>VXBH01006635.1:63786-117144 GCA_013400035.1 Rynchops niger | reverse complement strand
GGTAGATGGGGTACTTAGGGCCATGGTTTAGAAGTGGCTTTTGTCATGGTAGGTTAATGGTTGGACTTGATGATCTTAAAGGTCCCTTCCAACCTCAGCGATTCTATGATTCTATGACAGCTGGCCAAAGTTAACCACACATGTTAAGCCATGTATCAGATGAAAAGCGGTTTAATTTTTTTGGGAATATCAGTTATGTGATGCTTCAGTACTCGTTCAGCAAACAAAGAAAATATTGCTAATGTCACAATCCTGGTGGATAGGATGGGAAAACAGTCACTCAAGAATTAAGAGGTCTTTACTTGAATTTGTATTAGGCGAAGGCTAGCTTTGAATTTGGATTTTCTTCTTATCAGTTGTTGTCCAATACAGAATAAAGTTCCCTCATTTCTTCTTCAGTTTTGGATCTTAACCTATAAATATTGACCCCAAGCTATTTCATCAAAGCTGATTTCATTTTCAAATGATTTTGGGATAATCTGCAAACAAAATCAGCTATTGTGCCCAGCTCTCCCTAAATATAATTAATTTTCCAAATCTTTCCAATCTTTGTTTTTGAAACTGAAATCTTTCTATTCCCAGCATTTGAAATGTTGTTCAAAATTTGCTTTTCTCAGTTCTTTACTAGTGATATTTCAAGCCAGAGATCAGATCTCAAAAGACACCACTACAGCATACGTATTTGCAACAATACATAAAAGTTTAGTTTACAGGTAGGCTAGTCTTACAGGTTAAGAACTTTAATTCACTCACATCAAGGTAATATCGCTGACTTCAGTGCAAGCATTTTAATATATATCATAGATCATTTCTCTTAGATCTAATCCTGAAGTTGTCCATATCTGCAAGAGTGATACACTGGTAAAGACTGGTGAATTACAAGGTGTTCACTACTCTTCAGTTGCCATTGGAGAGAGAAGAAAACTACCCGATTTGGAATTGGTTTTGCTTAAATATCATCTAGTTCTTCAGGATAACAGATAGGTACACACACACAGTTTCATTACTCTTTGCCTCCTTGGTTGCCTGTGAGCAAAGTGTATACTTTGTAAAAAGCTTCAATCATCGATATGGGTAGCTTTTTTCAAAATAAGATTTCTCAGTACATCTACCTGGAAAGAAAGTGTAAATGCTACATTATCCAAATCCCCGGGTGAAGCTGAGGTAATGACTAAGGGACTCAAACATCAGAATGATGTTTGATGACCTCAAAATATGGAATGTTCATCTAATAAAAACCATCATTTTCTTACTCTTCTGTTGTTAACAGAAGGCAGCACTGAAAAGTAAAATGTTGTTTGATTGTTCTCTAGCTTTATTTAGGCTGTAAATTATGTGTCTGAAGATATTTATTACTTACTGGATTAACTTGACTATGAATAAGAAAAGTATTGGTTTGTCTTTAGCAAAAGGAATTAAAGTTAAACTTTAAAAAGATTATGGAGCTGCAAGGTGCAGTGTTTGGGGTATTTTGTCTAGGACTTTGAAGAAATTAATGACTATCCCTCATAAAGCATTCCAGAAAAATTAATTTGTAGCTTGTGATCACAAATATACAGGAAAGTAGGAAATAAAAATAACACTGACATTTCAAGCACAAGTTCTACTTCAGAGAGGAGCTGTGAAGAAAAAAAAAGCAAATAAAAGTCAGGATTTGTATATATTTATTTTTCAGTGGGTATGTTTTTACAATAAAAACATGACAGCTATAATTATACATAGTTCTTATAGGGTGATACCTAGATTTTCTTTGAACTACTCTAAAGGCGGAATGAGCCTTTGGAACAGACAGAAGTTTGTTCATGATGAGTCAAAAGCTGGATGACATCCCAAAGGAAATAAGAATCGATGTAAACTTTCAATTTCTAGGGTAAAGTGCAATATTTCAACCTTGGTATTCCTAAAGAGAGAAAAAACAACAACCAACAACAATTACCAGTATGTCTATAATTAAAAGCAGAAAGTACTTAATTTTATCTTGAGAGAGGATAACCAAAGAATAAAAATAAATCAATAACACATAAATAAATAAAAAATCTTTGTGATGTAGTGGAGACATTGATTGTATTTATCTTAATCTCATGTAGGGCTGGTGAAATTGAATAAAACAGCATGCTAAAACACTTACTGATTTCATCTGTTGTTGTATTAAATTTGAATATTCTCCTTCAGTAGATCCTTAATGTACAAATAAGGTGAATTTAATTTTATTGTTTCTTTTTTGGTTTGGTTTTTTNTTTTTTTTTTTTTTTTTTTTTTGCTTTTATTTGCCTCCATTTTCCATCCTCAGAAACCACAAGTGTTTGGCTTACCTAGAAGTCACAGTCTGGAATCCAGGTTACTGATGACTTCAAACACTTTTTCGTATTTGTTTATTGCTCCATCTGCCATTCACAATGTCATAGAAGGCTGAGATGAAAACTACCTGTTAGATCATCCAGTCCATCTGGAAGTGCTTCAGGCTTCCTATAAGACTATTATGTCTTCATACCTCTTTTTGGTGTGTTTGGGTCCACTACTGAGTGTCTTTTCTAATCAAGACCCCTAGGGAAGCAAAGAAATTACGTGATGAGGGCTACAAAGATGATTAGGGGACTGGAACACCTCTCTTATGAGGAAAGGCTGAGGGATTTGGGTCTCTTCAGTCTGGAAAAAAGAAGACTGAGGGAGGACCTTATCAATGCTTATAAATACTTAAAGGATGGGTGTCAGGAGGATGGGGCCAGGCTCTTTTCAGTGGTGCCCAGTGACAGGACAAGAGGTGATGGGCACAGACTTGAGCATAGGAAGTTCCACTTAAACATGAGGAGGACCTTCTTTACCCTGAGGGTGGCAGAGCACTGGAACAGGCTGCCCAGAGAGGTGGTGGAGTCTCCATCTCTGGAGACACTCAAAACCCACCTGGACACGTTTCTGTGCAACCTGCTCTAGGTGACCCTGCTCTGGCAGTGGGGTTGGACTAAGTGATCTCCAGAGGTCCCTTCCAACCCTATGATTCTATGATGATTTTGAATGGAATAAATATATTAATAGTGAAAGCCTAAGAAAGTACTTCACATTGAAGTTGTCATCCAGTGGTCAGAAAACAACAGAACTATGGCAAAAAATAGAGATAAAATGAACAACCCAAAAAATGATTCCTAGCCTTTCTTCACCAGTAATAATGCAATGTATGTTTGCTATTTGTCTTTTTATTTTGTGTTTACTAGGACAGACTACTAAAAGCAAGTAGACTGAAATACTAGTGGAAAGTGAAGTTTTCATTTTAAATCTGAATTGAGGTTTTATACTAAATACCTGGTTCCTAGAAGCTTATTAATCAAAATAGAGGATACTAAAATGTATTACTATCTACCTCTATTAAGCTCATCAGTGTAGGTGAAATTGAGCGTCAATGGTTTCAAAGTTAGATCCTTTAGTCTTCCTGTAGGCACAGAAATGACAATGTATTCTGCCTGTTTATTTCAGAGTTCAGACTGCTGACCAGCTGAAGAAAATAAAACTATTCCTTAGGTAGCTTACTAGCTAGTGAACTGAGATAGTCAAGTCCCAGTGTCGCAAAACTGAAAACCATAAAATAGCTTCAAGCCATGAGATATTCAATATGATAGGTTTGGGCCAGTTTTTACTTGCTTTTTGGGTTTTCTTTTTAGGGCTATAAATTTTAATTTTTGCCTCCATAGCTAAAAAAAAATGTGCAATTAAAAGTACATGAATTCAAGAGCCTCTTGTATTTGTATCCCTCTATCTACTATCACAGTCTTTAACAACACTATATCTAAAATGGAAAATCTGAGCTACAGTCATGGGAGTGATTTAGTGGTGGAAAGGGGGGGAAAACCATAAGAAAATTGTAGCTGCTAGATATCAACAACACTCCAGTTTGTTTAAGGAGGTTGAGTGAGCATAAAGGCACGCTGAACGGCACAGCCTGATGCAGGAGCAGTGAGTTAATTCAGATCAATACAGCTCTGGAACAAGAAGTAATATATTTGTGTTAGTGTGGTGCCAAAGACAAACTACTTATGCTGAAGGGGAAGATTTATTAGCTTAAGCAGAGCAATGTTTCTGTGATTATACTGTTTTTAGGACACAGGAACATAATGGCTGTATCTGGCCGTAACAAACGCCACTTAGCTCAGCACCCTGCCTCCAATGGAGGCCAATAGTGGATGTCCAGAACAAATAAAAGAATTGGAATCCATGTCATATTCCTAGCTCCTAGACACCAGCTAACTGTGTATCAGGGTTTTTGTGAGCCATGGGTTATATCTTCACGTTTCAGATCACGAATTGTACCTAGCCATGAGCACAGCCATACATCCAGAGGTAAGCTGAGGATCTCCTCACCAAAACAAGCCCATGACACATATCTGCCTGCAATGTCTCAACTGCAATCAAACAGGAAACATCAGCCTATTTAAAATGCTTACTAAATTCACAAATTTTCATAGCTTAATTTTGCTAAATATAAACAGTGCTCCAAAAAGGATCCTTAAATTAAAGTGTCCATGTAAAACATGGCTTGATTTTGAAGAAACTATTTAGATTAATACACTATACCAAAAAAGCTTGTTCGTGTTTCTAATTGTATAATATATATTAATCAGAGGTGACTGTTTTCTGAATTACCACAAGCACAATTCCATGCAAATTAGTTCAATTAAAATTAATTAATTACCAAGTTGTTCCTTCCCCCCACCCCCTTCTCTTTTTTCAAGCCAAAGTTAGACACTAACCTCCTTGCTTGGTGTCAACATGCATTAGTGGCACTACCACAAGACTCTCTGACACTAAAATGAAAGCATGAAACTGTCTGTCTTCTACCTTTGTTAGAAACACTAACAACAAAGAATGACAAAGCAGACTAGCTATAATTTTTGTATTGACTATAAAAAAAATAAAGTACAGTTTAATCCTATACATATATATATACACACACATATAAATATACACACCAACAGGGCAGCTATCCTCAAGTGTTATCCCTAGGATAGGCTGCTAATCCCCGTAGCTAAATTGGCCAGGCTGTTTGGCAAAGTACATCTACTAGAGATACAGTCACTAAATACTAGCAAATAAAGTATGCCTTAAGGAATGATGGATAATTTTCCAGACTGTTCAGTTCTCAGTTTACATCCTATTTACATCCAGTAGCAACTAGCAGGCAATATATGCAAATAGTGTGAGTGGAAGAAAATGCTAAATACTCATCATTGAGCCATTTGGTCATGATATGGTCATCATATTTTGGGGGGAGGAGGGCAGATTGAAGTGTTTGGATGTGAATTGTTCCATACCTTTTGGACCCTGGATTAAAAAACGGGTCCTGACTGGTTTTATTTGTACCATGGTTGCAGAGAGTTCTGGAATTTTTGTTCACTTGTTCTTGTTTTTTGTTTTCTGACAAATTTTTACACCACTTGTACAAATAACCCAAGGTAATTTGATAGAACAACTCTGTAAGCACAACTGTACCTAAAAAGGTTTTTCTGGCACAAAAGTCAACTGATGATGTGACTTTTTCATTCTCTGAAATGTCAAAGCTTTGCTAGCAAACCTTTTTAAATATAGATGTGGCAATTAGTGTTCTGATTAGGTTCTAGCAGCTACTGGAAAAGAGAGTACAGTCAACACTTCTAAAGAGTTTGTAGACTAGTTATAGGGCTATTATGCTATTGTTTTATACAGCAATTACACTATAAAATAATGACACAGTCCTTCTCTAGGTAGACAACTGTAAACTGTTGTAGTTTGTTGTATGGTCATACAAAGTCAATATCTGTGGAATCATAACTAAATTTGGCAACCTGGAAATTCTGCAGAATTAAAGATCCCTGGAAAAAAGGGGATGTTTTATACTCCACAGAATTTTATTGCAGGACAATCCCTCATGCTGGAAAATGTGAAGATTATTATTGTGTAGTTGTTCTCTGCTTTTTTTTCCTGGACAGGAAATATCCAGAACAAAATGCGACCATTTCAGATGCTATGGTGTCCCTGCCAGAGGCAGGTGTTTAAAAAAAAAAAAAAAAAAGGAAAGGAAAACAAAACTCCACAATTATGTAGCTGAGCATACGACTGATGGAATAATCACCTTTGTGAATAGTCTTAGTCTTGGCAAAATTCAATAAAAGACTTTTTCCATAGACATCACAATTTTTTATTGTCTAAACTTCAGTCTCAGTCACATTGTCATAAATCTGGAAAAAAAAAATAATAAAAATATGTGAAGTTGTTGGGAAATGGTAAAATTGAGTCTATATTTTTAAGGAAATTGATTCTATCTAGTAATTAGCTATATGAAGCACAAAATGTACAATGTAATTTCAGTCCACCTGAAAGGGAAATGGCTTTATTTCACATGAGATTTGTGCAGATTTGGGTTTTACAACAGTTCACTTATATCTGTGCAGATGAACTCAGGTGAGCATCTGAATCTGTGATTATATGATCCATGGCTCATCCATCTTCTGACAAAGCTGTTGCCTCCTAAACAGACTGCAGATTACCTATTTGAGTTTGTCTGGCAAGACCTAATTCAGTTAGCAGCTTGCTAAGGCATCAGGGGTGCTGAGATGCACACAGATTTAAGTGTCAGGTGGACATATATAACCACCTATTTCCAGTCTTACTGTCTGTGGACAGCATGAGTGGTCTTGAGGAGGTCATGGTGGTGGGTCTCAAGGTGCAGCACAGAGATACAGGTTGATGATATCTACAGTGGTTGCTCTGCTGTATCAAAGCTAAGCTACCATTATTCTAAATTAACTCTCTGGTGAAGATAAAGACATTTGGAGACTTCCAGGATGCAAGGTAACTTGGACATATGCCTCAAAAAGGGCCTCAGCATTAAAGCTACGGGATGTGAATTTGACCAAAGGTGGAAAGAGTAGTGACACCTGAATTCAGTTAGGACAGACCTGGTCTAACATAATTTCCAGACATTCAGACAGAAAATTAATCTTGTATTCTCTTATTCCTGGACATGGCCATGTATCTAATACAGTTAAGAATTTAATCCTATTTATGCAGTACTCCCGTGCCAGATCAGGCTATTCAAACTATTTTAGCATGATTTTCTGACATACATAGTCATACACCTAATTTCTGACTTTCTAATATAGTAAGTACAGAAGAGACATTTGTAGTTTGCTCACAAGAGGTCTACCAGCGAGTGTAACTGATCCTACGTTTTCCATATCCAGTACAGGTTCTTTCTGCATGGCTCATGGCCATTGAGATTTCCAAAGAAATTACACAACTGAAGTACAACTTCTTTTTGTAAGACACAAGTTTGTACTATATTTCCACAGTTCTTTGCAAGTGCTTTATCGAAGTACAGGGGGAAATGTATTCCAGTATTTTCTGTATAAAATATGACAAGTGCTAATAAGCTTGTCTGTTCACAACATTTTAGATTACTTAGAAGTAGATGTTATNTCTGGAAGGTGGCAAGTGAAAGAGAAGCAGTATAAATTCCTGTTATTATATTATAATAATAATATAATAATATATAATAATATATTTCAAGTAAGGTTTTCTGTGAACATCTTGTGAAGTTTTCAGAGCAGATTTGGGCAGGTGTTGCTTCTCCATTAACTTCTGGGACTAATTCCACAGCAAAATAATTGCAAGAGCAATTTCCTCCCTCCCCACACTGCCACTGCATTTGGCCTAATATCCCCCATGCGAGTTTCACCTGTCTTGTCCAGATTCAAACCTCGCCTCGGCCTTGCTGTGAGTTTTGTACCATCTGCATCTGCACAAACTCCTTTTAGTATTGGTGTGGCTGTAGGTGGGCTGCTTGCATCCACAAGGCTTTCGGAAATGCCTTCCTGAGCTGCGGGGAATAGCACTGAAGTTAAGAGGTTATATCAGGGGCGGATTTGCTTTCCTCCTCTCTATCCCCTGCCCCAGAATAGTGGGAATAGCGGTGTCAGAAGAAGACTGTTTTTCATCTAGCTGTTGTATATTTGTGCTGCTGCCAGTCTTATGTAGTATTTCCTTTCTATATTAAAGACGCAATCTATTTCATTTTCTAAATCTGTCCTTGTGTAGAGTATGTAACAATAAATAAACACTTTGGTTTTGCCTAATCTTAATTGGATCTGTCACATCTAGAGAACCACAGTTTACTGCATTTTTGAAGAGCATATTTTTGTCTTTTGAGATGCATAAAGTAATAGAAAAATGGGTGCAAATGGTGAATGGCAAAGTGCCTGGTCTGATTAAGACAGACCAACTACATAGAAATCGCCCTGGCAAAACACAGCCAAGAGGTTCACAATTCAGTGAAGCTAGGGAATATAAAAGCTCTTAACACTCTATAATGCAGTGGAAAGCAATCAGTCTTTGTTAACACAGAAACACTTATTTAAGCAACCAGAATATTCAAAGTTTCTTTGCTCCTTTTTCATTTAAAGAAGAAATGTCTAAACAGGAATTCTTTAATAATCATCATCATCATCATCTTGCCAAAAAGCGTGCCCTAACTGGAAATAAAGCTGATAGAAAATACAAGAGCAGTGAGGAGACTTATACATGTGAATAAAAGATGGGGGAAAAAAGAATTAAATTCATCAGATGTGTATCAAGCATTCTATAGAAACAGGGTTTCACGCAATCTTCTGACAGCAAGTTGCTTCCTCCAGATCTTTTTAATTTCTTCTCTGTATGTGTCTGTACAGTGGTAACTTTTATTTTCCATCTTGCCTTTCCAGAAATTGTCTCTTTAAATTCGTAAAAATCGGACAACTGTAGCTTAAAACTTTGGTAGTTTACTATTACTTGCAGTTAATATTTCCCTCTTTTTCTAACTGGTGAAATTTCTACTGTCATTTCAATTCCCACTGGGCTTTGGTTGCTTTGTTAGTTCTGATTTTGTATTTTGCCTTTCAGGATCAAAAGGTTAGTGTTTGCTAGTTAGTGNAAACAGACACATTTCTGGGAAAATGATTTGTAGTAACAGATGGTGGGATGTTTTCTGTGGCTTTCTCTCCTCCTTTCAGGCTCTGTATTGAGCATGACAGATATTTCAAGGCCAAAAACCCCAAAAGTTTCACAAGCTTACATGAAATGATAGCATGAAATAGAATTAAGTAGGACCCAAATCTGCTGTCACTGGACTAACTTCCCTTGACTAAGCAGAGCCCTGATCTGGAAGGTGGCAAGTGAAAGAGAAGCAGTATAAATTCCTGTTATTATATTATAATAATAATATAATAATATATAATAATATATTTCAAGTAAGGTTTTCTGTGAACATCTTGTGAAGTTTTCAGAGCAGATTTGGGCAGGTGTTGCTTCTCCATTAACTTCTGGGACTAATTCCANCCCCTGCCCCAGAATAGTGGGAATAGCGGTGTCAGAAGAAGACTGTTTTTCATCTAGCTGTTGTATATTTGTGCTGCTGCCAGTCTTATGTAGTATTTCCTTTCTATATTAAAGACGCAATCTATTTCATTGTCTAAATCTGTCCTTGTGTAGAGTATGTAACAATAAATAAACACTTTGGTTTTGCCTAATCTTAATTGGATCTGTCACATCTAGAGAACCACAGTTTACTGCATTTTTGAAGAGCATATTTTTGTCTTTTGAGATGCATAAAGTAATAGAAAAATGGGTGCAAATGGTGAATGGCAAAGTGCCTGGTCTGATTAAGACAGACCAACTACATAGAAATCGCCCTGGCAAAACACAGCCAAGAGGTTCACAATTCAGTGAAGCTAGGGAATATAAAAGCTCTTAACACTCTATAATGCAGTGGAAAGCAATCAGTCTTTGTTAACACAGAAACACTTATTTAAGCAACCAGAATATTCAAAGTTTCTTTGCTCCTTTTTCATTTAAAGAAGAAATGTCTAAACAGGAATTCTTTAATAATCATCATCATCATCATCTTGCCAAAAAGCGTGCCCTAACTGGAAATAAAGCTGATAGAAAATACAAGAGCAGTGAGGAGACTTATACATGTGAATAAAAGATGGGGGAAAAAAGAATTAAATTCATCAGATGTGTATCAAGCATTCTATAGAAACAGGGTTTCACGCAATCTTCTGACAGCAAGTTGCTTCCTCCAGATCTTTTTAATTTCTTCTCTGTATGTGTCTGTACAGTGGTAACTTTTATTTTCCATCTTGCCTTTCCAGAAATTGTCTCTTTAAATTCGTAAAAATCGGACAACTGTAGCTTAAAACTTTGGTAGTTTACTATTACTTGCAGTTAATATTTCCCTCTTTTTCTAACTGGTGAAATTTCTACTGTCATTTCAATTCCCACTGGGCTTTGGTTGCTTTGTTAGTTCTGATTTTGTATTTTGCCTTTCAGGATCAAAAGGTTAGTGTTTGCTAGTTAGTGTTTGCTCTTATCTCAGTAGTCTACAGATTTGCCATGCTGAGGACAGGAAGGCTGTGAAAGAATGGGTGGATGACATTACTTTACAAGAAACATTTCAAAGGATAGTTGTGATGCCTCTCTGAGACCCTGATCCATCCAGAGTGTTTTTTTGTCAGCAAGAATTTCTTTACAGGTCTCGATTAGCTTTAGATCACAGCCCAAGTCCATACAATGATTTCAAAATCACAAGTACCAAGTACAGATAGATGTAAACTATTTACGACAGTTTACTAAGTCACTTCATATATACTGAATGAAAATAGAGGTTAAATTAAAAACAAAACAAAACAAAGTAGAACGAATCCTGCTATCTCATAGTAATAGTGTTCAGTCCTTTTGGTCTTCAAAATGCTTCGTGCACATCGGCTGATATTTTTCAAAATACCCACAGGAGATAGCAAAATAGTGCCTATGTGTTTCAGAGGTACAGGTGGCTGAGAGAGGAAATGAGTCCTAGTGAGTCAGTGGCAGAGGAAAGATAGAGTATGAAAACCCTAATTCCTGAATTTCCTGGTTACTTTAAACCATGTTCCTTCAGCAAGTTATTTTTAGCATTCAAACTGAATGACAAAGGAAGCATTTTAGACACAAAACAGTAATTTAACAGAGTAAAAATGAAGGGTTTTCTGCATTCAAGATAGACTGCAAACTACACAAAATGAACAATGGGGAGGTCATGTTAATTTGCCAATTAGAGCTAATGATTCCACTATCTGTAAAAAGGGAAATCCTAAGACCTGATGGGAGAAAAAGCTCAATAAATTAGTGTGACGAAAAAGTTTGTGAAGAAGCAGACCTAGCTCTTTCCATCAATTCTATAGTGCAATTTGCTAACTTGATCCTCCATGAAGCTTTGTTGTCTCCCAAGGCCTGAATATGCTCACTGCCTGTGCAAACTTTCCTAAAAAGTTGTCTGCAATTAGGTGGAGTTACCTCATCAACGGAAGCCCACTACTTGTTTTGAGTCCTTGGATTTTACAAATGGGGATGATCAGATTTATAACTGCTGGTTTATCATTTGACCAATAGTTTCCTAAGTTACTTTACAAAGACAAATACTTGCTAATCATGGAAAAAAGCCTGTCAAACACCAAGTGCAAGAATTCCTCAGAACTTTATGGGAGATTGTCTTATTATATCTGCCAAATAATAAAACCATGGGGCAAAAAATGAAGAGTTCTTTCAGTTTTTAGAATGTCTTTGGGGAGTCTTGAACAAAGAACCAAACTTCGTTCTGAGTTCAAAGCTACGTTTGCAGATCTGAGTACATGAAGACAGTTGCATCACTACTTCTTGCATGACACAACACTTCTTCCCTGTTGTTTCACTGCCTGACATCGCACTTGGCTTTAAGCAAGTAGAGTCAGGTCAATAGTGTTGATAAAAGGAATTAAGATGAGATGTCAAAGAGCATCAGTATCTATTGTGGACCTGAACATGGAAAGATAAATATTGATGCATACATAGGACCAGCTATTCATATATTCCCAGCAATTGACTTGTATGTAGTCAATGCTGTTCCATAGAAAATACTAGAAAATCTTACAGACTTGAGCAAGGTACACTTTTTTCACTATTAAATTTGTAAAGCATCCTAGACCAGAGAAATTATTTTATGGTCTTGTGGTGAGTCAAATGAGAAACTGATCTGTTGTAAACTAACACCATGCCTTATACCCCAAGAGTATATTAATTTTCAGGATCTAACTCCAGCTTTCCCTCAAGCTGTACAGTTTTTCTTACTGACACAAAAGCAGGGTGAAGTGGTGTGGAAGAACATCTAGTAAGTGAATACATAGAAAGAAGCACAGGTTGGAGAGTATCCTTTTGACACCCCCTGGTACTTAGATAAGCTTAAAATGATTGTGGAATCACAGCTCGAGACTCCCCACATACCATTAAAACATGTACTGTGTTGTTTCTGGGAACGCTGTCAAGAAGTGTTATCATATTTACTGGTATCTCTATAGCAACATAGGATGTATGGATGATCCTTACCTCCGAGAGCTTGTAAACTTTGGGGAATATCTTTACTGAAGAACAAAGGAGTGCAAATATTATTAAGAGAAAGAGTAAGTGTTGATTCTTTTTCACTCAGTTCAAAAAGGAAAAGGACAAAGTTATTTTACGAAATTCTAGGTTTGGATTTTCCTTTTATTGAATACTTAGCTTTCAGCAAATAAAAGACATCTAATGATTTCACTTATTAATTTGGATTGCATTTTGATAGTGGTCTTAATAAAATTGGCTTTAAAAGCAGAAGAAAAATAAACCATCTGTGAAGCGAGGTGTTTCTGCAAAAGATTTTGTTGCATAAAAAGAGATGCTATTGCTTGTAGGCTTTAACCAATCAATAAATAAAAGTAAATAATAAAGAAACATGTAATTACAAATTTAACTGAAATAGTTAGTAAGCACTAATAAAAATATATTTTATCAAGAAAGTAGGAGAAAACTCCTAAATTATGTTTCTGAAGAACTGAGAAATAGTGATATTGAATTCTGTCCACAAACCTTTTCCTTGGTGACCCCTTACAGGTTATATTTTCAGAATCACAACTCTTTCAGCTGAACTTCTGAAAAAATTATCATTGTATTTAGGGTTGCCACAACAGCAGTTTGTGTTGATCAGCCTTGCTCAGGAAGCTAATGAGGTAGAAGCAATATTTAGATCCTGATTTGGAAGGTACTGAGCTTTGGGACATGAAAATAAAGCAACAGAGGCATAAGCATACAACTAGTCAGACTGTTTTCCCTCTAATTCATCATCCTGTTTCCAATGGTGGTAAGCCCCAGAGCCTTCTGAAAGATGTGTAAGATGTTTTTACACTGCCAAAGACAGAGTTTCACTCACTGTGAAAGCTTTATGTTAACTGTTCTCAGTAGTTGACTCCTGCTCTGAAACGAAATGTGTAATTGCATTCAGAAAGTTTATTTGTTTTAAACTTAATGCAACATCCGTTGTGACTTTGGATAGTCTCATAGAATGTCAGAGGTGTCCAGGCCTTCCATGGTGGAGTTTTTTGTTATTGAAAATATGATTATTTCCTAAGAAACATAATGAAGCACTGGTACAATTAATAAAATAGCTGCAGAACTGCCAGCTTTGTGGCTCTCATGGTCAGCTTGAATAACTATTTCAATAATCTCTCTGAAACCATTTAACTACAGACACAGAATATAAAAGTAGCATTAATGGTGTTAGCCTTTCTTCTTAGTCTTAAAAAAGAAGCAGAGCGAAAGATTATGACCTACATTGCATTAAAATATTTCATATCAATTAGAATTTAAGGATCATAGAATCATAGAATCCTTGAATGGTTAGAGATGGAAGGGACCTTAAAGATCATCTAGTTCCAACCCCGCTGCCATGGGCAGGGACACTTCCCACTAGACCAGGTTGCTCAACGCCCCATCCAGCCTGGCCTTGAACACTTCCAGGGACGGGGCATCCACAGCTTCTCTGGACAGCCTGTTCCAGCATCTCACCACTCTGAGAGTAAAGAATTTCTTCCTAATATCTAATCTAAATTGCCCCTCTTTCAGTTTAAAACCGTTACCCTGCATCCTATCGCTACACTCCCTGACAAAGAGCGCCTCATTATCTTTCCTGTAGGCCCCCTTTAGGTACTAGAAGGCTGCTATAAGGTCTCCCCGGAGCTTTCTATTCTCCAGGCTGAACAACCCCAACTCTCTCAGCCTGTCTTCACAGGAGAGGTGCTCCAGCCCTCTGATCATCTTTGTGTCCCTCCTCTGGACTTCTCCCAACTGGTCCATGTCCTTATGTTGAGGGCCCTGGAGCCAGATGCTGTACTCCAGGTGGGGTCTCATGAAGATGGAGTAGAGCAGCAGAATCACATCCCTTGACATGCAGGCCACGCTTCTTTTGATGCAGCCCGGGATGCTGTTGGCTTTCTGGCCTGAAACCACACGTTGCCTGCTCGTGTTGAGCTTCTCATGCACCAACATCCCCAAGTCATTCTCGGCAGGGCTGGTCCCAATCCATTCTCTGCCTTGTCTGTATTTGTGCTAGGGGTTGCCCCAGCCCATGCACAGGACCTTGCACTTGGTCTGGTGGAACTTCATGAGGTTTGCACAGTCCTACCTCTCAAGCCTGGCAAAGTCCCTCTGGTTGGCTTCCATTCCCTCCAGCGTGTCAACAGATCCACACAGTTTGGTGTCGTCAGCAAACTTGCTGAGGGTGTGCTCAATCCAACTGTGCATGCCGCCAACAAAGATGTAAAACAGCTCCGGTCCCTATACCAACCCCTGAGGAATGCCACTTAACACTGGTCACCACTTGGACACCAAGACATTGACCACAGCTCTTTGAGTGCAGCCATCCAGCCAATGCCTTTTCCACTGAGTGGTCCATCCATCAAACCCATGTCTCTCCAATTTAGAGACAAAGATGTCATGCAGGACATTGTCAAACACTTTGCACAAGTCCAGGTAGAAGATGTCAGTTGCCTTTATCCACCAATACTGTAATGCCATTGTAGAAGGCCATGAGTTTTGTCAGTTATAGTTTGCCCTTAGTGAAGCTATGTTGGCTGTTACCAATCAACTCCTTATTTTCCATGTGCCATAGCATAGTTTCCATAAGGATCCGCTCCTTGATCTTGCCGGGCACAGAGGTGAGAATGACTGGACAGTAGTTCTCCGGGCCTTGTTTCCTTCTTAAAAATGGGGGTTATGTTTCCCCTTTTTCCAGTCACTGGGAACTTCACCGAACTGACACGACTTCTTAAATATGATGGGTAGTGGCATTGCAACTTCATCCACCAGTTCCCTCAGGAATGGATGAATCTCATCAGTCCATACCCCATGGACTTGTGCACCTTCACATTTCTTAGATGGTCTTGATAATCACATCTGTGTTTCTGTCTTAGCAATACCATGCAGTACTTGCAGGCTTATAAAGTGTGGGATTTTTTTAACTTATAAAAATCTATGTAATAGGTTGATTGTCAGAAGGCTGATATAACTTTTCAGAATAAGAGAGATTACAAATGAATCACCATAGAAAAAAAAGTGGCAGAGGAAGAGGAGGAAAAGGATGGAAAAAGCATGAAAGTACCTTGGGACAGAACTAAGCATTGAGTTATTGAATTTTTGTTTTCTAGAAGCCTTAGGCCTCTGCTGTTCACTAAGTACCTTGGAGAAATATTGGTCCGAATTGTCGCTAATCTACTTTCCTTTTACTGTTAGTGTTGATGCGTCCCTTAAGAAATACTAGATGAAGAAGTGTGGCTCATATTACAGTTTATGAACATAAAATTACCTTTCCATGATCAGTCCCAGATTACCTAACCAAGTTTGTATGCTATCCATAAGAAGTGCCTTTGCCCCATTGCCTGAGTGAAATATGGATTTTATATCCAAATAAATTACAGCAATAGTTATTCATAAAAATGAAGCACATTTTTATTATTGATCTGTTTCTTGGAGGGATGGGAAAAATGGTGCTGCATGCTATTTGTTTCTGCTGTTTGCTATGTGATGTAAAATGTCATTTCTGCTTCTTTCTTTCATTTGTTTTAAACTTGCAGAGCTTTAAATCATGTTAACTTTAAATAATATTTCATTTTAATGTAACATATAGAGGACTGCAAAACCGAAGAATTCTAGCATTCTTTTTTCTCTAAAATGACAAATTGTTTTTATCATATTTTATGTAGAAAACATTATTTTGAAGAGAAATAACAGACTAGTAGGTACTCCTTACAAAATATTCAGCACTTCACCATAACTATGGTGCTGTGCACTCGAACAGTGCAGTGAGGCTGCGGTGAAATATGATATCTGTGAGACGACTGTTGAGTAGGAGTTTCTAGTTTTGGGGAACTCAAAAGATGTATTAGAAGCTTTTTACAGTAAGATTCTGATGTCTTAAAATTCTGACAATTGCAAACCCCTCAATCTTGAAAACACTTCACCAGTTAACTCAAGCACCCAGCTGATAAATGAATGTCTATGGATATAATAATTTCTTTTGTTAAACAGATGAATTACCCATGTTTTGAGTGGGTCAACCAGATCAGACCCCACAAAACATACGCATAATCTGTCTCGTTTAACGCAGCAGTGGACGGATATTGAGGATTTTGGATAAGGGAGACCAGGGATTCCTTCTCTGCTTGTGCACCAACACTGAATGGAAAGTTTCCTTTTCCAAGTGATTATTCTTACTATTACTCTAGAATATTTATGATGCTTGCTATACCTGACCTGAGTAAAGCTTCCTTCTGTAACTCTTGGACTACAGTATTCACAGAGAAATCTGTTTACAGAATCAAGAGTTCAGTTCTGCAAAGTGCATTCTGCTATTATCGCCAAGCATGGTCAGCTTTTCTTATCTCAGTGGTAAAATATAGCACTCAGTATTTGAATGAACCTCTCTGTACTTGGAAAGTCTGATTGCTGGTTCAGTTTTGCTATAACAATATACTTCCAGTCTAAAAGAGCTTAAAATACAATACAGTTTAATTGGAGATACTGATTCAATGTGCACTGAAATTAATGTCTTCACATTGATTTCATTGGCCATTGGATCAGGCCTTTTGAGTTAGGACTGATGAGTATGAAACATTTACTTGTCATCACTTGAACATGTTACTGATTTGACAGATCTCCAGAGAAGGCAGCATGCTGGGCAATCACCACAGTTTCATATGAAACCTGGATTATAGAAAACACTACTGTTTTCCTTTGATTATTGAATTTGAATTTCCAACATGTGTGTTTATTTGTGTCTATGTAGCAAATCAACTGTTGATAAAATAACTACTAAAGCTAGAGAAATGAGAACAAAAGAAGTTCCTCACAGAAAATGTGAATAAGCTGCTTAGAAAGCACTGTGGTCTAAGAATAAAATACGAGATGAAAGATACATATTTATCATATAAAAAAACCCAAACAGATGGAACAAGAGAATGCATGCAAATTCCTTTATGAAATTCATATATTTGTTGAAATACATTTCATAGCGCCACATACCCCCGAAAAGAACAGTTTTCCTACAAGATGACATGGAACAGCAAGACACTAAAACCTGCAGATGAGATTACTCATGGTAATTACATCCAAAATAGACCAAGAACAAATCTGGAAGAATCTTCTCCAATCTATATTTCTCAATGTTAAATGAAGTCTGAGGGTAATAACCATAAGCTATATCGAGTAAAATGGGAGGTATAGTGGCAGAGGACTTCCTGAAGTTAACTGAATTCACCACCAGAAACAGTTCACTATTCAATGGATATTGGCCCCAAGAGGGTACAGAGAAGTTAAATACATGACAAGCAGGACAGAAAATAATATGATATAATGATAATGCATTATATGGATCAAGCGGCCCAGCCTCTTCTGAGCTACAACACACACTCGTAGGCACCCTTGCGAAAAAACCAGAGGGTTAGAAGACACCTATCACGTGGCAATGAAAATTGTTATGGTCATAGAAAACTTATCATGACAAGGAGGTGTTAAATTGACGTTACTTATCTTTGCAAGCCATTCAGCAATTGGGAACTCAACGTTTGTGATTGAGAAACAACAATTAACCTCCCAGTACCATAGCACAATAACAAAGATACAACCAATGAATTTCAAAGGTGACAAGTTTGGGCTTGATGAAAGGAAGGAACGTTTCACACAAGGCACGATTAAATGGTAAAACTCATTGCCCTACGCTGCAGTGAAAGAAAATATGTAGAGAGATTCAGGAAGGAGTTGCATTTTTTTATTGTTAGCAAAGATATTTAGCATCAAACAGCTCATCCCAAGCAAAAAAATACCACTGGAGAAGAATAATAATCTCATGCTTGGTGTGATGAAATAGCCATTTGCTGATTTTACAGAGCAGGCTGAGATGAGTAGAGGCAGAGGGATTAATCCACACCTGCCTGCTCTGAGGGCTTCATGAAACATCTGGTGCTGCAAGAGTGATGTAGTTTACTGGAGTATATACTTATTGTTCAGATCTGGTTAGATGGTGCTGAGGCACCAAAAGAGATGAAATGACAATGAAGTCCTGAATCCAAAAGTTTCAGAGCGCTCTAGTAAGAGCTGATGGGGGGTCATGGGGATGAGATTTCCAAGCACTTTTTATTTATTGCCTCGTCAGCACAGTGGGAAGGATTTGAATGACGTCAACTACTACAGTACAGCCCATCACTTGCATTCAACGGATGCTTTGCTGTCCAGATGCCAGAAGGCTCCTTCCTGTTGACCCATTCCGTCTGTGTTCTGCTTTAGAAATACCAGATGGTTTCATTGCCAAAATTACCTGTAAATGAAATACTGTTAGAGAATGTCTCCATTTTTGGAAGATTGTATTGCAAATATTTCAAATTAACAAAGGTGAAGGGAAGTAAAATATGAATTTTTGGAGAGCCTTTCAAAACAATACATAGAACAAGAATTCACTGTTTGAATATGCTCTGTTGTTTGTTTTTTTTCTTCCTGGTAGAAGTACCAATGATGGCATATTAGCATACTTGATGAATTTTGCTGTTTAAAAAATGAAGAATATATTGTATGTACTGCATGATGATTTGTTACACACTTCCACCCTCCAAAGGTTGCACAGTCTCAGATCCTAGTTTATCACCTTTTTCTGCTAAGCTTGATCTTCTGGTACTTACCGGTATGGTATTTTAATGATGTTCTGTGAATAGCAGAGAGTTTATATAAAAAAAAGAAAAACAACGTCAAAACAAAAAACAGCCTGCAGGAAGGTTTTTGACACTGTCTCCCATAACATCCTCATGGGTAAGGTTAGGAAGTGTGGGTTAGATGAGTGGGCAGTGAGGTTGACTGAGAACTGGCTGAATGGTAGAGCTCAGAGCATTGAGATCAGTGAAACAGAGTCCAGTTGGAGGCCTGTAACTAGCAGTTCTCCCCAAGGGTCAGTATTGGGTCGAGTCTAGTTCAACATATTCATCAATGACCTGGATGAGGGGATAGAGTGTACCCTCAGCAAATTTCCTGATGATACAAAACTGTGAGGGGTGGCTGATACACCAGAAGACTGTGCCATCATTCAGTGAGACCTGGACAGGCTGGAGAGTTGGGAAGAGAGGAACCTAATGAAGTTCAAGAAAGGCAAGTGTAGGGTCCTGCACCTAGGGAGGAATAACCTCATACACCGGTACAGGTTAGGGGCTGACCTGTTGAAAAGCAGCTCTGAGGAAAAGGACCTGGACAACAGGATGACCACGAGTCAGCAATGTGCCCTTGTGGCCAAGAAGGCCAATGGTTTCCTGGGGTGCATTAAAAAGAGTGGCCAGCAGGACGAGGGATTTCATCCTCCACCTCTACTCTGCCCTGGTGATGCCGCGACTGGAGTACTGTGTCCAGTTCTAGGCCCCCTGGTTCAAGAAAGACAGGGAANGGTCACCCTGCTCTGGCAGGGGGGTTGATGATCTCCAGAGGTCCCTTCCAACCCCTATCATTCTGTGATTTGATGATCACCTTTACAGTTCCCATTTTACAGCCATAGTGTGAATGCCCAGAGCAGATATATGGTGTCTGAAGCTGTATAGCAAGTCTGAGGTAGTGCTCAAAATTGAGCTCATGTATCAAGAATATAAACCTTATACTTTGCCCATCAAATCTGCCTTTGACTGAAGCAGAAGTTGCAGCCTCCTCAGCACTTTCAGACTCTGACTTCCTTCAGTGTCTTGCACCAACTGCATACAGCTCTTACCTATTTATTTAACTGTCCAATGACACTAGTTCATTAAATGAACAGAAACAGATGGAGAATCACATCAGCTCAGCTCAATGTAACTCATTCAAGTAATGAAGCAATTATTTCCAGGAACACAGATTTAGCTAACCCCTCTCAGTCTCCTCCTGTCTGCAGAGACACTACCAGCACATGCACCTATAATATCCTTGTCTCCATGATGTTAAAAGCAGTAAAAAATTGAGCAAACACATGATATACTTGCTGTGAAATTACATTATGAATAATTAAAGTGAAACCTTTTTTCCACTGCAATCCATCACGTTTTTTTTTCTTTTCTTTGATATGGACAGAATTAGAAAAGAAAAAAAATGATCAGAATGGGTGATATGTCAGGCATAGAATTGTAATGCTAGAGCAGATTAGTGGCAAATCTCCAGCAGAGGGCTATTAAAGTCTTACTCAGGGGTTTCCTCTTGATAAGTTGTCTGCAATATAAAAAGAGTCCTTTTCAGTAGAACTTTGAGCCATGGCATAAATTCACTTGCAGTGCTTTCAGGCAAAAAAGCACAAGATGATAATTTCCACACATGCTCCCTGTATGATAATATATTATGTAAGAAGGGACTCAGTGGAAAATAGAAATAATCTTGTAGGATCTAAACTAGCCTGTTAATACTGTAACATTCCCAGGGAAACAGAGCTGGGGACATCAATCTGAGCCATTTAAGATCCAAAACTGACATCTGTGAAGGCTGGTACAGGAAAATATTAACTCTTTCAGTTAGACTTTTATGCAGTTTTAGCTTTCCAAATCTTAAGTGTCTAGTCAAAAGGACATATAGGCTAACTGCTTTTCACTCGAGAGAGAAAAACACCTCCAGGTGATTCATCCAGTGCACGGACCAATATCTAAGACAATTGGCACCTCTTTTGGAGATGTCTTTCTCTACTGTTTCAAAGAGGACTGGATACCAGCCTGTTGGTCTAATAACTTTAGGCAAAAGAGTTCCTATCCCATAAACCAGATTGAATTCACACTCCACAATTTTGCCATATCAACTGGCAGTGTTTCAAAATAGAGATTTGTTTTTATTTTTCACCAATATTTTTCCTGCATTATTGCAGCAGCAAGCTGTGTGCCCCTTTCTTTTTGATGCTCCTCACTCTCTTTTCATGACTGCATTACTGGTAGAAAATTTTGAATCTACAACTCTAAAGAGATTACTGGCCATAACAAGAAAAACAAGATGATAGAAAATAGTTCTGTACAAGATGCTTAACATCTATATTGTCTCCTACTAGCAAAGCAGATCCTGTGGACTTCTTACCCCATAACTGATTTAATACCCTATGAAGCAGTATGTTTAAAAGCACATATATCTTCAAATGCACCCTATAAAGTCATATTTTGGAATACAGTGCCAGGAAAAGCTGAAAATCTAGTCGTGGATAAAGTAGAAGATGTAAGAAAAATGATGATATCCAACCCTTGTAAGAAGCAATTTCTAGAGACATTGAGTCAGAATAGTGAGAAGAAAACCTCTAACCTATTTTTAAGTTGAAGTTTGTAAAAGTCATGACCATACAACATGATTTCCTGCCATAACAGCCAATTTTACCTTTTAAGTCAGGAAATCTTTCTGCTCTGGCATTCCAGCAGGTGACAGTAACGGACTCTAATGCACTCTGCCAACCTCTGAGAAACTTCTCCGAAAACTTTCTATCAAAAGACTGACAGTGTGTAGATCACTAAACACCAGTAAATCCAAGACCTGCAGGATCTCTGTCAGGCTTCTGAGTTTTTTTCCAGCGATAAGCACTTTGTTTTCTTAAAAAGGGCCACTTGCCATAAAAATAGTACGAATTTCAGCACTTCTGCTCACAATAAAAGATTCAACACGGGCCCATCACAGACATAAGCTGTATTGCTTAGTAATACACAAAAGCCTCTGTCTTCCAATCTGTCTCTTTTCTTTTGAGTCCCCTCTGTCTGTTTATCAGATCTGCCAGTGAAGCATAAAAAAATCATTGGATGCCACAGTATTTGGGTATTATGACAGAAAAGGCGTGTGCTCAAAATGCTTGACTGTGGGCTGTCAAACCCTTCTGAGATATGTTCTAGGACCACAGTCTCACACTGATTTAGGAAGGTTGCAAGAGGGAAGTCATTCTCAGAAAATCATAACAGTCAAGAAATGAAAAAGTTCAATTAAATCATCTGATCCATTACTCTGGAAGTGCAGGATTAGTCATAGAATACATTTAAGTCTTGTCTAGTTTGAGGCATCACCAAGGTTGACACTTTCTTCCCAGGGCTCACAAAGATGAACAAATTATCTCAGCTTAACCAGTTAGTAGGCTAGGTGAGCCACGGTGACTGTCCATGTGTGTCCTATTAGCCAGACTATCACACATTAATTCAATTTAGCTTTAGTCCAATTATCTCAGATGAGCTACAAGCTAAAAACATGCACAGACAGTTAAGATGCCTCAAGTGATGTGCAATACTTTGACAGTGGATCCAAGCCCTCACAAGACTATTCTCTGGGTTACTCTGACAGCTGGATTTTCCTGATCTTTCATTTTCTTGCATTTATTTATTTTGCAAGCTAAGTTTAAATAGATGGTTCTGAAGGTTTACAAATCCTCTCTCTCTTGAACAGGCTCAACTCAGCCCTAGCCGTTAGTTGCATTAAAACACTATTGCAGTGCTAGGTTTCAGTGTGGGATCCCTTNTTTTTTTTTTTTTTTGCAGGGTATACTAATTAATGGGAAGTCATGATAAAACTGGAGAGCTTCTATGCAGGCTTAACTCCTCTCCCAACAGTAAATAGAAGGAGCAGAGCGAAAATAAGACATGGGCACCTCTAAGTGTGGACATACTTTTAGCAAATGAATTCCTTCTCAAGTACAAACAGACAGTTATCACCATTTGGTAATGTTTGCATAGGTAAAAATTCTTCTCTCTTTCTAGATATGTATTGCAAAATACCATGAGAAAAGGAAAAAAAAATATGTTTTCTGATTAATTTAGAAGTACATTGTTTATTGGATCCAGATGCTTTCTGGGAAAATTATTTCCATTTAAAATAATATTTTTCTACAGGAAGTAATGAAGTAGGTTTTTTCTGCTGAAGATTCAAGGTGACAAAAATTTTTTTGAGAATATTGGGTTTTTTTTAAAGATTTTAGTATTATTTTTATTGAATGTTAGTTATCATGGTTATGACTTTTCTGTCTTTATCAAAAAGCAGTTATTTGCTCAACCTGAAAATTCAATAAACAATTTTATATCAATAACAGTTTAATAAAAAACATTGACTAGCTACAAAGAACAAAAATGGGTTTTGAAAAATAAAATACTTTGTTCCTAGTTTTCTTTCTGTTCCCTCAGAAGACAGCAGTTCATCACAACAAGAAAAAACAGTTCACTAGGAAACAATACAGTGTTAGTAGATTCCTGCTAAGAGGAAATCTTCACTATATTCAGTGCATAGTCAAATAAATACGGCAAAGCAAGAATAAATGGATAGTAAAATGAGTAAAAGTTCCATATAAAAAAGTTGTAGAAGATTCTGCAAGTAGCTAACAACTAGGAGTCTATATGATGACAGAGACAGTTTAATAATTTTGCAGGTGTGATCAGAGTTCAAGCTCTATCCACTATGTTATTTATTTTGCTGTTACAGAATCATTGAATCACAGAATGATAGGGGTTGGAAGGGACCTCTGGAGATCATCTAGTGCAACCCCACTGCCAGAGCAGGGTCACCTAGAGCAGGTTGCACAGGAACACATCCAGGTGGGTTTTGAATGTCTCCAGAGATGGAGACTCCACCACCTCTCTGGGCAGCCTGTTCCAGTGCTCTGCCACCCTCAGGGTAAAGAAGTTTTTCCTTATGTTCAGATGGAATTTCCAGTGTTCCAGTTTGTGCCTTTTGCCTCTTGTCCTGTCACTGGGCACCACTGAAAAGAGCCTGGCCCCATCCTCCTGACACCCACCCTTTAAGTATTTATAAACATTGATAAGATCCCCTCTCAGGCTTCTCTTCTCCAGGCTAAACAGACCCAAGTCCCTCAGCCTTTCCTCTAAGATAGATGTTCTAGTCCCCTAATCATCTTCAAAGCCCTCCGCTGGACTCTCTCCAGTAGTTCCCTGTCTTTCTTGAACCAGGGGGCCCAGAACTGGACACAGTACTCCAGTCGCGGCATCACCAGGGCAGAGTAGAGGTGGAGGATGAAATCCCTCGTCCTGCTGGCCACTCTTTTTAATGCACCCCAGGAAACCATTGGCCTTCTTGGCCACAAGGGCACATTGCTGACTCGTGGTCATCCTGTTGTCCAAGGTCCTTTTCCTCAGAGCTGGTGTTCAACAGGCTGACCTGATTTAGGTTCTGGGATTAAGGATTTCCCCTTTGTTCATATATGCAGCCTTGTATTAACATATGTACAACACCTTGCCCAAGGAGAGATGGGTTTCTGTCAGTACTTGCAGATAACATTTATTTAATTAAGCAAAATTATTAGTAAGTGTCTAATTTAAGCAAGATATCCCTTCTATCTTATGCAAACCTCATGGGTTTTTAGTAAGACCACTATTTCAGGGTTTCGTAAATAGAAATAAGTCTGGATGGATCTCTTCCACTTAAACTTCTCCTGACTTCAACTCCTCTCAGTCTACCATGTTATATCTATGATATTATATGCTTAATATTACACGTTTCTTGGAATACTGGAGGTAACATTACAAAATGTTCTTGGATCTGCGGAATATGGGTGGAAATGCTGTGTCTAAAATGCACTTTAAGCAAATTTTATTTTGCAATTGCAATTAGTGTGTTCACCTTTGGCTCATTTCGTGGTTTCAGAAGTCTTTAGATCAAGAGGTCCTTCTCAACTTTCCAAAATTTACATGTGTCACTTTATCTCAATGCAATAAAACAGAAATTTTCATATCAACAATTCCCAAACAAACATGTGAGTACTTTGATAAGTTGCAGCTCTCAACAAGAGTGGCAAAGCTGTGTTACAGAAGTGGTGTGATTGCCAGAGGCTCTAAATGGTCAAGCAGAGAATAGAATGTATATTACTGACCCATGTCACTTTAGATGATGAAATATATTGAGTGGTCAGAATCCATATTTTTCTTAGTGTCTCCTCTACACTGATAAGCACAGTGAAAGCCAGTGTTATTTGGCCTGTCTCTGAGCTACTAAAATATAGTCCACCATTATCATAGAAGTATATTGGTGCAGTACTGTGTCTGGACCAATATGAGCTGAGGGTTTTTTCTGCTATTGGACTACTGTTCTGGAATTGCTTTGTAGCAGAGATGCTCCTGTAATGGTCCTGTCTACTCCCTTCCTTACAGGATATGTCCTTACTCTGCTTGAGTGCTTCACTAGAAACATTCCTGAGCAGATCTTATTTTCTTTGCAGGGACAATTCCTGTCTTTAAGGTCCCAGTCGGCATCTTTAAAAGTGTGCTAATGCGGGTCTTAAGGTGGAGAAACTCAGATGATAAAAATATTCTTTCTTCCAAAGGATTCACTGCATAGAAAAAGACAAACAATGAATATACAGGACTAGTATGCACAAGTCTAATGACGGATTCTCAGCTGAATTCAATATTGGCATAGTTAAGAGGCCAAATAGCTCTGCAAGAGTAGTATGAAAACAGAAATGCCATTACAGCTAGTGCCAAACCTAATCTTGTTCACATTTTGTATTGATGAGACGACCAAGAGAAAAGAATGTTAAAAAAGTGACACCAGACTATGGGCATTGATCGATACTAACAAGGCAAGAAACTGGATCAAAGTGGAACTTGAAAAATTGCACCATTTTTTTCCAAATGACTGCTGAAGTCCTTTGTGGGAATAGGAAAGGACACACAAACTCTGGAGAGCAAGGGAACCGAACCTAGTTAACATTAGAACTTTTAAAGTGCAGACTGAAAGCTTCCAAATGCCAGTCATATAAATGATATAAATAAAACACATATCTGTGTGATGATGCATCACAGCTTAACAAACCTTGTAATGAATGGATGTCAGCAGAGAGGAAAACAAGTGAGAGAATGCAATATACAGGGAAACAGCAGAAACTGAGGATTTCAGGCAAAAGAAATGTTGAATGGGTAACCAGAACCTGTAAGCTTCAGTTCTGATTCCTCCTCCTTTCTTTCTCCTTGAAACCAGTGCTTAATTATTTTTCTTGCCTTAATTAGGACTTTTAAAGAGCTCTGTAGATAGAAAAAGCCAAACAACACTGTCAGCATAGTTGGTAACAGGTAGAAATAAAAAGTGGCTGCGCAATACAAACTGAAATGAAATAAACACAAAATCAACCTGAGATCACCAATTGGCATGGAAATTCTTAACACAGAATGTGTCCAGTTTGGGCCTACAATTACAGTAAGTCTTAGTTTTGGTCATTTTTTCTGTTGTTTGTCCCTGCTTTCAAAAAAGCAGGTAAGGACCACCTGCATACATCATATTCAGTTAAAGCCGGACAGAGGATAACTTCATCTGGCAACAGCTTTCCAGGCATAGAAGTTTATATTTGGTCTGCACTGGAATAAACCCTAATGCTCTGGCACATTTTTGTAAAATCAATTTGGTTTGGAATATTAGTATTTGGATCAGAAAGGTCAAGTTTAAAGATGTGAGTAAAGGGTAATGTATATCATATCAGAAATACTGGGGGGTGGGGGGCAATGTTATAACAACAGCCTTGAAAGAGAATTCTTGTGGTGTCCAAATTTTGTGCTATCACAGTCAATGGGTTGTATAACATCATTCAAAACAAGACAAAACTCTATTTTCAAAGCAGGTTATTCCAGACTATGAATTTTGTAATCATGATTCTAAAATTTTGAATGATCCTATTAATTTCCAACCTTCCCTATTTACCCTTATTTTTACCCTTAGATTTCCTGCTCTTATATTTTCTTGAATTGCACAGGCTTTGAATCTGGACTCTAACACATACCATTGTCTTTAAAGGTACCATTTATGCATTTATATATTTCCTTAGACACTTGGCTGCATAAAGGCAAAGAGTAAATCCATTTGTTGGATGCCTATGGTTGGATCAAAAATGCCACATCCCATGACACAAAGCAGTGAGCCAACAGGAACACAAGCTAGTAGAGCTGCTCAAAAGACTGTGTGGGTTATTTTAATGGGGCTGAGTTTTTGCCAG
This sequence comes from Rynchops niger, assembly GCA_013400035.1. Classification (NCBI taxonomy): domain Eukaryota; kingdom Metazoa; phylum Chordata; class Aves; order Charadriiformes; family Laridae; genus Rynchops; species Rynchops niger. Next base: position 89,843 of record VXBH01006635.1, on the reverse strand, counting down.
CAGGGATGTATCTCTGCACTGCTCTCTAGTTGTATGTCTCGTATCTAGTCAACATTATCACTTTCTTTTTTTAATATCTATTACTTCTTTCTTTCTCCCACTCTCTTGACTCACTTTGCTGCTAGATGTTGATATTTATGTGCAAGTTCCTGCCATTACTTTACTCCTTGGATGGTCAGCAAACTCCGTTTTTGCCTTGTGCTGGAGCCAAAATGCCATATTTATTTTGCAGAGGTGAGAAGTAAATGACTGCCTAGCAATGCTGGGATATCTTTCCAGAGATTATATGTAATTTCAGAAATGGGAGGGTGCTTCCCCATCCAAAGAAGGCATGTATACATTGAAATAATAACAACAACAACAATAATAATAATATAAAAAACAACCAATACTCCATATCTTTAAAAAGCTCAAGTCAAATGCTCTTCATTTTTTAATCTGACATCCTAATTAAAAATATTTATTCAGTTGCAGTATCTTAGTGTTTGTCATTGTTCTCTCCCCGATAATTTTTGTACCTGTCTGGTCTGTGAGTTTTGACAAATGTTGAGAGGAAACAAATATACAGGGGGGGAAATATCCATTATCAGCTTGGTATTAATGAAGTAATTATTTTTTCTTGACAGCAACTGCATTTGGCCACCAGAAAAATTCAAACAAAAGACAATAATATCAAAATAACTTTTTGTACATTTGAAAGTTAGACTCTGTATCTTTACTTCAAAAATAGGTATTTTTCTGCATTAAAGATCAAATCCCACTTGTTCTCCAATAGTCTCACTGTGAGTCAATAAGATTAAGTGTCAATAAGAAAGAGATGTTAAAGCCCCAGATCTCTGGATTTTGTGTGCATTTTCATAACCCAGGCTGGAAGAGTCTCTAAGGTTTTGATTCTGGCTCATCCATGATGATGATTAACACACCTGGTAGCAGGTGCAGTCTTACATTTGTGGGATATCAGATCAACTAGGAATGGTGTGGACTGACCTTTGTATATTTCTATTGAAATCAGAGGGAAAGTGAAGTCAGGTTAATGACCTACCATAGCAGACTTTCTGGGACAGAAAGTATAGACCAGCTGGTATAGACCAGCTGATATGGACAGATGCTATGGACAGTGGCTCTACACTCAGGATGTGAGTGTTAATATAAGCCAAAATCCACACCAGTCATCTACTGTTCCAAATGTTTCTAAGTACTAATGGTCTTTAAATGACTGAACTGATGAAAAATAACCTGAAAAAAACCTGATGAAAAATAACCTCACTTGAGTTTCCTGCAAAGATACAGAGCAATGCAATGTGAATATAAAAATATGAAGTCGCTATGTTCTAATGAAATATTTAGGATGGAAAAGTGCTTCAAATTCAGTATGAAGACTTTGGTATGAGGAAATACCACAGTATCTCCCTATTGCAACTAAAACACATTTAGAGGCAGGTTCTGAATGAGCAAACCAAATGGCATTTGCCCAAATACAGTTTTGCTCCCGCATTTCCCCGCTGAATTAATCAAAATTCCCTTGCAGGTCTTGTCAAAGGCGCATATCACCCTCATGAATACAGCCACCACACTCTGATTGTTGCAGGGTTAATCCTTTAAATCCTTTACACACTATATTTTCTAGAATTCCTATCTGGCACTAAACACAAGAGTGTACCTCCCAGTAACTCTACTCACCCCTGGTGAGACCCCACCTGGAGTACTGCGTCCAGCTCTGGAGTCCTCAGCACAAGAAAGATGTGGACCTGTTGGAACAGGTCCAGATGAGGGCCACGAAGATGATCAGAGGGCTGGAGCACCTCCTCTATGAAGACAGGCTGATAGAGTTGGGCTGTCCAGTCTGGAGAAGAGAAGTCTCCAGGGAGACCTTATAGCAGCCTTCCAGTACCTAAAAGGGGCCTACAGGAAAGATGGGGAGGGACTCTTTATCAGGGAGTGTAACGATAGGACAAGGGGTAACATTTAGTTAACATCTTCTATTAAGCCAGGTGGTTTAAATGGAAGAAACAGATGAGTTCTGAGACATGTAGGTCCTTCCTCAATTCTGCAGCATTTCTTATTTGCAATGCTGAGAGCTTCTCAGACTGTTTACAAGCATTTTATAGTAATTAATTAATAAGTAATAAGTTTATGAATCGTATTGCTGTGCAATACTGGTGTCTCACATTATTGTGTCTTAGGTCTGAATTTTAAAAAGCATGTTCATTACATCTCTTGTATGATGAATATACGTGAGGGTCAAAAGGGAGCCAACTGTGTTATTGTTACTGGGAAGCAGAAATGAAACTGAAAACTATGTGATTTGTTAACATAATCTAGAATGAAAATGGCATTATTTTGGCAGGACCAGAGATGAACAACTCAATGGTAAACAACTGTAAAGAATGAGAACACTACTGAGTCATTAGAGTCCTGCTATGGAGGCAGATTTACCTTTGCTACGTTATTAAGACAGATTTTACAATACACATATTAAAACACTTTCCACAGCCTTGTAGTACCTGGTATAATATTTATAAATAGCACTAACTTTTTAAAAATAAATGAAGCTAGAATGCTGACCATTTAAAAAAGAACTAGTATGACCAAAATTTCAGAAATATAATGTAGGTTGTATTGATATGATGCCGTGAAAAAAAGACTAGGGTAAGAACAGGAGCTAATTAATTTCTGTGTTAACTAAAATAGTGCTGAAATCTAAGGATTCTTGCTTCCAAACCACTGGATAGTACAGTATTTAAGAGACTGTGTCTTCCCTAAAACAGCACACTGTGTTATAGAGCTCTGTAAATTTTCCTAGGTCATTAACCAAATCTAAATTAAAGGGCAAAGCAAACACCGTAGAGCATTTTTTTCCCTGCTGCTGATTTAAAGCTTTTTCATCCCAAAAGCTCCTTATGGAGACCAGAGGAAAAAGATAGCTGTCACTGAGCAATGTAATGGGTAACATCCTGACCCTCTGAAACCGATGGGACTTTTTTCATATAATTCACCTCGTGGGCTCAGCATCCTTTTCCTCTCCTCTTTGCTGAGTTATTAAAAGATAAAGAAGAGCAGCTGCTGCAGTAGACATAAAAATTGACAAACTTACAATAGGTGATGCCACCTGTGCCTGCCTAATTTAATCACAGCCCAAACAATCTGCCATCCATTTACAGTGGAGGTAATGTTCAAGAGCATCTGAAAGTGACTCAGAAGCAGGAGGGCGAGGGGAGACAAAGCAGCATGGGGGCAGTTTGCTCAAACACCCTCTCGGCTGCAAAGACAGTTTATGGATTGCGGCCAGTGGACATGAAAAACCCTTTCTCTGCTTTTATGTGGAGAGGGGAAAAAATCTGGTAAGCAGCTAGCAAACACCGTATCGAACACTTAACATGCCAGATGGATTCAGCTGTACAGTATTATATCAGCTACTGCTGATCCATCTGTAGTGAATGTGCCTTGCCAGTTGCCAAGGGAGGAAGAAGCCTGTTTATCGTACAGGCATAAGTGTCTTTTCTGCTGATCTCTCATTGCCTCTACACTACAATAGTGTCCTCTTCACTTCTTTTATATAATTATGTTAGTATAAATCTGGATGTTTCCACTGTTAATCTTTGTGATTCTGTATGAAGACTGTGCTTCCAAATTACAAATACCCACTTCATGTGCTCTATAAGTTTACAAGCTTTCTCATTAAATATTCAGTTCAGCTCTGATAAAACCTGCATGGGCTAGAAGAGAAGACTAATAGCATCTGAGTCTTAAAGTAGTTACCTTCTTAGGGTAGAAAGGCAACTGGACTGTGAGTCACTCTTAGGATCTAGGATGAGTTGGTATGACTTCCTGCTGTGAACAGTGGGTCTTATTCTTAGGTAAAACTCTCTGACATCTGATTTGTCTCCAAAAGAAAAGAGTGCACAGGTATAAAACTTAATTCAAGGAGCAGGTATGTGTGTGTCCATCTGCCAATAATTTTAGTTCAGTGTTGAGTGTGTTGATAAATGTGTTAGCAGTTAACAGTCTCGCACACAACAGCGAGATCTAACTTGAACCTAAAGATCTAACCTTTCAACTTGAAAGATCTAATGTGAAAACCCCATTTATCTAATATAGACACTATTGCATCCTCATTAATAATTACCAAAACTTTCTTTTATGTCTTCATCACAGAAATGGAAGCACAAGGGCTATATACTGATTTCCACACCATCCGGCAATATCCAGAACTTATAGCTTCAATGCTACTGTAGCCAGTGGATCTTCCTAACCAAAAGGAAACAAGCTTTAAACTATCAATAAAAGCCCCAGCCTTTTTAAGTCTTCTTCTCCTCCCCATTTATCTCAAACGTATATCTTCCATATTATGTTCTTTTCTCCCTGCTATTATAATAAGCCATCCCCACCAGTAAGGGCTTTCCCTGAACTTTCACCCCTGAAATCTAAAGGAAATCAAAATTATGTTTTTCATTTTTGCAAGTTGGCTACGGAGGTAAATGTGGTATTTAAAGTTGCAAAATTATTGTTCAAACTCTGAAAGCAATTAAATTATGCAAATTTTAATAAGAAATACTGTCTTTGTACATGCTACACTGTAGTCTTCCTGAATAACAGTCATGTCCTCTAGGTAACTAAATGTTAGCAGGGATTACATTTCCTACAACAGTTCAGGCTGTCACTAAGGATATCTACTCCCTTTATACAATATTTAAAGAATGATCAAAACACACATAGACTTGCTGAAGTCTGAAAGGCTTCAAGAAACTGCTTAATGTGGTGTGAGCTGTTGGTTGAAAGGTATTTATGTGAAAGGACCTCTAGGACATTTGGAGTTTTTAAGATACATATGCTTCAGATTATCTTCTTTCACTACTACAAACTTTATCAATTCCTCCTATTGTTCTACATTAAAGTGCTATATCTTCACCTTACAAGAATTTATGTATTTATTTTATTTTGGGTGGGGTTTTTTTATAGACAAAAACAAGTCCCAGAGACTGGATTCTGCTAATGATTAAGGCAACCAAATTTAGATGTCTACATGCACACAAAGTTTGTATTTTAGTCAAGAACAATGCATCTAATGCAGTCAACTTAATCTGGAGAATGACTCAACTCACCCAAATTAGACGCGACAGGATTCAGTTGCCTGAAGATGTAGATCTATGGCCATTTAAGATGCCCTCTATGAGATCAGCAAGAGGAGGGCAAGTGAATATCTATGTTGACAGACAAAACGCTTCTGCATGAATGTAACAGTAAAAAACTAATACTTTTTTTGTTTGTCTGTTTGTTTTTCAAAAAAAACCAAAACCTTCTGGAGCCAGGGAATTAATTGTGTTTCTGGCTTCCTATTGCTTATTGAAACAACAAATTCAAGTAAAATGGTTTATAATTTTTAGATGATTTTCAAAGTATTTTATTTGTTAGAGGTCTTGTAGAATTATTTGTGAAATCTCATTTTCTAGATGAGAGGGAATTTTGTGACTTTTATCAGAACTTTCTCTTGAAAAATTAAACCTTATTCAGGCAAAAGTAAACGGGAGGAAAGAGAAGTGAAGTGCACAACTCTGAAGTAGCAACTTGTCTGGAACAGTATTTTTTAATGCCCTTTGAGACCTTAGGACATCAGACCTGTCAAAAAGTGGATGCTTTCAGGCTTTGCTTGATGTTCAGTTTTGAATAAATAATTGCTACTTAGGGATAGATATGCTCAGAATATTTGCCTTTTTTTTTAATGATGGAAAAATATTTTGTCAAACAAGTCAAAATTGCAGCAAATTTTCAACTGAAATGTGGGCATCTAAATGGAGGCCTTTTTAAAAATTAAAACATTGATCTTTACTAGGTAAAATAAATGAATATCTTTACATAAGAAAATTTTAAACAAAAGCCTTACTTACTAAAAGTATTTGAGGAAAAATGCCTCAGTCAAGTCTAGATATATTTTTATTTGTCTTACAAAGTATCTTTCTCTTTAAGCAAAGGCTGAAGTTGTAGGGTTTTTTGTTTGCATTTTTTGATTGATTGTTTGGGTTTTTTTCCAGTGAACAGTGTCTCACCATGGAGCGAAATAAAGTGAATTTGTTTCTCTCAGAATACATAGTTACTCCATGTACACATCTGGAACTCTTTTTCTTTTACTTTTTGCATAATGATAAAAAATGTCCTCATACCTACTCTATCCTACTTTTGTTTGGGGTGGAACTTGTCTAAAAATTGATCCCGTAAAGTTATTTGGAATTTTAGAATGTCTTCATTCTAACCAGAATTAAACAAATTTGAACAGATATAAAATATGTTGATTATTAATTAACAAAATGTTATTTTAAAAGAATCAGTTTTAGGAAGTTTTGGTGTAATTAGTTAAAGAATATACTTTTTTTTCAATTAAATATTTATGGAAGGATTTAGTGTTGGGGTTTTTGTTTATATGTTTTCTGTATTTTTTTTTTATGGTTGCTTCCAGTGCTGCATTGCACCAAGAACTGAATCAGGATTTTAGCTTTACCCTGTGATTCATGTATCAGTTATGACATTACAGAGAGGTAAACAAACACAAAAATAATTTTTGGAATATTGTACAATCTCTATTAGTCATAGCTCTTCAGAGATTTTTCACTGTTTTAAATGAAACTGCATCTGACCCAGACAGGAAAATTTATCAATACATTTTTGAATGATATTTTAAAACTAATCACACTTAAAGACTAAAAATCGTTAAGATTATTTTCAGTAAGATACAAAGGTAAGGCAAAATGTACATTACCTTGATTAAACTATAAATAATATTAAAATTTTCCGCACTATTTCAATATTTCACTTTAGTAATCTGGTTATAAAGTGTCACATAATTCGTAAATTATTCTAACATATGGGTTATGTTACAAAAGAATCCTTCCTCTTTGAAACTTCTCTTTCGATATTTCAGTTACTCCTGCTGGCCCAGAATTGCATTGCTAATGAATGAATAAACTAATTGAAGCAACTTCTTAAGTCATTCCATAGTGTCCTTTTTCAGGGGCTATGATTGTAAATCATAGGGTCATATAATCACAGAATAGTTAGAGTTGGAAGGGGCATTAAAGATCATCTAGTTCCACCCAGCCTGCCATGGGCAGGGACACCGACCACTAGAATAAGTTGCTCAAAGCCCCATCTGGACTTGCTCCAACACGTCTGTGTCCTGCTTATGTTGTCTTTCTTAACTCCAGGTGGGGTCTCATGAGGACGGAGTAGAGTGGCAGTATCACATCTCTCAAGAAGCAGGATGGTGTTGGCTTTCTGGGCTGCAAGTTTTCTTCTCATGTTGAGCTTCTCATCCACCAACATCCCCAAGTCCTTCTCCTCAGGGCTGCTCTCAATCCATTCTCCTCCCAACCTGTATTTCTGCTTGGGATTGCCCCGACCCACATGCAGGATCACTTGGCCTGGTTGAACTTCATGAGGTTTTCACGGGCCAACCTCTCAAGCCTGTCAGGGTCGCTCTAGATGGCATCCCTTCCCTCCAGCACGTAGACCACACCACACAGCTTGGTGTCGTTGGCAAACTTGCTGAGGGTGCACTCAATCCCCCTGTCCATGTCGCAATCAAAGATGATAAACAGCTCCAGTCCCAAGACTGACCCCTGAGGAATGCCACTCACCACTGGTTTCCGCTTGGACATTGAGACATTGACCACAACTCTTTGAGTGCAGCCATCCAGCCAATTCCTTATCCACTGAGTGGTCCATCCGTCAAACCCATGTCTCTCCAATTTAGAGACAAGTATCTCATGCATGAAGTGTCAAATGCTTTGCACAAGTCCAGGTAAATTATGTCAGTTGTTCTTCCCTTATCCACCAACTTTGTAATGCCGTTAGAAGGCATTTTTTACCCTTAGTGAAGCCAAGTTGGCTGTTACCAATCACCTCCTTATTTTCGATGTGCTTTAGCATACTATCCATAAGGATCCGCTCCATGATCTTGCCGGGCACAGAGGTGAGACTGACAAACCAAAATGAACAGATATAACTCTAAGAAAAAGAAAGAATTGGTAAAGCTAAACTTCAAAGGCCATTTACATTCCCTTGTTTATTTTTATGCAAATCTATTCTTTGTTTCCCTTTTTCTGTTTCCAATGAAAGCTAAAAATCATAAACTAAATTTTTTAAAAATTATAACAGGGAAATATGTCAACACATCAAAAACCTTTGAAAAGGTTTTTGAAATCTGTAAAAATCTAAAACAAAAATATATGTACAGGAGGCCTGGTGTATGTATGCTCTTCATATATATGTGTATATATATGTATATATTCTGTAAGGATATTGAACTGGAGAGGTTCAATCAAAACAGTCTAGGAATACATAGAGAATCAGTTGAGGAGAAAAGCAGGACCTATACATAAAGTCAGATGTTAAGAGCTGTCTTACAGTTTTTAATTTGCACACGATGATGATAGTCGGGAGCTTAGTGAGGCTTTTTGTACACTTTATTCTATAAATATATATTGCCAGGAAGGGGAAATCCAAAACAATCTGTAAGTCAGTATCCAATTAATTCACTATTGTTATAAGCAATGGTGAGGGAAAAAAAATTAAAAAGGGAATATTTTATTCCAACAATTTCAAATTGAAGAATTTGCCTTTTTTCACTGTGAATATCTTGCAGGCTACAATTGATTAAACCTATTATATACTGAGAAATGTAAAAAGATGAGAAAATGGAAAAAAGAAAAATACCACTTTTGGAATGCAAATTTTTAGACTTTTCCGGTGTGTTTTTCTATAATCCCATTTTCATTTAAGCTGAAATATCTTTTTGTTTTTTACTATCAACTGAAATTAAAATACAACATTAGCACATTACTTTGATTTTTATTCTATTTGATCATGAACAGGTCTTGGAAGTCAGGCCATTAACTTCCTGAACTTTTGCCAAGCAATGGTATCTTCTAAATTGCTATGGAGTAAAAGATGGGAGACAGGTTTTGGGTTATATCCCTCAATATGTTATTTTTCCTGTCCTCTTCATCCACCCACTTAGAGCAGTTGTCTTCATGAAAAGTTTTTCATAGAGCAACAGCTCTGTGGTTCAAACTGATCCTCCTTTTTAAGTGCACATTAATTTAAAATACATATCTCATCCGTGTGGAATTCAGGTATGTGGTATAGGGAGGAGAAAGGTATGTGTGGTCCGGATTGTTCAAACCTCAGACACTCAGTTTTCGTTCAGGGCATGATACCTTTGTCCTTACCTTCCAAGTCAGTCACAGATAGTATTGACAGAGTAGGAGCAAGAGAAAATCCTTAAATCCTTCCTAAGCATTTTAGCATTAATTTATCGTGGAAGTATACAGTACGCATGATGCTATGAGCTAAAAGGGGAGAGATTAGTTTTCATTTCATGTACAGTTGAAGTTGCAGTGAAATTTGGATTAATTCTTTTTTTTTTTTTTAAAAAAAGAAAACCTAAGTAACACACAAGCTGTGCAGCTACCCTGATTAAGTATAGCAGTAAGTTAGGGCTGTAAACCCTTCTTTCCACAATCCAGCTACTGGCATATTGCACAGGCTAATAAGAAAAATAACAGAAACTTCACAATGATTTTCTTCCTGTCTCAGATGCTGGCTGGAAGCAGAGTTAATTGTTATTCTTTCTCCAGGGTGACTGTCAGACCTTAACTCGGTACTGTAGTTGCTGTTCCCTGAGATAATGGAAACAAACAAGTACCAGAGTATATATAAATTTATATTTGTCAAGTGTTCATAGTTTTTCACCTAGTGTCTGCTGGGGGCAGAGAGATGGGGGAAGAGGCTGTTATGTTAACCTCATTTTCTCTGCTGACGGATTGCAAGCGTGTGTTTTAAAAATAGTTGTCAAGCATTCGGTACTCACACGTCTATAATATAGCTGCCACAAGGCCTTTCTGCTCTTGTATGTATTTTACTAGCTACTGTCAGTTTATCCCATTAGCCTGGTCGAGTCTCTGCAGGATGTCAGATCAGAGAGCTCTCTGCAGTCCATTAGGACCTTAAAATTCAAGAGTGTCTCCAAATATCCTCATAGGTCTGTTTGCTTATTTAGGAGAAAACAAGAAAAGTTTTCAGAACTGTGCTTGGATCAATCCCACTTAACTTCAGGCTCATAACCTGATCATCTAGTTGCTCTTGGCTTTCTTTGTAGGCAATAAAAGGAGCAGAAGACTCCGTAGGAAAAAATTCTTGTGTTAACTGTCATATGCCTTACTCCTTCCCTCCTGGTAATGTAACCTTGCATTAGAAGTTTAATCACAATTACAGAGTGGCTGTGACACTGAATTTTCTGTGACGAAGAAATTTTTTTTTTATTTCTGTTCTTAATCTCTGAATAACCCTGATTGCCAGTTCCATGCTGGTAAATGTGCTTTTGCTTGTGTAATCTTCACTACCTAATATTCTAATATATATAAAAATGCACAATACATGCATAACCATATGTATGCATATGTTGCATAATGTATGCGTAACCATACAATTTTCCAGTGAGCTCCAATCGTAATGGGCTCCATCTGTTCATCAAATTATGACCCAAAGCAATTTTAATACTTGAGAATGGGGTGCTTTTTCTTATCATTTTCAAATCAGATTATAATTTTTCCAATAGCTTCAGATATCCTCCTAGCTGTCTCTTTGCAGATCTACTGAAAGAAATTTATGGTTAGAAAACAGTTTCCAAGCTCAGATTCATAATTCCCATTAGGTAGTAATCATTAAAATAATGATTATGTGCAAATACGTGTCCAAAAAATGACTTTTTTTTGTTTCTTCTGATTCTTCTCTGTAATACATACTCCTATGGTGTTTCTGTCTTGAACTGCTTGTTGCTGTTCTTCAATCATAAATTCCTCAGATCTTTCAATAACTATCAGGATACCGTCTCTTTCCTTATTTCATGATCTATTTGATTAAGCTTTCCACAGACTTTATTTCTAGCAGTGGATTTTTTTCTTTGTCTTTTTACTCCCTCTTTTTACATCAGAAAATATTCTGATGGAATTACATGAGGAAATTAAAGTTTTCAATCTAAAAAAAAGTAATTTTTTCTTCTTTTCCATTAATTTTCCATCTGCAATTTAAAACACTTGATGTATACAAAGACTGTTATTCTGACACTTACAAATGCATCCACTTTGTAGCTGAATTTTTTACTTGTTTAGAACACTTAATGATAACTATGGTAATTATAATTTGCAAACTTGTGGCATGCTTTTACCTGTCAATCTTGAAGTACTTTATGGACAGGACTGAACAGTCTTATTTCCTTTTCTGAAGTAGGAAAAGAAATCTTTTACGATTTGGCAGAAGTCATATGGAGAGACCTTGTCTCTGTCCATAGCCCCAAAGGGGAGCCTAGACAGCTAATACAGGCAAAATGCCTTATTTTTTTGACAGTTAATGTTACATCAGAGGAATTCCACTCTGAATGATGGGAAATTGGGTACAATATGCCACTTGGGAATGAATCACAGGTTCATACTTCATTAACTGTTTTTTTTCTTATTTATCTTTCCATTCTGTCTACCATTCTATCTAAATCAATACCTAACACTCAACAGTAAAATTTACTAAGGAAGAACTGAGGATTTTTTGTTATTACTGTAACTTTAGAGCCAACTTTTTCTTCAATCATCTCTTTCATTCGGAGGAACTGTAGATACTTCCCCGCCTACACGATTTGCTTCAGTCCTAACTATCCTAAACTTAGTTAAAACTACAATTCCTTTTTTTGAATAACTTTAGATTCTGTTACCTCTCTATATAAAACCCTTGAATAACGATCACCTACAAATTTACAAGGTCTGCTTACAGCTGTATTATCATGCTCTGGATAATGTAGGTGCCCTCTGGAGAGAACACCAAGGAAGTGACTAGTGAGACCTCATAAACCGGCTACAGCAGTTTTAGTTATCCTTGTACATGCCGTCCACAGTTTCTTCTATTCAGAGCCTTCTTACACATTCTGAACTCTCCTCTCCATCCTGACAGGAGAAAATTATGTGCTTTCCAGACAAGTTGCTTTCATTTGTTTGGAAATGCTTTCAGTGAACTTAGGTTCATCTCCCTTTTTTTCTTAGACTGAATTCTGCTTTTCTGTTCCATACACGGTTACTCTGCAGTTTTATAGCTGATACTGAAAGCAGAATGCCTCCTAGGTCTCATGATGCGTCGAATAATCCAGGTAATAGCATACCCCAAATAAAATTCAATCTCAATTTTGGCACAGCATTATGACCACCCAGTACAGTTTTTCTGGAGCTGATGAAGGAGGAGGAAGGAGAATGAAGGAGGAATTAGCAGTCTTCACATCCTCGTGCCCTGTTTAAAAGCAGTCTTTCCTACTGTCCAGCTGTGCCGCCTGAAACTTTCCCAATATCCACCACATGGCTTTTTAGCTCTTCTCCAACCCCAGCAAAACCACAGAGAATCAGGAACTCTAGGTACCAGGGAGGATGTGACCGCCATTTTCTACTTGCAATTTACAGCTGTGACGCTGCACTATACTGTGAGCTTGTGCAGGGTTCAAGATAAGGAAATGCCCTCCCCAGTCTGATACGTGCTTTCCCCAGCTTACACTGGGGCTGAGTGTATTTTCTTTTCAATACAAATACAAATTGAATACAAAATGCTGTTTTTTCATTGATTGTATTGAGAGGTACAAAATGGTGACAAACTGTCTTACAATGACATTTTCAGCAAAGCTGAAGACCAGAATCTTTTAGATCTGACTAGCTGTAATTTTGCATTCAAGAGTATGGATGCTCTTCCGTAAGAGATCAAACAGTTCTTGACCATTTTGTGTGAGAACAGTAACTTACCTAGTGACATTAATCCTCATAATTTATGACAACCAAAATGGAATTAGGTCTGAGCAATGAATGGCTGATTAAAAAACAGTGTAATCTTGGCATTTAGTATAATAAGCATTTTAAAAACATTTTAATCTGGTTTTTGTGCCTGACATTCTCCTATCTGAATGACATGATTTGCCACTGATGAAGTGGTAATTACTCCTTTTTTTGTTTGTTTACAGATTTCTTCTATCTGCAACAGACTGTGCTAGCAAAAATTAGAGACCGTTGCATTGTGTAAGGCATCCAGCTTAGACAATTATTTTTGCGGATATGTAACATGTCAGAAGATGATATTTTGTCAGTATAAGCACAGGAGTTGCCTCAGGTGTAAGCTTTTGAATCCTTTGTATGACTGAAGGAAACAGCAGAGAGGGCTATGCTAGTTAAGCAGATGGGAGAGTGGAAGTCATGGAGCTGGTGTGTTGGTGTGAGGCCAGTGAGGGAACTGTACTGGTTAGGGGTGATTGATCAACACTGGAGGTTGACTGAGACGCATGGACTGAAGACAAAGTAGGAAGGAAGTTTGTAATTATCAGCACAAAATACTTCAGAGGAACCACTTAAGCATGATGTTTCTTTATACTTCTTAGCAGTGAGAGGAAGGGCTTGCATGTGCAATAAACTGGTAGATTGGCTTATGAAACAAGGCCCCATTATGTCCCAGCATTGTTTAGTCTCTACAGTCATACAAAAGTCAACTAGTGTTAAGAATAATAGGGTTTAGTCAGCTCCAGAGGGTTGTCTCAGGCAGATTTCCACTTTTGCTGGGTACTATGTGTGCATACTGTTTGTAAGCCCATTCTATCATAAAAAATATTTTAGATTTGTCTGCAGATATGCTGCCTTCCCTGCTCAAAAAAGCAGCCTTATTTAGCTGAAACATTATTTATGAAATAAAGCAAATGGCATCAGGGATGTTCTGTATATGAGCCATGACTCTTAAGACTCCAGGTCTTCAATACATATATTTTAATTGGCTTATGTTGCCTTGTGTTGCCAAGACCTTTCTGCAGATATAAAGATCAATGTTTTTTTACCTCTGGACTTATTCCCAAAGTAAAATCATTATTTCAGTGTAGTGTTTAGAATTCAAAATGCAAACAAACAAAATGCTACCACAAAACTTTAAACGAGACAGATCTGGACAAATCTTTTTATTGTATGAAAGTCCTTTTTTGTTATTTCTTTTAACTGCATGCTGCCTGAAATATGTCAGAGAAAACAGGAGGATGAAAAGGTACAAGATAATGATAACAAAGATAACAATAAATGATATGATAAAGTAAATGATAAATTATAAAAACATAAAAAGTCAATGATAAAATATAACCACATTTTTTTCTAATTATGGTATAAAGAAAAATTAGTGGATTTCCATATGAAAATGCACAGATTAACATTTCCAAAGGGAAAATCTTTAGAAGGATTAGATGTTCATACTCACAGGTGGATTAACTGCTGTGAATAGAAAATGTCAACTCTGTTCCAAGTCTGTAATACCAAGAATACTGAACATTACATATTCTCCCTTAACACAGAAAGAAACATGAAAGCATCAATTTTAGCAAGAACTTAAACAGCAAACACAGCTCAGAGAGTAATTAGTTATAGTAAGAGGATCATCCAAGCGCTCCCTCTGTATATGTGCCATGGAAAGATGAGAGAAGGGCTTCCATAGGCTATGTCCAATTCAATAAACAACCTCTCTGGGAGGCAGGGAAGTCTATTAGGTTTTAGCAGTCAATACAGACAAAAGTAGATGGAGGTAATATTCCAGGAAGTTCCCAGAGAAGGAAAATTTGGAGAAAAACGCTCATTAATTTTTCCCAGGCTACACTGGATAAGTTCTTCAACGTATGAGTTTTTCTGGAGAAGGAAGCACAAAGAAGGTACATTCAGGGACAGGCAGAGAGGTAAGGCAGTAAGAAAAATCAGAATTCATAGCTGAAGGAAGTAAGATACATACTCTACCAAATCCTGACATCATTCCCTTTTGGAGTTAATGTGGAGATTATGTATGTCTTTGCTGTCTTCCCTGCCAAGCAGAACTGCATGGTGAGATGCCTAGACCTTTGGAGAAAGGGCTGCTTTCCAGAAACTTTTCTGCAGATCCAAAACTTCTGAGAATGCATCATCTGATCCACTCCATAAAATTTTATGAAGAGAATACCCTAAAGAATTTATTTTTCCCTGTGTAATTTATTAAGAGAGAATTCAGGCTCAAATGCCCTATTCTCCTGAAAGAGGTTTAGACCAAAAATAGCAGTTATGGAATATCCTAGTTAGACTTGGGCCCTGAACTGTTTAAAGTATACTCTGTGATTAGCTTTATGTATGCTTTGCTCATTCTCCTGATAACTAGTTCTTGAATGTGGTTCTGTCATCATCTGTGGCATTTCTACACTGATTTATGGACTACATTGGTTTGATACAGTCATTGGAGCTTACGAAGAAAGGAGATATAGAACTGAAATACTGCTATTTCAGTCGGACCCTGTAAAAATGTATGAAATTTAAAAATAATATTGTGGCCTTTCTTTTTTAGTTTGTTTTCTGGTTTCTTGAGCTCTAAATGATCACATTGTCAAGGTTTTCTTTGAACTGCATAATTACAAGATTCCATAAGCTCTGGCTTTTAATTGTCAGAATCACAATAAAAATCACAAAACACAGGAACCTTAGAAATAGGTTCACTTTCTCTCCACAAATTTGTGTGGTTCAGTGAATGTAGGAAGGGAAGTAATGAGTTTTCATTTCACTCAAGTAACAGCTTAACAACTTGTGAAAATAAGCTGAAGATGGTGGAGAATGCATGAAATGAACATTTCCAGAACACAAAAGGTAGAGAGAATTTTCGTATTATAAAAATTGCTGTATATCACAGACTATAAAATATTTTGTCCCAGCAGACAGCAATCTGATTATGTGAGGCACTCAAGGTGACAAGAATGGTAATGATGCCTCTCATGACAAATTAGCAACTGGAATAATATATCGGGTGATCTGCAACACTAAGGTTGCATAAATTCAAGTACAAATATACGTACTTACTTTAGAAGTACCTTTAGTCTTGCTTTCACTGACTTCCCTATTTAAATCAGAGGAGCCCCTTTCACACCTTCATATTCAATCCAGTTGAATACAGAAGCATAAAATAATCAGTGGAATAGATTCCTGAAATCCCATTTACTGCTTAATCACCCAAATTCAATGAGAGGAAACTGGGCTTAGGATCCTGGACTGAACGGAGTGAGCCCCTTCAGGGCAGTAAGCAGTGAAGAGCTAGAAATGAGTGTTGTCTGTAGACCAATATCACCTCATTTGTATTTCATAAGATGTAAAATTCAACCATAGAGTTGTTTGGGTCAGAAGGGACCTTCAAAGATCACCCAGTCAAACCATCCAACCTGACCTGGAACACTTCCAATTTCTTTTGTCTTTCTTTTCTGACTAATGTACCTGTATGTAGCTGCACTCTTGGGTGCAGACTCTTAAGTGTCTGACCAAATGTTTCACTATATTGGAAAATAATTTAGCTTTCTGGTTTGCTCACAGATCCTAACTCCTTGACCTTTCATTTTGTGTTTCCTCATCCAGTTTTGAGAAAATTAATTAATTTCCTCTGCTACTAAGTATGTGTGCTCTTAATGACAGCTGCAATTGTAAAACCTGAATTATTGTAAGGGAGCTCAGGAGGTCATTAATCCAACCTGCTGCTCAAGAAGGGCTGACTCCAAGTTAGATAATTTACTCAGGGTCTTGCCTAGTAGAACTCTGAAAATGTCTGTGGATGAGATTTCACGTCACTTTGGGCTACTTGTTCCCATTTGTAACTGCTGTCACAGAGAAGAATATGCTCCTAAACCTAATAAGTGAGCCCCTTATTGCAGCTTGTGACTGTTGCTTCTTGTTTCTGAGTTATGCTGAGAGGAACCCAGATCTGCCTTCTCTAGACACCCTCAATATTGAAACACAGTAGTTAGATTCCCCTTCAAACTTTTCAACATTGAAACCCAGGTGCCTCAGCTTCCCTTTTTATGCCATGTGTTCCATTCCTCTTTCCATCCTAGTGACAATCGGCTGGATTTACTCCAGTTTGCTACTTTCATTCCTGTACTGGAGCAGCCCAGGTGGACACGGTGCAGCAGAGGCATACTTGCAAGTGCTAAATAGAGAGAAAAAAATCACCCCCCTTTACTTGCCAGGTGTGCTTTCGGTAATGTACCCCACAGTGTAGTTGGCTTTAATGACAGCAGGGGCACAGCCAATGTGGTCAACCTTTCAACCAGGACCTTCAAGCCCAGTTCTGCAAAGTTGTTCCCAACTTAGTCGGTCCCCAGTCTATGAATGTGCATTGGATGATATCAGCCCCAGAATTTTATCTTTTTTAAATTAACTCTGTGGTGTTCCTGTCTGCTTATTCCTCAAGCTCAATGACGTTCCTCTGATTGTGCTTTCCTTAGACTTTCCCTGGACTGCTCAGCATTCTTGATTTTCATGACAGCTACCTGAAAAGAGAGAGGAGAATACAAATGTGTTTTCTGTTTCCTATTCTGTGAAATATTAAGGAAAATAAAGATTTTGAAAAGAGGAGAGGAAATCACTGTCAGCGTGCAGTAAGGGCTGTTTGCTCCCTGGGGGCTGGGTGCTGGGGTCTTTAGGAGTTCCTTGGGCCATTAGGGCAGGGATCTTGTCAGCCAGGGTCCACGCCACTGCCCCAGACAAGACAGCAGGGTATGCATCAGAGAAGAGGTTCCATTTCTGTACCGACTCCAAAATCTCACAGCTGGCAATTTCACCTAAGAGACAATGGGACCAAGCCCTGTACACTCTCTTCATGTAAGTATCATTATTCCAAAGGATAATGAGTGATTACTGTCGGTGTTTTGTCATATAAAGCAGCCCATACTAAGCAGTATGATAGACACAGCAACATAATTTAACTTACAATAGAACGTAACACATTCAGATCCAGACAGTCACTGATAAAGAGAAGCTTTTAAATATAGCCGGTAAAAGTCCAGCCTCACCTACATGAAGATGTGATTCAAGTAGCTGATTTCTGAACTGTCATGGACCAATGGAAAGAGGAACAAACCACTGTGAATATCCTTATTATTTCTCATTAGCAGCAAGAAACTAATAGGCAGAACCCTGCTATAGCATATATCCTACAGTGATTGTAATTCTAATGGTGGGACTTCTTAGCTGCAAAAAAAAAATATGTTGCCCTTAGAGACAACTAATCAAAAATGTACCACTAAGAAACCTGGTGGTCCTAATGATAATTTATGACCAGTTCATAGTCATAAAGAACATTTTGCAATTAATGGATGGTGCTAAATGGAAATTAGAAAGTAAAGAATCAAAGAGAGGTATTACATTTCAGAAAACAAACTCCAAAAGTCACACTGTCTCTGTTCCTGTTGCATTTAAGCATTAGCAGTGATACCCATTGCTGTGAAGTCATATAGATGATTAGCAGGTATTTAGAAAGCCAATCCAGGAAGCTGCAAGCATCCTTTAATTCCGACTAAATATTATTTCAGTAATTGCCAGTTGTTAAAATATAAACGAATGTTCTTTTTACTTGTGATCAACTAGAGAACTATCATGATAGATTATACAAGTTATAGGAAAAAGCATACTCATTCTCGCTTTGGTGTCATAGCGATTCACATAGCAAGCTAGCATCAGTATTTTTTCTCATGGAGTCTGAAGGCACATAAATATTAAAATGCAATTTGAAAGTTTTGGCCAGGTCCCAGAACAGTATTGTTTATACAGTGTTTGACAGTGCTATTCAAATAAATCAAGTAACAAATGTGTCATGATTACTGTTAAAGTGGTAACTGCAGCACTAACAACTATTAAGATAAATGATACCACGGGTGGAAAATATGAAAATATTTTATGGGTGCTCTGTCTCTGTGTCTGTGGTGTGCGTGCATGCACAATCAGCTGTCTCTCAGGAAAATTAAAACTGCATCCAGGGATGAATTTTGCAAACATCCAGCTCTGTAAACAGCCAGCAATGACAGCATATTCACTTGCTGCGCATGTGATAAAATGGACTTCTGCTTTGATTTTTCACTAAATCTTTGCTGGGTTTTGGGTAAGCTTGGGTTTTTTAATTTTTTTTTTTTTTTTCCTTACAGATGGAAAAATTTTTGGCAGCAATCAAAGAAATACAAGGACTTACTTGTGTTCCTATAGTCAACCTTCTGTTTCTTTTTGTAGCAGCATGTTGTTGAGGGATATTAAATTGTAATCAAAAGCAGAGTATTAGCTCCAGCAAAAAGAAAGCTAGAATTAGAGCTTTAGTGAGGGACTCAGCTCATCACAATTCAGGCCCCATCTCCACAGTGTGGACATCTACAGCTGAGTTATTCAGTTCTCTATATCATCATGTGAGAGAAACGGGCATTTTTAGAGTAGTCATCTGACCTATTTGAGATATTTAAATTTAGTCAATGTCAGCGTGGCTTACACGCTGAGCATTGCTGGGTATCTGTAGGCAATCTTTGCAGTGATGTCACATATAACTCCACACAAGGTCTGGACCATTGTGTGTTGTTCTGCCTTGGGTTTTTTAATTTAGCCAACAGTACACAGGAACACATTTATCTTGTTAGCTGTACAGGGAGCTCAGAAATGTCTGGTTAGTTGTCCTCACCTTCTGGAGTTCGTAGGAGTATGTTTGAACCCATCTAGCTGTAAATTAACACAGATTTCAACTGGTGAGCATCCCTAAAATGGTGGAGGTAAGTATTCGATGATTTGTTATGTAAGTCTGACATGAATAAAAATAGAAATTTCCTGTGGATCATAGACCGGTAAACACAAACACATTTTTTACTGTTAGTGGTAAAAGACCTTAAGCTTTGTTTGGAGCTGACCATGCAGGGTCTCAGAACTTGTCTGAACTCACCTTGCCTTGCTCTGAACTGGGGTTGTTGCTCCGTAGCAACAATTATCTAGCCATAAGGTGATGAATGAAGAATTGTGTTTTAGTTTAGCTTTAGTTTGTAATGATAACAAGTACAAGTAACATTAGAAAACTGAGCACACCACCAGAGTAAAGGGGCAATATAGATGAAGAAGGTGTTTGTATAACAATTTTAACTGTATTATTAATTAGACTTTCCTGTAATTATGTGTGTAATTGCATAATTTGTATTAGATAGACTGTTAAAATTTTAATTGGACTAACAGTAAATTCATACCTCCATATGTATGGCATGCTCTACTTTGGTCACAGCAACACTTGTAGTATAACAGGATGCTAACGAGCTTGAATAATTAGACATCAGCAGCAGGTTTAAAACCAAAGCAATTGCAACTTAGCTTTGTCTATCTCCACTTTCATCTTTGTAAATAATAATGAGAATAGCATCCTCATCAGAAAATTGATTAGTGTATATGAAGTTCATTGGTAAATTCTGTCATTAGGACAACTGTGATGCAGCACATTGATTAAAGAGTGCTCAATGAGCTTCTCACTGGTCTATAGTCCTAGTAAAGCTCCTTTAGCCAAAATGGTGAGAGTTATAGTTTCAGACTGATTTTCTAACCTAAGAGATCAAGGTCCTGGTTGGTGCGAAGAACATATCACCATTAAAGCCAACAGAAGACCTCAGATGAGTCTGGATATGCTGTGGGAATAACATAACCCTTGTACCTGTCGAAGAATTTCAGTTAAAGGCACGTATTACTAAAGGAAGACAGGAAAAAAGAATTCATAGCTCATCCTCAGTGTCTCTACCTGTTACCATGGGTCTACCCACAGAGAAAAAAAAATCATAATCACTCTTAGTGGAATTACCACACGCTCCATCAGCTGAGCTCAAACATACCAGAGACAAACCAGTGGAGTGTGCTAAAAAAGAAAAGTGTAGGGGGAGGGAAGACTCACATAACCTTCTGAAAAGTTTAAATACTGTGCATGTAAATAAAACTGTAGTACAACTTCACAGCTAAATGCACCTATTAAGTTTTTAATTAAGGTTGATGGAGCATGCACAGAAAAAGTGAAAGAAAATTAGGTCTGCAAGAAGCATTCAAAAATTTAAGCAGGCATTTGAGACCAGGTGGAAGGTTTGAGAAGGCCAGTGCTAACAGACCTGACAGTTCAGCAGAAATCAGTGAAAGGTGATATTTGGCCTGTTCAGAAAACTCAAAGTAGGACTTCTATATGGGTGGGAAAATTGAATCCAGCTGTGGTGTAAGTGCCACGGGCCTGAGCATAAATTTCCTCTGCACTGTGCACTAGTTAAGTCTAGAAACGCTGTTTGTGGTCTTTGTATGCTTTAGCTAATGTGATGTTAT
Organism: Rynchops niger; assembly: GCA_013400035.1. Taxonomy (NCBI): domain Eukaryota; kingdom Metazoa; phylum Chordata; class Aves; order Charadriiformes; family Laridae; genus Rynchops; species Rynchops niger. The sequence continues at coordinate 68,658 of VXBH01006635.1, read as the reverse complement.
ATCCTATTTTAGACACATAACTCACTTCATCCTGAAATGCTTTCAAGACTTTTGTTCATAGTAGAAAAGATGTAATTTGGAATTTCTATCCTATTAACAACTACTATTTAATTTTTTATTTTTTTTTCTACAGGCATAATACATGAGGAAGAACTTGATATATTTGGAATTTGTGTAAAAATTTACACATATGTATGTGAGCATATTTTTTTCCTAGCAGCTATTTATGTTTAAAAAAGCCAATGATTTATAAGGTAAATTGGAATAAATGGCTTCTTGGTATGCATTTGAGTGAAAAACTGTGATTTTTATGACAAAATTTCCCTTTTAATGAAACTTAAGTAATCTTAAAGGTAAGCACACATTTTGATGAGGTGATGGAAACAAATGTGGAATAGATAAAACAAACTTCTTGTACAATGAATATCGTTTATTTGATATTTACATTGTGTTTCTGAGCCGTCAATAAGGCCAAACAAGAGGAAAAGGATGATTTTAAACATGATCGTGTCGTTTTTGATCTCTGGAATCAGTTGCTCAGGCCATGTCTGAATGCTTGCCTACATTTTAGAGTAACAATCATCCAGAATACTTTAAAGGCAGGTGGGTAATTAAGTGTTTATAGGCTGCTTGGTTCTTGGTCCCCATTTTTCAGGACCCTGTAAGGGGAGGATTGATTATTGTTCACTGTAGCTGACCACTGGCAATGAATATTGCTATAAGTTTTCAACTAACTAATCTGCAAAAATATGTAGGAAGTAAGAAAATCCACATATCGACAATGCTTCATTATGAAATGAAAAATAATTTTTCATCTTGGCTGACTGCTTATTTTACACGCATGCTTTCATAAAATAGAAAATCAGGCATAACGTATCGTCGTCTCTGCTCCTCGACTTATTGTGAACTGTTTTCATTTTTTAATGCTACAGCATAATTAAAATCAGTATAATATTTTCTGTTACGTCTATTCAACTTTAATTTTCTGCTTCTTTAAAGGGCTTTTTCTTCCTCAGAGTCATGAAACAGCATAGGAGAATTATTTGTAATTCTTACCAAATTTTCTTTTCCTACCCCTCCACCTCAAAGGTTCATGTCAGAGTATTATAACTTCTTGCCTTCCTCTTTTCCTATTTTTGACATAATACAGAATTTAAACATAGGCTTTCATTTCTTACCAACAGATGTCATCAGACAAAAGAGACATTTTTCAGTTTGGGTCTGCTGAGTGCTTTCGTGGCAAGCCCATAATTTTTAAACTCTTTTTGTTTGTTTGTTTTGTTTTAAGTACATAGGCTGTTATGTCTCCACTTGTATGTGAAGAGAAAACTGTACTGTCTTTTGCTAATATCTGTGAAATAAACTAGCCCTAAATATCCCCAAAGAAAGGAGAAGTGATTTTGAGTTCACTTACCACCTGGGGACAAACAGGATTTTCTCATTCGTGAAAAAAAATTGCAGTTGTTTATGTACCTTCTGATACCTGCTGTTTTATAAAGACAGAAATGCATGCACTAAGACTTTTTCTGCATAGATATAAAATGTGCTTTCCTGAATTATTAGTTCACATATCCATGAACTGCTGTGGTTTGAACATGCAAAGACTTATGTAGAGGCACAGCAAAAGGGGTGTGACCGATACAGTGACATTACAGAACGGTAGTTAACGGAACAGTAGTCAGTAGCGACTAAAGATATTTCAGATTTACTGGATTAATGCACCAATAATAAACACCTTTTTTTTTACATAACTCTTCCTTTGCTTTCACTTTTTGTGAAATGGAAGTTTCCCATGTAAGTTACTGAATATAGCCCCTCTTTCTCATTGTACACTGCTGTTATCACTTAGATAAAGAAAATTAATTATCAAATTCACTCACACAAAGGACTGTATATAGATGAATAAAATGTACTTGCATCCATTGACCATAAAGGGAGTCTAGTGTGACCAGCTCACATATAAACATCCGCAGCAGATCCGAAGAATCATCCCAAGACCTGGGAGGACTCTGAACTGTGATTCTTAAATACCCTTTTAAGATGTTTCCTATTCCCACAGATACTGAATTTTCACCTATGAAGCCAATGGGGTGCTTAAAACCTTCTTACAAAACTGCAGAAAATGTCAATCTGGTCTGATTATACCAATCCTAATCCCAGTCAGACATAATCTCTGTTTATGACCTCTGGGGGGCCTATTAGACATTATGAACACACAAAACACTCCCCAGTTCAATTTCACATGCAGTGGGAGTTGCCACTGTGTCTCAGAAACACAGCTGGAGGAGATTCTTCTCTTTCCAGCGGGGATCTGCAATTCCCTTCTGGCAAACTTTGGTTTGAATCCCACCTCTGTGCAACTAGCCACTAGTTCTTCATTTTAACAAGTATGAAAAAAATGCGATGTTGGATTTTATGAGGCAGAGAAGACTTTTTATGCCTTTCCTACATTCAGTATCTAGGAGGATATTTAGGATCACAGCGAACCAAGATTTTCCTCTTAGAAGGGCTGTGTCTTGAATTTTGCTCTGAGGACTCTTAAATTGTGCCTATACTGAGAGTCAAATTTACTCTAGCATGGTCCTGCATATCCTGGTCTACAGTTTCACTAGATGAAGGAACACATTTAAACACACAGCACTTTTCCTCTGCATGAAGCCAGAATATGAATGCAAGAGCCAGATAATGGATTAACCCTTCATTTCGAGTGCTGTTGAAGTTTTCACCATGATTTAGATTTACGCAGACATGGTGGGGGAAATAGACAATCAGATGTGCTCAACTACTTAAGCAGTTAAAGTCACGATCGGTTGCAACTTCAATACATACAGCTTAACTGTGTTTCAAGAGGGACATTTTCAGTAATTCAAATTGCAACATGATGTTGGCTTTCTTTAGCTTCTCAGTCTGACCAATAAGATCATGGAGGATGTAGGAAAGACAAATCCTCAACTCAAACAAGACTTTACATCACGGAATAAGGAATTGCAATATAAGCATCATGTCTATGCATGTCTTTGCATACTTTTTTACTTTTGCTAACTTTCAATACCATGGCAAAAAGTTTACTATAATCTATAAATTCTTTGGCCTGGTAGTAAATAAAAGATTTCTTCATCAAAAAAATATCCAAAACCAAAACCAACAACCAAACCCCAATAAGCAAACAAAACTCTACCTTTTTTTTTTTTTTTTCCAAATAAATAATTTGGGGATATATGTCCTGTAGCAGAGTCTACTGGGCTTGTATTAGCCTCATATGCTTTCCTTGTTTTATATAGTTAGCTTTATTCAGCTCATGCAACAAAGATCAGGTTGATATATTGCAGGTGACAGTCATTACATGAAATGTTACTGACAGGAAAAAGCTAAAGACAATAGTGTAGCTTGCCAATATTGCAAAGTTAGAAGAGTCTGAAAACCTTGTGTTGAAGGTTAATGTCATGCCTTAATGAAATTTTTTTGAAGTTTATGACTAAAAAATCCAGATGGTAAAGCAACAGCTCAGGTGAAGGAATGAGCCCACCTCATATCCTATAATAAGCCCAATGTATAATTTAAAATGGCACACAAATGGGTTTCCATTTCCAGCTCCCTCATAATTCTACATAATTAAAGGTTTGATAATGTATAAAAGCTATTAAATGCAATGCTGAAATCCTCGGAGAGTCATCTTTTTATTATGATATTTGAAAATATCTGTGGTATATTATGTGTGGTTTTGTAAATGATATATATTTTTCATAGCTGCTTTCATTAGCAATTTTCTCCTTCTAATGGTTGTATAATTAAACCATAATGGGATATTTTGGCTTATGTATATTCATTGAGAATTAGTTATAACAAAACAAATGATAATTAATTATGACTTCCCCCAAAATATTTTAGTTTATATACCAATTTTACTTTTCACGGTCCCTTTTTTTTTCCTGCAGACAATAATGACAAAAAGTATTGAATATGGACTTTCAAATCACATGAGGTCTTTGTGACTACAGGTTTGTTTTCAACATTGTTTGTAGTAACTCTGGCTAAAGTAACATCTCAGACTTGGACTTTTATACTATTTCAGTGATCTCAGTATACAGAAGGGGGCACATTATTGTCTAGTTCAAATATATGCAGTGGAAAACTCAGGTGATTTGTATGATACTTCATTTACTTAGCTGATGGTGCAAAATTAGCTTCTTCAGTATCTTTTCTAGCATACCGAACTTAAAATAGTATCCACTCATATTTTACACCATTCTTCCATGATAGTATTTTGTGGTCTACCAGCTCTTGTAATCTCCAGATCAGTAGAAAATGGGACAATTCATGTTTCCACTGCAGAGAAGCATGAGCTCTAGCATATAAACGGGAATTCATGGCCTCTTGGCTTTTATGAATGTAAAATATTGAGGTCATTAAATTCAGGAGAATTTGTCATTGACTTCAGAACTTCCACTGATTTCTGTGGTGGCAGGATTTAATTCTCTCTCTTTTTTGCATACCTGCATCTGAGTTTGTAGATGCAACATTGAATTTCAAATTCATTTTCTTATCAAATCAATAGTCATGGATTTTCAGCATTAGCAGGAAAAACTAACAAACTGAGTAATTAATTTAATTTATTCCTTGGCATTTGTCTTTTGGCTTTTTAATTATTATTTTTTTATTTTTAAATACCTATTTCAAAATACTTTTTTTTTCCTAGTATTCAGTGTGGCAATAATAAAAATACTTATCAGAATAATAATTAATAGTAATAATTAATTCTTTCTATTTGGTGGTTCACTGGATGTATGGATTTCCTAACTGTGCTATACAGCCAGACATGAAAGTGATTGTTCTGGTTTGTGGTAAAAAAGAACCAATTTTCTGTTCAGTAAT
>VXBH01006635.1:33406-63573 GCA_013400035.1 Rynchops niger | reverse complement strand
TAAGTCCCTTTCTCTTCCTTCTCTCTCTGAAGGGAGATGCTCTCCCTTTTCTGAAGGGGAGAGAAGTAAAAGAGAACATCTGTCATTCATTTTAGTGGTCAGTCCAGCCCAACCCACGACAGTGATTTAAAAGACCTTTTGCTCCTTCAGGAGGCAACCATCCATCCAAGCATTTGTGTGGAAATGTTTGAGGTATGCAAGTAGACCTGTCTGAGAAGCAAAAAAGTAAACAAAATGTGTGAATTTCACAGAGACATATTCCATTGTTGAATCTATACATAGGTTCACAGATAATTGTTCAAATTATGTCCCCTGTTTTGTGCGATAGAGATAGCTTCTCCAATCAGTGCAGGAATCCAGGTTAGCACTAACTTTTATCAGGGAAAAAGTTTTGGCCCAGGTGAGTTTTTTGGAAAGTAAGAATGTTTTTTTCATTGATACTGTTGGCTCGTGCTGCCTTAAGGTGGCTGTGGAATTACAGCATTGGTCTCCATGGCCACATACCTTATTACTTATTCCAACTCAGCTCCCACACAGAATAATATACTCAGCCAGCACAAGCACGGATAGAGCAGTTTCCAATACCTTAGTCTGAATTGATACTCTCTTGAAACCTCATATGAGGAATCTTACACTCTTCATAGAAGAACACTTCATTTTCTGATGAGAAATTTGTAAGCACATCAGAAGCTATGGACATCAAAGACTAACATAAGGTTCTAAATATGAGAGGTAATTAGGTTTGTGTCTTTATTGAGACCACCAGAATGCCATTTCTGGAGCATATTTTCTAGAAAGAAAGGTTTGCAATACGGGAAAGATGCAGTTCTGTGATACTTCTTCAATACTTCTTGTCTGACTTGAATTTCTCCTAGACAGATTGGAAATTTTCAGCTGAGGAAAGCACATGAGACTTGGCAAAGATGTGATATATGAATGTTGTAGGCAAAAAACCTGACATAACATATGACAGAGGCACCATGAAAGGCATGGAAAAAGGGAAGAGGCAATTGTTCACTAACTTTTCTGAAACAACAAGGGCATCAAATAAAAGTTGGAGGTGGGATGTTCAGTTTGGATGAGAGAGGTTACTATCTTTATTCTACTTGTATCTAAAGCTGTGGAACTTGCTACTTCTTATGGATATTTATTGGGGCTCAAAAATGTACTGAAAATTTTTGTAGAAATGCAGCCCTCAAAATTTTTATATGAAATTACATTTCCCTTCAGCACTAAATATTGGGATGCATGGACGGGGTTATGACTGTTCTTCTATTCTCATATTTTCAGAAGCTTGTAAAATTTACGCACATGCTGAGAAAGGTAACTGAGGACACAAGGTTTTATTTTGGCTCATTACTGTTTTCTGACATATGTCTAGGTTGTGATCTTCAGAAATAACAGATGAATGAAACTCCATCTGACTTTGAGGAATCTTACGTATATTCTTGAATCAAAATGCATACTAATCTGTCGATGCTGAATTTTTGTTTGGGGGTTAGTTTGTATTTTTTTTTCTTAATGCTAGGCACAATTTTTAGTCAAAACTGGGTTTTTTTGAACACCGGGTAAATAATGGTGCTTTCAGGTATTTGTAAGTCTAATATTTTTAAAAATTGAGACTAGAAATTTATTTCCCAAATCACTATGAAAACTAGAGTATTCTGGTCCTCAAATTTCTCTCTGGTATCCCACAGGACTTGCAGGGAGCCTGAGATGTGAACTTTTGCTTCTATAGCCAAGGGCCCTCAGGCTGACTTCTGTTATCATGCATTGTAGACCTCTGGTTGCCATGATAAATCATTTCCATGAACTTAGAGGTGAGGCAGTGGTGAACTTTGGAATAGATAGTTCAGTGAGAGTCTTGTTTAGAAAAGGTTGCTTTATGGAGTGCCTGCATTGCGGCTCCTTTAGTTTAACTTGGTAGCTTTTGAAGAGAAACAGTTGGGTCTCAGCTGAGATTTGTCTAATTTAATTGGAAAAATTTCTTTTTTGTTCCTTTTTTTTTTCTTTCTTCATTGTATTCATAAGAAAATGGAAAGCAAATTCCAGTAAGGTGAAGGTAATCCTTAGATCACAGGTAGTCCTGCTTTTGATTTTATCAAACTGTCCTTTAAAATGTAGAGACCTCATACACATACCATTATTTCCTAAAACACTAGGTATAGTCACAATAATATGTTGTACTGCATCTAATTCAGTGATCACCATAGAAGTGAGAGACAGAAGTTATTACTGGCTCCTTTAGCCAGCTTTCTGCTATTGGGAGGTGATTCTTTTTCCCTCTTGTTCCTAATATCAGTACTTTAAGAATATGAGGTTTATTTAAGGGAAAGCAATATCAGGAGCCCACAAAACCAAAACAATATTGAAATAAAATGTGATAAATTGCAATGAAAAGGCTATGTTAGTAGACTCTAGCTCAGGAAAATTGAATTCTCAGAAAAGATGATGCAAGTTAAGTTCTATCTATTGTGCAAACCTGAAAAAGTAAAACAAAGGATCACATATGAAAAATCTATGTTCACAAAACAAGGCAGATGAGTTAATTTGGAATTAACAGTTAAATGATGCCCCTAAAAGGTACTGTGGCACATAAGGAATTACATTAAATATGGAATTATGTATGTATGTTTTGTATATAATTATCTCTTTCAGGTTGGTAGTGTGGTTTAGAACAAAAATTTTCAGTGGCATTTTTTAATTAAGCCCAGAATTACCCTCTGCATCTAATGCTGTTGGTTATCTTTTCCTTTGAAAGAGTTCTTCATAGCAGATATCTTTTTAAGCATATACTTATTTAGTCAAATAGTAATAACTTATATGAATTCTAGTCAATCAACAGTAAAGAAGGCACTAATTTTCACAGAGACATTATTCATAATCTTTGTCTCTAGCTATAATTTAAACTGACTGCTATCTGTGGATGAAATGACATGCTTATTTAGGGAGAAATTATTCTTGACCGTAGAACCATGGTGGTAAAAATTACATTTTACATCTGTGAAGCATTTTCATAGCATTTTTTTTATCAAAGGGTTGATACTACAACATCTTATACATTACAATTTAGGAGCCAGGATTTGGTATGAATCCACTAGAAAGAATTAGAATAATTTTTGCTTTAGAAGAATCATGCAGCAAAGTCAGTATTAGTACTTCCACAGAGTATTTAAATAAATGTTTGCCAGCTGGCAGTTCATGTCTTTCCAGGACCATCAGAATATCTATTGATATCAATAGTGTTTAGTGCAATAAAACAGCTTTCCTCTTCTAACATCAACATGAAACAGAATAACAGTTATCTCCTGAATTATCGTCAGTCTAATGTGAGTCACTTGTGAGTCTGGAGTCATGTTTTAGACTTTCCAGCACTGGATTGAGTCCAGTGGAGGGCCACGAAGATATTAACTCAAGCACATGACATCCAAGGGGAAACCAACTGTGCTGTATTTTCTCAGTGTGGAGAAGGGGAGGGAAGGCCCTAACTGCTATTTTCATTTATCTACAGTGAATTTGAGAGAAGTAGGAACAAGACACTTCCCAGAAGTGTGCAGCAGAAAGCTACAGTGAGGGAGATTCTGACTGAGTATAAGGAAAAAAAATAATTCTGAAGTTGTCACAGTTGAGGCCAGGCTACCTGCAACGTGCTCAAATCACTATCTCCATAAATTTTCAGAATTTGATTGGCCAAGGCCCCAGGCAACCTTATCTAACGTTGAAGTTAGGGTTTGAACAGAAATTAAACTCACAAATATCCAGAGGTCCCCTCCAACCTAAGTTTTACTATGATTCTGAGCAATATACCACGTAGTTACTGAATTTTAGTCCAGATATTCAACCAAACAGTTCACATTCCCTTTAATAAGGCATATCTATTACTGGACATGTGAGAAAGTCTTTCCAAGCATATTTGGGGTTTGAATTTCACTGCAAACTTCACTTTATTTTAGTATCCGTGAGCATCTTTCTCTACTGATCTCATGACAATGGGGACTGTGAAGATTGGAGCAGGAATAAAGAAGTTTTCTAAGCAGAAAGATCAGTCTACAAAAACATATAATCTGTGCTGGTTTTGGACTTTGGAAACAAACATCTGTATTGGAATGCTTGGAAAGTACACTTCATTAATCATGGAATCATAGAATATCCTGAGTTGGAAAGGATCCATGAAGATCATCAACTCCAACCCCTGAATCCACACAGGACAACTTAAATTTAAACCATACATCTAAGAGCATTGTCCAAACACTTCTTGCTACGAACAGACTTGAGGCCATGACCACTTCCCTGGGGAGCTTGTTTCAGTGCTTGACTACCCTCTCAGTGCAGTACTTTTTCCTCATATCCAATCTGACATTAATTATCCAATTAATTTCATTAATCATCTTTTCCTTGTCAGGCCTTTGGGAATACTTCATTCTCAAAATCTGCTCAAAGGGTTTACAGACGAGGGGAAACAGTGCAACTCAATGAATAATGACTTACTGATTCTTCATTTTGTTTTGCTGGAAGCCTAAAGTGTGGGTACTTAGAATTTGTTCTTTCTAAGTGTGGGGTAATTGAGGTCTACTGTTTCAGCTCAACATTTTAGAAGAGACTACAAAAGTCGAGAGAACAAGAGGTACTGAATCCCTTTCAAATTAAGAATGGTGACATGAAGAGGATTTTTGGAAGCAGCTCTGAGCTGCTACAAGAGTTAAGAGTGACGATTACTGTCACATCTGAAACTTTAATATTGGGGAGGTGATGAACATCTAAGAGTAAAGAGAAAGTCGGTTTGTGTTAGAGGGTCTCGGATTACTCCGAGCACATTACAACATACTAAACATAGTCACTTTTTTCTTAGTACTCTACTAAGTAGCCACCATAACCAAAAGTAGTCCTATGCTTTTGGAACAACTGCTGCCATCAAAAATAATTACCTCTCTTCCACTAAGTCCAGCCACTTCTGTTGTGAAACATCAAGATGGTTCAAAATCATAATTTATTCAGTGGCAGAAGTTGCCATAAAATAGAGAGTAAACTCTTTTTTGAGAATGTTAGGGAGTTTTTTGATAACTACCTGACCAGTTTCACTTCCAGTTGGGCAGATAATGTTGCACCAGTCATCTTTGGTTTTTAACTACATGTTAATTAACCATTTTTTCAATGTGGTTAAGCTACTTCTATTCCAATATTAAAAAAAAGAAAGGGGCTCAGGGAAAAAAATATTTTCAGAGACTTTCACAATCAGAATAGCAATACATACAGATGTTTCTCCATCAAAATCATTTGCAGTTTGAGAGCTATTGAAGATGTCTGCTATTGATATAAATTGCCAGTGGAATATGTTAGTATCAAAATTTTTATTATAAGGAGCCAGAAACAGGAATTATTATAGCCCAGAATCAGACAGAAAATTGGTGTTCTGCAGAAAAACAGTTCATCCTTAAAACAACAATAAAGTATCTATTGTTACTGGTTTTGTTCTCTGAACTTTGTGGAAAACTTTTGTGTGCGAGTAGCACTATAAAGCTATATACATGTACAACTGAGAATATGAGTAAATAGATGTACACATTCATATATGTTTGTACACTAACACATACATATGGTGTCTTCATTTTGCAATCTCTTCTCCTATGATATCTTTTCTCACTTTCCTATGTTTATATCTTGACAGACAATTTTTATTTTTCCAATTTGAGTTTTTCCAACTACAGAATCAGATTTTTTCTGAAAATTCTCTGGGGAAATATCAAAAGCAATCACGAACCTCATACTCTATGAAATAATCAGGTTTTGACAGTGCCTGAGATCATTGCTGAGGACAAATTCAACACTGTGTACAATTGCTGGTATGGAAATAGGTCGACCAGATAATTTCCTGCTCTAACAAAAATTCTTCTTTTGTTATCCCATTCCCAATGCCTCACACTGTGTAACAAAAAGTCAGCAGCTTACAAGATATTATGCATAGTCATGACAAATGTGAGTTTGGTTACAAGGAAGATGAAATTATGTTTATAGTTGTTATTTTAGATTTTTCCTCTTTTTTTTTTTTTTCAGTATGAGTCTGAAGATATATCATAGTTCTGCAATTTACTTTAAACTTTAAGGAATCTTTGGAGAGGCAGAGTAACCTGTAACATAGAAGTGATAGAGGAGAACATAGCGTGCATAGTGGCATTATGATACAAATTTAGAAATTGGATTTTTTAAGAAGGGCATTACATTCACAAAATGGTAAGTCTAAACTCTAAGCCATGAGGAATTTTTCAGTAAACAAGTGAAAATATAGTTCAACTGTTCAGTACCACTTTCATGCTATGGCAATACACACCAAATTGTGCATAAAGCTACAAAACCAGCACACAGCATCAAACACTAGTTACCAGTGTCATGTAGATTAGAGTATCATAAATCTGAGTTTGAATGGTAACGAAATGGTATGAGCGATATATCACTTAAACTGTTTCAGCATGGTGAAGAACACGAAAAAATGACTGGCGGAAGAATTGAAGGTTAGATAATGCACTCAAATGAACAACAATAGAGTTGCACTGAAGTATTCACAGTAGTGAAGAAGGGTTGTGCTGAAGAAAACTGAGCAACTGACACCGGCTGAGTTCTCACAGGCTTGCAGCTCTGTTCCCAGCTCAGCCACTGCCTTGCAGTGGGACTGGGGACTTAGTCACTTAACCTCCTCAGTGTCCTCTCTTCATCCACAGCATGGAGTTATTGAGATTACTTTCCTTCTAGAGCTGCCTACAGAAATGTCATTAGAACCAATGAAATCAAGGCATATCAGAAATTGTTGAATTATCTGAAAATGTATTTATTTGAGGAAAAAAAAGGAAGAGCACTGTGAGAAACTTTAAAAACCTGACCATATCTATACGTGTTGATTTTTTTAAGTTTTAATGGAAAGTTTTGATTTGGAGGTTTTTAATTATATGAAGCAATTTTTAGTGTTCTAAGCGATGTCAGTATGTTTGCTTTGTGCTTATGGTTTTCCATTATTCACCCCTTTAGAATCAGGATAAAAGACAAATGGACTTTTGACAGGACCTTCACATCCTTATGGCCATGATCACATTATTATCATTAAAGATGTATTTACCTGGAAACTTCATCCACCACCACCACCAGCTGAAAGAAGATAGTATATCTTCTTTTTTTTTTTTTTAAGCATAGTGGAATGAAAAAAAAAAACAAAACCACATAACTTCTGTGGAATGGTATTATTTTATAGGTCTCCAGGCTTTTTATTCAGAGGTCTAGAAGAAAGACTTCGGTCACATTTCTTCAATATACTAGGTACCCTTCTATCGACCTTCAGCATCAGACCCTTTGTACCAATAACGGTCTTCACATATAACTAGTGCCAGGTATCCAGAAACCTGAAGAGGTATGAGGTAGCAACTTTCAAACTTTTCTGCATGAGTGCAATCTCAAACTTTGAACTTTAAAAGTTAAATAAATGTGGTATAGCTGTTTTGTTTTTTTTTTTTTTTCTTCCCTTTTCTAAGTGGTTCTCCATTCAAATTTTGAGCTGAACTCTATTCTCCTTTTGGCATTTTCATTGCTTGTGTTGTGCATACAGGTCTTCAACTTACTGATATCAGGTGCACAAGCTATGTCTCAAAAATGCACTGTGGGACTAATAGACATTTCTATCTGTCTATCTGCATTATTTTTCGCAAATGAAAATTTCTTCAGTAGACACTGGACAAAAATGTTCTTCTAGAGAGAATTTCACACAGGTGAAATCTCTTCACAGGTAAGATAAATGTCTCAAAACTCAATGTTTATAAATACAGGAAATTCTGAGTTAAAGCTAAAGATAAGGAAATCCAGTTACCTAAAGCAGTGGTGTTCAGCCTAACACCTATTGATCTTGAGAAATTGGTGGTTTACTCTGAAAGGCTCTGCAATAAATAAGTAGCAAAAGGAACTCCACTGTGTGCCACCTAAAATCCACTATTTGATGTTACATACCTTAAAAAAAAAATTAGGGGAGCACAGATTCAAAAAGTTTGAAAACCTATGATTCAAAAGGAAAAATTAATATTAAGGCATTAAAAAAGTCTTAAATCTGTCCTATGGTGATAGAAGAATCCAGATCTACAGGTATTACTGTGAAGTTGTAGAATGTCAGTTATTTTGTCAATATGAATTAATGAAAATTTATTTTCAGAATTAGCATTTGTGCCACTACATGATGACTGTCCACTTCTTTGTATTTTCTTCTGAGAAAATAGGTTAATCATTTAGTGCGCCTTTTTGTATTAAAAAAGAAAAAGAAAAAGAAAGAGCTTTATTTAAAGGTGGGTGTGGGGTTTTTCTGTTGTTTGTTTGTTTTTTAAAACTTTTATGAAATTATTAAGCATGCAGTACCTAATGATAGAACTGTCTCTAAGGAACTGGGAAAAATACAACACAGGCCACAGATCAGAATTGAATTATTTGACAACATACATAGCAAGAGAGTTAATAGACTGTAAGAGTTGTGTGGTATCAGAGTTATTTTTAAAAACATCAAGGTTCTGCTTCAACTTCATACTAAAATTTGACAGTATTTCAAGTCAGAAATACACAAACCTGAGTGCTGCTGGAAACAGATATCTGATTGTCTTGAAAGTTCATTCAGAACATACAGAATTATGTATTATTTTATAGGTCCTGGGAATACTCCTACTTCTAGACTAATGAAATTATCTTTCCAGTGCAGAGAAGGAACTTTTAAAACCTACTCAAAGACAAACCATTTAAAATATCACATCACAGTGTTTTCTTTCCTGGTTGCAGGCTTACAGCTCCCATTGACCGTAATGAATACTGCAAATATGCTCAGAGTCTATCCACGCAAAAACTCTGGAGGTGCGTTAGAACCAAGATATGTTTAAGGTAAAGCTATGCGAAGAGCTTTACAGTCAATTAATTAACCATGAACTGAAAAAGAGTCAAGCATCTGAAGATAAATAGGGCCTAAAACTCAGGAGATTTCCACCTAATCTCTTGCAAGTACAACTCTGAGTGCTCATGGTGCAAAGATACACATCATCATTATATGCTTCAGATGTCAAATGTTTTGTTTGAGCAAAAGAAAGAATGTGAATGTAAAATAATGAAAATAATGACCTTCTAAAGACAGCTAGTCTACTCGTCTGCTTTTCTAAGCTTGCCCCTTGCACTGTAAATTCTCTAGACTTATCCTTTCATTAAAGATGAGAGGATTGTTTTTTCAGTTGGATCATTTGAGAGTTTAAGCTAATCCGTGTTAAATTGCCATGAAAATTTAAAAGTAACCACTAAACAAGTCATGCTGGCACTCCATGATCTTTATATACCTTTGTGTTCTCTCTCATTTTCCACTCCTGCATTATGATTTATGTGTGTGGACTCTCATGTTAACAGCTCAGTTTCCATGTTCGAAACATATGTGTTTTGTACAAGCCTAATGCCTTCACAAAGTGGGGCTCTCCAGTGGGTATCCTAAATCAGGTTTCCAAACAAACTCCCTTTTAATATTGACTGTGGTTAGGATTTTAACTTTTAGCTTAAATTAGGAGCTTTATTTTAGAAATCTTAAGCCTGGTGCCATGATCAACTATTTTAACTGATAAGGTGTTTAATCTCCACTTTTGAAGAGCGTATATAAAAAAGTAATCCCCTACATTTCCAGTGTCTGGAAATTGTGGCCCTAATTTCGTAAATAGGTACAAAGTTTGGAAGAGGTCTTGAGGAACTATATAAAAGATTGTACTCATATGTGCTCTCCTGAAGGGGTGGGAGATATAAAAGACATATTTATGCTGAATATCTCAAGGCTTTTGTGGTAGAAGTCATCTTGCCTTATTTTAGAAACCTACAGTGGAGAGATCTCTATACAAGCTAGCTGTCCACTTCCCTGTTACAGTCAATACATGTGACCAAATCCAATTAGCTAAGATTATGTGAGATGAATCCTGCTCTTAACTTAAGTAGATTTAAGGTTTTAGTACACCCTGGAACTGTCTTTTATATGGAAAATATGGGAGCTTCTGCCTCACATAGGTGCTTAGGAGAATAGCTAGAAGTCTGCCCACGGTCATGTTCAAAGCTGTTCTCCATTGTTCATGCCCCCAGCCCCCATAGGAGAGTGGCCCCCCAGCCATCATAGGAACATGGAGAGTATCTTTCACCCTTCAAGACTCTTCAGAAAAAAATGTAATTTTCTCTTCCAACAACCTAAGAATTGCTATGCTAAATGTTCTTCCTAATCCAATCTAGTGACTGCACACTGCAAGAGACACTTGAAATATAAGCAATAAGGATATACAGAGTGACTGATTCAAACTATCATGCCTTTGCCTTCCTTACAAGAAACAGATTTACTGGTTTTGTTTCGGTTTGGGACAGAAGTAGTTTGAAATCTCAAAAAAACACATAGGACAGGAATTTCAATTTGTTTCTGGCATAATCCTGTCCTGAATTCTATTAGGGCCTCCTGAAAAGGAAAGAGTTCTTTTAACTGACTCTTTTTTGACAAGTGACATCATTTTAAATTACCATACCTCTCTCATGTTGCTCATTAAATAGGAGATATAATGATAAAGTAGATGCAGCTAATTAGTAATGAATACATTATTTATGTCTTCTTAAAGAGATGAGTGACCTGTAAGTTAACATCATTGGGGAATTAATTTTTAATTGGATGTGGTCTTACTGCTGTTTGCATTTCACCTCAAAAGGTTTAAATAGCCATTTCTTAGTTCAAAGATCTGAAAGTTCACCTGTCAGAAGTTGTAAAACTAAGGGTATGCTTCTATAAACTCTCTTTGCTGTGATCATTGGAACCTGCTAGAGTTCTACAATAAATTACTTGCAGAATAAAGTCCAAAAGCATCTGATCAGCACATAATCATATGCTCAACTTTAAGTTTGGGACAGATTTACAAAGATAATAAAGTGCTGAGATACGTAAATCTTTCTTTCAATAACATTCAAAGAATTGCCATAATAAGACAGGCTCAAGTTTTTTCCTAATCCAATATACTGCTTGACAACAGGAGATACTTGGATTATAAAAGAAATAGCCATATGCAGACAGGTCCTTCTCTGGAGAGATTCTCTTTGCAATCAGCAGTTCATGGACTTTATGAGACTTTCATGGACTTCCTAGCTTATGCATGGGGTTGTGTTTAACAGTCAAAAGGATGGACTAATTTTACATGAATTTGGAGAATCCCTTTCTAATCCATTTAAATATTTATGCGAATTTCCTGGTAATCTGTTGTTTGTTTCTCTGTATGTTTTTCTACAATTTGATCTAAAAACCCCCTGACTGTTAGTTAAACAATACATACAAATCATCCTTCATAAAAAGATGATGGAGATATACTTTGCTTTCTTGTGTAGTGACTAATGATGCCTATTGACCAAGAATGAATTTTATACCCTGCTGTGGCCTTATGGTCTTCTTGTTTCCTATGCATTTTCAACAGTTGTATTCACATTTATAATATATTAGAAAGAATACTGAATATACACAACACTCACTTCAATATTTTATAACATAGGCACATATTTTTTACATACAGACAAACAGAAAAACACACATACTTATTTTTATGTATATATATAAATGTGTTTAGATTAGTGCTGCTTACCAAACTCAATAGTTTTATTACTTCTTTACCTGGTTATTCCAGCAAGATCATGTAGTAACATCAAATATTAGGAGATCAGTTTCACTCAAGTATCTTTGAGCATGCTCAATCGTTCGTAATTTCTGTGGGAGGTGATAACATTGCCATTAGTTTTAAATATACTTTAAAATCAGAATATAGAGGTTCTGTGTAGCAAATATAGTATGAGGAACATGTAATTTCTCAACAACTGCACTGTCTCAATTAAACTAGTTCAGCATCACAAAAAGGACCATAATGTAAATATGTTTATTTTTCATTTGAATTAAGTTATTGTAGCTATTAATATTTAAGACATGTCATGAATATTTTAGGAAGTAAGTTTTCTTTATGTTTATAGATTATGTCAGCTGATGCATAATTTAAGGAGAAAAAATATATAAATATACAGGTATTTATTAGAAGCACATAGTCTTAGCCTCAGAAAATATCCATGTACACCTTCTGTGAATATTATTCTGTATGACGTTTGTTTTTTCTCCTTTACTCATTTACCTTACTTGATTTAATAATTAAAGTTGATGGGAAAAATGTTTTGCAAATCTGAGCTTTGAAATATTTATTAGAATGGAAACAAAATATCATAATCGACAAATAAGTGAAACTGAGAGAGCAGCTGACTCACTGGAGTCATGTTTGCACAATTTCTAAAGGAAGAAGGAATCTTTCCTCCTCAAACACATTGTGTTTTCACTAGAACAAGTTACCTTCCTTATGGAATCCCTCGCATATTACACTTTTTTTCCCCCTTCTTTTTACCACAACAAAGTTGCAATGGCTCCAGAGTTAAAACATAGGGAGAACTTCTCTTTGTTTCTGAAGACAAGTCTGTAATTCCTCTCCAAGCCATGACATTGGCTGTCAGCTGTTCAAACAGAGTAGAATTTTTTATCATAAATTTTTTTCAGAAGTTAAAACATTTCCAGATTAATCATTATCTTAGCCTTTATAATGGCAGGAGGTAAAAAGACTCCTAGAATTTCTAATTGGCTGTCCAGTCTAGCCCAACTTGACTTATGACTGAGTGTCTTTTTTTCCCCACTTTCTTTTGTTGTTCTTGTTTTCTCAGTGTAAATAAGATCATTGCAAAGTTTGGGTTCTGGTATGGCCATGGTCTTTCCAGATGTGCTGTCTGCTTCGGGATTAATTGTTTTTTTACCCTCTGATAATGCCGTTAAGAGTTACAAAATGGGAACCCATCAAAGCAACTCTCCTTTAAATTACCTTTTTTTTAAGTCCATCTAAACATTGTTGTCAGAAATATAATCATGGGCTTGAAAAAAGATGCCTCTTTCTGCCTGAAATCAATTCTTTAAGTGCCATCTCTTAAATCATCTTTATCTGTCCCTCCCGTCTTTCCCTGTGTCCTTTCTATATGTCTATTACAGGGAGAAACAGTTTTTAAGTATTATCACCCTGACCTTAGCAATATTGCCTCTGATCTACTTAAGCAGCGGCATGAACATTTTTTCCTAATATCCTAATAGGTTTGGTGTCAGTAGTCATCAAAGATTGCTTGCTTATTTAATATCTTTCTATACCAAATGCTAGGTGATTTCCATCTGCAGTTAACTGCACAAATACTGTGCCTAGAAATACAGCAGGCTCCAAATGAATAGTTCAGTGCGTCTGAATGCCTACAAAATGCTAAAGGAGTTTGCCTCATGACACACTTGTGAGAAAAGAAAACATTCCAATTTCCATTTATTTAACTGGGAAATTGTTGCAGAGAATGACTAACTATTGAAGAACACAAAGGGAGTCAACAGTTATCAACTTCCAGTAGGATGATACGTTTTTCTAAGATTTATTAAAATGCTGTATTACACACCAACCTTAGTAGTTGGAATTGAGAAATACACATTTCAGAAAAACTTTTCTGGCAGAATAGCTTTGGACTTATCACAGGGAAAGTAAAAAATCTTGGCTAACGCAAAAGCAAAAACCCCACCCCAAATACCAAACCCACTCACAAGTCTAGGAAAGATTGTTCAGCTTTGCCAATATCTTTTCCTTAAAATGATGCTATATTGTCTTCATAAAATAAAATATTACACTTGTATTTTATAATATTTTGAACCTCTGTTAAAATAGCATTGTTTTTAACTCACTTGAAACTTTAGTCTGAGTCAATTTAACAGTGCCATATTTCCATGTGGTACCACATTGTAGATGTAGTAAGATAGGTTTGACTTTCTCCAGAGTGCTGTAGGCTGGAAACAGGCTGCATTTCCCATAATGTAGTGCACCTGCCCTCTAAAGAAATTAAGTGATGCATCGCATCTGCAGACCTATTGTGAGAAATGCATTTAGATCCCCAAATCTGGGATGAGAACAAAACCCAAAAAGCACTTGAAACTCAAGCCTCCTTGTATTACCTTCCCTGTAATACCACGTTACTGCGCAGTGTTAACACTCTTCCAAAATAATTACGTCAGTCCAACAAGCCAAGAAGATTTTATCTTAATGTTTCATTTTCTTTACTTCTTAACATCTAACTTAATTCTATAAACAATGACAAAACAGATCCCCAGATTCCATTAAACAGATATTCAGAATTTTTTGCATGTATTGAATTACACCAGTTTCCTGTAGACAGAAATTATTCTAAATCCCACTTTTTATAAGATGTATGAAAATAGTACAAAGTTATGCTAGGTACTAGGAAGACAAAAATTAATACCGCACTATCTGTACATAAAGAAATCAGTGCTTCCCTCTGACTTATAATTTCATAGACTTTATAACGACTGCCCTTGGACATAAATCAGCTCACCCAAGGTACTTTTGCAGTAGATATTTAGAGTGATTTTTCTTCCGTTTTTCCTTCACACCATACCTATACTTTATCACCATATAGCTAAAAAAATGAGCATAGAATCTCATTATTGTCTCTATTTTTCATTGTCTCTTAAAAAGTATTAACTTCTGGCCATGCAAAGTGAATCTGGTCATTTTCTGAAGTGATTGTTCACTGCCCTTTACCTTCAGGGTCATTTACAGGAAAGTAAAATGAGACTAAACTTACTGGATCTGCAGGGCACTCTTACATCTTCTTGTGTTTTCTAGCTCAGTGCCTGAATTGCAGATTGCTGGGGGAAAAAAAAAAAAAAGGAAAAAAAAAAAAAAGAAAAAATTTATTCTTTTATTCTTTTCCCATAACAAACTTTTATTTCATTCATATACTAACTGAAAATCCTAAAATTGATTATAACATCTTATTTCACTCCCTCGCAATGAGAAGTTTAATCATCTGCTGGGATGAAACATTTCTGCTTCTTATACATTGTGCTTTTTCTCAAAAGCTCAAAGTTCTTCTATTCAAAGTTATTCTTCTATGTTTCCAGTAAATTAATATGTGTCCCTTTCCTTCTATCATTCCCTTCAGACTGGCAGAACATGAAAAAACTTGTCAGCTTCCTATGGAAGATTTATCATTAACATCATAAGAATTCAGAATTAGCTTCTGGAAGGACTCTCTTGGAAGAAAGGGAAGGTGCTGCTTTTGGTTGACAAGGGCTGCTGAATTTTCAAAAAGAGTTTTCACTGCAGTTTGGCAGGATCTGTCATTCAGTAAACTGCATTTGTTTGCAGTGAAAGAAAAGTCTCTGTGAAGGAAAAGGAACAGACTACACTCCTCGGTGTGATCAATATTTAGATGTAAGGCAGGGAATGCAATCAGTCATTGATTGTGTACTGTTGACTACATACAAAGTGTTCAATATCATCTGACTTAAGTATCTTTGGAGGATATTATTAAAAGTATCTTAGTAAATTTATCACAAGTATCTTTTGTTATAAAAGCTGGGGGAAAGAAATATAAAAAAAAAGGCAGCAAAGAAGAGCATAAGCCTTGACACATCTGATGTGTGTCCATAAACAGAAAGTTCTGGGATTTCCATTTGTGAGGACCTGTTAAATTGAGATGATCTTTAAATATATCCTGATGTGGACAGGGGAAATGCATTACAACTATCATTGTCAAAAGCAAACTTCCTCTAGAGTCAACTTTAAGGACTTTTTTTGGTTCAGACTCAAAGTAAAATCTCATGAGGTATGGAAATTATAGTAATAAGTCACCACAGCTGATGATCATAAGCAAGGGTTAAACCTGGGATTTTGAAGATTAAAAGCAGATAAAATATGTTCTCTATATAACAAATGCTAAAATGCATTTCATTTACTTAGAAAACTAATTGAAAACAGATGAAAACACGAAACACTCTCTACAAGTTAAACGTGATCTGAATGCATCTCTCAAACTGCAGTGTCTCAAAGTTAGGTTCTACCTATAAACACATTTAAAAATAAATTGTATTATTTATAATTTTTATTCTGATCTTTTGAACTCAGGAAATTCATAGATGGAAACACACATGGGCAAACAAGTATTCATCAAGGCTTAATATTGTTCACTTTTCATTAGGGTTAAATCATCCAGATTTTCTTCTTCACCAAGGGATTTCCAATGGCTAAAGTACTGTGCAGGTATTGTAAAAACTGTATGTTGAAGAGGCATCATTGTCCAGTGGCTAATATATCATACATTTCCAGAAGACATTAGCTCTGACATGCATCTTGACACAGTTCAAATATCAAGAGTCTAAGCTTTCACCATTGTCAATGAAGACAAGCATCCTTTAAGGGATTTTCCACATGATTCTTAGCAAGCTGAGGATAAATACATGCAATATGCACATATTGGACTTTATTTCTCCCAGTGCAATGGATGAAAAACCAACAGCTGCCTGGTCCCATAATGATTGTGCTGGTACTTTTATTGTCCTTACTACTTTGCCTCTCCCTTTGCCTTCCTCCTTGTTGAGTTTATATATTTATGTCATTTTACTTTCACCTCCACAAAAAGCATTTTGAGGAAGGGTTATCACAGTGGAATCTCCAAAGGACATTAATGATTAAATATCCCAAGCTATCCCAGAATATCTTTCTGGAAGAGGAGTTGCAAAGCAAGAAGGCTTGAGTAAATTAATGTAAATAGAGATAATACGATGGACGTATTTCTAAGAGCAGAAGAGATTGGGTCAGAAATGTACCAAAAGATCTTAGAGATTTCATCATCTGCTGAATGGGCAAGTTTTAATGAAAACCTGATATTTTTACTAACCTACTTTGAATTAGAAGCTGAATTTTTGAACATTTTGATATTTTCGGAATGAAGCCGGTATATTTTATTTCCCCTTGAAATGATGTAATGCTTTTTTTATCCTAGAACTGAATTTGAACAAATTAGTTTGACAAAATGTTTCAAAATTTATCCAAACTATTCTAGTGAATCATTTATTTTTTAATCATATGTGGAGGGCAGGGACAAAACCAACCCCAAACTTCTGGCTTTTGACTGGGAGATAAATATATGCATTGTTGCATGATAGAAAATCTGCTGACTCCTAGAAATAAAACTGGAATATGGATCCATATGCTTCAAGGGTGTGTGTTGTGTGCTCCATAGGCTAGAATCACCCTTTCAGACCTAACAGCAGCCGAATCAGTCATGTTGCAGTATATAAACAGAGAAGGCTTTTCAATATTACATGACACTTAAAATCTACTGCTCTGGAAAGAATAAACAAGGGCAGCCCCTATTTGTCTCTTCATCTTTTGCCTCCCACGCTTTGTGGACTGAAGTCTATTATTGGTTATACTTAAGTGGCAAATAATTGTCTTTCCTTTTTTTCAGTGGAAGAAGTAAGCTATGACATCAAGTTGCTCTCTCAGAACTAAGTGAACGTATCCATGTACTTCTTTTTCCCCTCATTTTTCCTTTCTTTTTTTTTTTTTTCTTTAAAATTATGCTCAGAGATATATTTGTCTAGTACAGTAAGCATTTCAAAACATTGCCTGGAGAGCTCAGTGTATTTCTTGGCTTGTATCTGGTTAACTTTTGGGAGGGTGAGTCAGGAACGTAAACAACGAAGCTGAAATGAGTTTTGTTCAGTAATGTATATTCAGAAACATGGTGAGATATAGTCAGGCAGACAGTTAAAAGTCTGGCCAGCCTTTTCATCCCTGCAGACATATGCAAATCCAGGCAAGGTCAAAGTGAGTTTGAGAGCTTTAGCTTCATCCTCTGTGGATGTTTGTTCTCATCACAAAAAACAAATGGAATTTGATTCAATTGAGTGGAAAGACAGGAATCATGAGCCTCAGCTAAAATGCACTGGCAGCAGTAGCTGCAGAGCATGTAAGACATCTGCACTGTCCTTTAGCAAGCCTTTATTGTCAGCCTTTCAGTCTATTCGAACTTAAAGCCTCATCAAATCAACAACTGAAATAAGTTTCCAAGCTAGGAAAAAGAAAAAAAAAGTAAAATTGACTGCAACAATTCTTCCTAAACAACAAAGTATAACTGGGGGGGGGAAACCAAGAAGAAAAAGCTATTATTAAAATTACGTACGTAGAAGACAAACAGGGGAGAGAAGGGGAAATGAACAGTAAAGAAATGCTGAATAGACTCTCTCAAGAAAAGTAGCCAGACTAGGCTGGCTTGTGGGAATTTTTATTAGTTCTGAAATTAGAAACAGGGCACTAGGGTTGGGGAGAGGGGAGTGTCTCAAACCAGCTGCAGCTCATTTTAATTAAGGGCTAATTAGCAAGCAGAGCCTGCTGGAAGTGGGAGAAGTCTTTGTCCCTATATAATACAGAACAGCTTTTGTGAGCTGCTCTGTTAGTGAACAGCTTGCTAAAGCTGTTTCTGAGAGCTTAGGGATACTGGGGTGGGGGAAGAAGAGTGTTTTAATTTAGAAGTGCTTAAGCACTTCTTATAGGTATTTTATTTCCGAAAATCTGTCTTTGGTTAGAAATTCCTTGGGGATAATGCTCTTGTAGGAGGAAAAGATTAAGGCCTATAGATGTCAAGTATAGAAGTTTGGCATTCAAAATCTATTTTTTCTTGGAGTTTGAGTGGTTGTTCCACTCCTTCTCCCCCCGCCCCATTCTTTCTCCTTATTTCTTAGGCTAGTTATTTGGGCAGTCCTAATTTCTTATGGAGTAGCATGCAAGGCCTGCTTTTGTGCAGTAAGTAAAAGTGATAGCGGTTTTCTCCTAGTGATATTTTCTCCTTAGATATTTCTGAGTTGCTTGGATATCTATGTGTCCTCACAGAACATAAAGTAGCTCTATGTTTACAAGATCTGCCTTAATCTTGGTTTATCTATATCTAATCTTTTTTACATGGGAGATCTTAATAGGTGCCTAGGTGATATTTCCTGCTGCTCTGAATTTTAATTAGAGATAGGAAAAGGGATAAGAAAAACTAACTAGGAAAAAAACACCTTTTTGTTTAGTCTTTTGAGATTCACCAGAGAATAATTAGCTACTTTTATGAATGATACTAGCAGAGGTACTCCTTGTCTAGGAATGATGATGACTTGAGTTCTGCACATTTATTTAGAAAGAGCATACTCACGTGGGTCTAGCTGTTCTTTATTGTTCCCTAAATTCTATTAATCTGAAGACAGTGTATATCAGAAAAAGCTGCATTATTGAATAGTATAAGTCAGTGAATAACAATTTTTAATCTTAATGTTATCTGGCCTATTTGCAGACCAGATGGGTGGAGTGACACCAACTCCTAGGAATCTTTTGATGGGAACGATAGTTCTATATAAAACTTAAATCCCTCAGGGCTGTGCTATGAATGTGTTTCCCAGCGTTCAATAATATTAGGAACCAAGCCATGGAGAGGTTTTTAATGACTGAAAATGGCAGATGTTGTGCTCACCTTGTTAGGGGCTGGGGGAAAGAAGGGGGAGCTCAGAAGAGAATGTGAAGGGAAATAAATCTCCTAAAATTCAGTTGCTTGGAAAACTGTATAACAAGTATCCTTGGAAGCCATTTTCAGGAACATGAGCAATGGGAAAGTAATCACCAATGGGTGGTGTGGATTTAACAAGGGTAAATTGTGCCTGACTAAGCTTTTTGCTTTTTTTCCAGATATTGTTTACCTTGACTTCAGGAATTTTTCAGTATAGTCTTCCATAGCATCTTTTTTGTCAAGGTGGAGATCAATGGACAGATGCGTGAATGGTGACAAATGGGTGAAAAATTAGCTGAACTGAAAGGGTGATGATCAATGTTTGGAATTTTAACCAGGAGTGGTCTTTTTCTGAGGGTCAAAACTGGGGTTGCTATTGTTTAACACCTTCATGTGTGACTTAGCTGACGGTCTGTAGCAGTGCTGGCTCCCCATCTGATCCTCCCTCAGGCATTCTGTGGGTGAGACTCTTGATGCAGTAGGTGTGATTGTTCTGGGCATTGTAGGGATTGTACATTGTGCTCTCTGTTTGTTGTACTCTGCTGTTTTGCTGACTCCTGCGGTCAGTCTGAAGTTACTCTCTGTGACCCTTGGCTATGTCAGCTCTGTGGTCCTCTTTCATACCAGCTCTGTATTAACTGTATAGTTTCAGTTTGTATGCCCTGTTGTCCACAGTACTCCACTGGTTTTGAGCAACTAAAAAGACAGAGGTAATTCTACTATCCCCACCAGCACCACCCAGAAAGGACTGCCAGCTCAGAAGAAAATTTCTTACTGTCATTGTGTTCCTAGCCGTGAGACGAGTGCCATGTTTGTTGCACTTTTCTTTCTTCTTTGTTGTTCTCTGAGCGGGATGTTGTTAAGCAGTTATTTTGGGTTTTTGCCTGTTTATTTCCTTCAAGCCCAACTGGACACTCAGCACTTGTTTTGGTATAGGCATGTGTTTTGCTCACTAAACAGTTTCATCACTCTAGTCACATAATACAATTAGAAAAGTGTGTTGGCCATATTAACACAACATGCAATATTCAGGCTAAATGCAACTGTCAGTCCTATTTCTTTGATCTGATATGTTTCTGAAAGAGAATATATTTCACTTGAACTGTCACTGGCCAGTTGGGTTTCATGAACTTCTGGCAAGGTGGTAGTCTAGTAATATGGTATATACCTCATAGCTGTTTGATCACGCATGTGGTCATAGGCATGTTCAAACTGTTGTACTGCCAGAGTATGCCTTTTAGCTTTGAATGGGTCTAAGAGATGATGCCATTAAAAGTACACCAAGCGCTGCCGAAATTAATTATAATACTTTATTTCAAGACTGTTTGGGGTTTTTGCCTGTTTTCAGCTGTATGGTCTTAAGACAACTGATGGCAGAGGGAGAAGCAACCAGTGAAAAAGAAGAGCACGGCCTGACATGTATAAAAGGTATCTTTATTTGACAATTCACTTGATTTGAACACTCTGTCATATGTCTCTCCTGTATGTGGTAAAGGAACTCTTTCACTTTATTTTCCTTTTTTTTTTTTTTTTTTAAATTAAAACAGCCCTCTGAGTGCTGAAGTGTGTATGCAGCTGATTTCACAATACCCAGGATTCAATGAAACTCACATCATGTTTTACCATCATCTTTTACCATCATCAGTGATGTTTGGAAGCTGAATCCACTAAAAGACGAAGATAAAAATACAATGCGACCTATGCTAAAAGATCTTTCATCTAGGAAAGAAAGCTGTAAGAAGAATCCATGTCTACAATCTAACCCCCCCCCCCCAAATTATTAAGAGAACTTCATATGCAGTAAGGGTAACAACACATTGTAGCTGAATGTGGGAATAGTGGAAATATTAAGAGAGCAAGAATTCATATGAAGCGCTATGTTTTTATAAGTTACACCATCACATAACCAAGTATAGACTGACAGTAGAGGATGGTGTTTGTGGATATATGGCATGTAGTAGTAGTCTAAAGTATGATGCATTTACTACTAGTATGTAAATTTCTTCAAAAAATATCCAAAAAAGAAACAAAACTGCAAAGTGAAGTGGCAACTACTGTTTGGAAAAGCCTGTTTCTTAATGTGATGCCTACAAGAAAAATAAATCTAAAATCCTAGTCTAATGCCAGAGAAGTGATCTCGTAGTCTTGTTTGGAAAGCAGAGGAATCCAAATATAGTAGTTGTATGTAGGTCATGGTAGGGCCTTAGAACTTGGAAAATAACTTTTTCGTTGTTGTTTGCTTGCCTAGAAGGAAAAGCAGTTATTTTCTAAAGCTGTGAAACTGTCCGTTTCAGAAGATGTGTCTCCTCATTAACATGGAATTTCTTCTGTGCTGTAATGAAGTGTTGGCTTCTGGCTATGTTAAACTTAATTATAATTATTTTCCTCCTAACACCTTTGTATCTGATGATTCTTGTCTTATCAAGTCTGATAACAGATGCAGAATTAAAAGGAAAAGTGTGTCTAATGTTTAATTCATGGTAATTTGTTCACATTTTTTGTGGTCTGAGTAAAATAACCAGTATGAGAGAACATATTTGATTAATTGTTTTTGTCCTGGTTTAATACATTTTACAAATGTATTTAGAGTCTTTAGAAAACATCAAATACCTACAAAACCAATTTATTTACTGCTTATTACCATAAATAACTTCTTACTTGAACTGTTATTTCAGGCAACCAAAAAAAGAAACCTAGAATTGCATGTGACGCTTTTGAATATGTGGAATGTCCTAATTTTCCCCTGTGAAGTTATATTTGGAGATACCTCTCCTGAATGTAATAGGATGAAGCAAAGTTAAAATGATGTTATGTTCTAGAAGCATATTTGCAGAGAATAATATGCTAAAGTTAATGTTAAGATAGTTAGTAATCAGTCTTATTTGATATCATCTTTTTTTTGTGTGTTGTAGACTAACTTTAAGGCCAATGCCATTATTTCTTCTAAAATTTTACAGAACAGTTTGCATCATTCTTATTAGTGTTTGTCAAATGTAAATCACCAGCTGGTGGCTTGTTATGGTTAGGATATAAAGAAGCCTGGACCTGTTCCGAAACCTGGTCTGGGGTACTAAAGTGGAGTTCAAACACACTGAAAGGGGATATTAGTATTTCCAGCAAAAACATACTTTTAATTTTTTTTTCTGTTTATAGCAATTATTTTGTTTTGTTTAACCTGGTTTCAACATAATCAGAAGTATAGAAATGAGAAAACACAACTTTTCTGCCAGCTTGATTGCCAATGCTTTGAGTGGAAGTCAGAACTCAGGCGTTGTATCTCCTTGCTCTTCTAGCACATGGCTACAATGCAGGGTTAGATGAACTCTATCTGCTTGTTGCTGCACTGCTGTTGCATTAAGTAGCAGATTATACAGAGTTCAGTATTTTTAAAACCATTGGGAAAAATATCTCCCATAATGAGATTTCTTGGGATTCTTAAGCTACATCTGCCCTAGCAAATAGGATGAGCCCTGCGTCTCCTGCACTGGCCTGTGATGATCCAAACTGTTCAGTCCACTATGGTGCAGTCCTGGCCTGTGACAGCTAACACACAGCTGACTTGTGCTCAGTGCAAGGCATAGCATGTGGCACATGCTGTTTCCCTAGGCAATTTGGATGTAGTCTGACAGTTCTGAGGAACAAAAGAGAGTTTGGACATGTGGACTTAAGCTCTGCCTTGGCACTTAGATTCAAGGTTGAACAACCACCCTGGTCTGATTTACTGATAAGTTCATGTTACTTTAAAAAAAGTCTGTTATTAAGTATAAATTCAAACAGTCATTCAGTAGAGCCAAAGACCTGCTCTTTGAAAGGGGTTCTTGAGGAGCAATGGGAATCTTGGGGGAACAGCCACTCAGTAATATTAGTAGTATATTCATGAAAGTCTTGCAAACCTGTTATGAAGAGATGTTCAAGTCCTTGCAGCTGGGTTGATCAGGAAAGCTAAACATTTTCTGTGTCAAGAGAGAAAAACCTTATTCTTTCTGAGAACTCTGGTTATAGACAGGAGATATTTTGTATGTGTTACAAAGGACCCCACTTACACTGAATCTCTTGGAATAATAAGCTGGCTGGCATTTGGCAAAAAGGGTAGGCAAGAGCACTTTGACTTCGGGCAGATGTTATGTTGCTTGTTGGCTTGCCTTAGCTTTATCCAGTTCTAGCTNTTGGACACCATCACCATTACAATTCAGTGTCTTATTTCATACACTTGATGAGACCTATGGAACATAATACAAAGGATTACGTTCAGGACACTGGATTGCATCTTAGGTTAGCACAAGGTAACGCTCTCTTCTCTAGGAGTGAATCCAGGAAAGCAAGGGAAGTAGTGCGTTTCTTCTGATATATGTGATACATAGTGCATTAAAATGCTCTAAAAATTATATTGCAGTATTTATTTACTCGTACTTTTATGCCACAGGATTTCAGTTCTTCACAGCTTAGGAAATATTTTCTTAAATTGTATCTGCAAGCAATTATGCCAACGCATCACAAACAATTTTATTACAAAGTATTAAAATTAGTATTTGGAAAACACTGTAGAACTCGCAGGTCAACTTATACTAGTTGGAAGTTATAATGTGTAAAAATGTTATAAAGTTAGTCCTATGTTTAACAGCCTTTTTTTTTTGTAGTATTCTTTGATATCAAGAGTGGATGTCATCTGCTCCATCTGGACGGAGGTACAGAGAAGTCAGATTCCACTACAAAAATATCCCAACCAGCACTAATTTTAATTAACTGTTATGCTAATAAATCACTTCCCGGTAAGACTTTTGTGTTCAGTAAGCCACACTGACTGGGTAGTGTTGTGTCCTGCTATTAAGCCAATTAAGACTTCTAACTTTCATTAGTGTCTTAAATGGAATTATTTCTATTTGGAATAACCCTAGTACAACACTTGGTCTAAACCACTGTCCCTGTTTTCAGAAACTGGACTTTCAAGCAGACTTCCAAATTTAGTTAGTTCTGAAGACAAATTTCTGGTGGGAATTGCATCGACAATCAATATCCTTTAAGCAGCTCAGAAAACTGTTGAGTACAGATGTATCTTTTATTTTATTCACATGCAGTGAATTAATTCAAATCAGGAATGGAGCTTAAAGTGACTTGCGACTAGTGCTGACTTCTCCAGTTGTTACTCTCCTCCTTTAATTTCTACGCTAATTTTGAGTTTCTTAGGCATCAAGGGTGCTGTGGTTATGTTTCTGCCTACGTTTTACCTACGATATCTTTCTTCTGTTTTATTACCTTTGCCTTTATTCAATGTGTCATTCTTTGTGAGCTCTTCTGTATTTTAGAAGTCCATTGAAATAAGTGAGAAATATGGAAGAACACAGTTGCAGTGATCACAAAAAGGGAAAAGATGATTACAGTTTTTCAAGGTGCTGTAAGAACTTTCCCCATGTAACACATATATATATTGTCTATTCAGAGTATACATATACAATGCCTTATTTCTAACAGCAAAATTCTACCAAACTTAGTAGTATAGCCAGAAACTTGTTTTCAGGAACAATTTTAGAACATCTGATGAAATCAAATAAATGCCAGCACACTTTGTGATTTATAAAAACAGAACTCCAAAATGATCAGATTTTAAGTAATATGGAATAAAATTAGGAGAATTCCATACTGGTACATGACTGTATCTGAGAAGAATTTGATCACAGCTGAATTTAAGACTAAAGTTTAGGGCAGTTCTAGGTTTTGTTCAAAACATATGCAAAAAGGCTTGCCTCTAGGTTTCATTAGTTTGAAAATCTTTGCCTTTTCAAAGAAAGGCCAGGCAGAGGGTTTTAGTCAGGGAAGATTAATGCATGCTATTGGGGATTTTTATATTAGTTCATTCTTCTTTCCTGCTGTCTGCACTGATGTCAGTTGCTCATGTTTTCAACCAGTAAAACACAAGCTAAAATTATAGGTTGCTAAATATAGATAACTTGCCACATCATTTAGTTTCACAACTTATTTGTAATGAAGACCCCAAAGCAAAATCCAAAATGTTAATTGGGGCAGAAATGAAACCTTGCAATAATTTTTACTCATTGCTTCTTAATTACTAATTAATAACAGGTAGAAAATATGATTATAAAGCCCAACAATAAATGAAACATGACTGCGGTTAACTTGGCTGTGGGTTTCTCTCTCACTGGATTCCATTTAAGAGGCAAGGGTGATAATTTCAAAGTAAAACATTCTGCAGCACGAGGATCTTTTTTTAACAAAAGGTAAATAAAACTGAATTCCCCCTTTATAAACAAATTAAATCGGGTTTTGCAATCATAGGGAAAATAAATAATGCATGTTTTATAACCCTAGGTTGACTTCAACTGCCTTGAAATTGAGTTTATTTGTGAAGGGAATTCTTTAATTCTGTAGGAATTAGAACTCTACGTAGGGACTTGTTTTGTTTGTATATTTATACACTAGCATGAGTACAAAAAGATGGGGATTTGCTACCCATCAACTGAAAATGAAAATTGTGGGATTATATAAAATGTGAATATGACATATTCAAGTTGCATTGATCTTGAGGATGCATGTGTCCATGCAAATAGGGAATTGCAGAATTTTTGAAAGAAATATTGCAGAAAAAAATTTCATTTGCATGCCTTGGAGTCAAATTTCTAAGACTTAGCAATTAGAAATCTAGCTCAGACTTTTTTTTAGTCTTTGCTATAAAGGCTTTTTGTAAATATCCATGTTATATAAACTAATCATCATGTAAATCTCACTGGTAGAGGGTTGGGTTCTCACAATTTACCCCTCCAGCTGAGCAACCTAGCTGTGAGATTATACAAACCCGCTTTTACTCCTGTTTGAAGGTAAACAGGAGAAAAAAAAAAAATAGGGTGTTTAAAAAAAAAAAAAAAAGTGATCAGCAGTGGTGGGTTATCATAGGATCCCTAAAGGGACATGTTCATCAGAGGGAAAAACAGTGAAACAGCAAGACTTTCTATATGAAATGATTCTGATACATTGATACAAAAATTATTTAACATAAGCAAAACTAAGACTGACTTAAAAGTAGAAAGATCTTATGCTGCCTATGACCAGTTGGCATAATGGTTGAGACTGGCACAGATTGCTGATTAGATTCCACTGACCCTTTATATTTGCCTCTGGTGCATTAGCCAGCAGAATCCCTACTTGGTTGTTGTCTTTTCTAGAAACCTTTTCATTCATGTTGCAGCTTTACTTGTATCAAATGACTCTTCTTTAATATTAAGCCTGCAATAGACACTTCTACTGTAGCTTATTTTTCTTTCAGAAATAGTCTTACAATCTTCATGTAAAATTTCTGCTTATGAACTACTTTAGACATCAACATTTTGTTTCCTTTGCACACAGTTTTTCATGAGTAACAGAACTACAACAAAATTACGGCTGGCTGTGCAGATACTCAGTTAAATCATGGACATCCCACAGGTTTCATTGGCAACTACCAAACCTGGGAATATGCCATCTTGACTCAATTTTTGGTGCTTCTGCAGCTGACAATATTAGTCACAAGAACTCTTCAAACCCCACACCCTCAAAAACCTCCTATAGATAAACTCATATAACCAGTTATGTTTTAAGATCAGCAGAGAAATATCACCTCTCACCCGGTATGT
Source organism: Rynchops niger (assembly GCA_013400035.1). Taxonomy (NCBI): domain Eukaryota; kingdom Metazoa; phylum Chordata; class Aves; order Charadriiformes; family Laridae; genus Rynchops; species Rynchops niger. The sequence continues at coordinate 36,502 of VXBH01006635.1, read as the reverse complement.
CTTGAGGATGCTATGATGAGGAAAGTCAACCCAGAGCAAGAAAATTTTTTTGTCTTTCTTGCAATGCAGGAATGTACTTTTAAGTTCCATGTACAGAGAAACACTTATCCTTGTCAAAAGACTTCAAAGCCTTCAAGATCAGACGACGGTGATGAGCATAGTGGCATAAACATCCTTGGTTACGTGTAGCAAAGATACTAATATAAGAAGTTATAGCAAGGTTATTTGAAATAAATAGGTTTGCAATAAAAGCACAGCCTTTTTCAATAAAAGCAAAGAATGGAGAACAGGTGGAATTTTTCATTGTTTTCAGAGTGTCAGTGTTTTATGTAACTATCTATAATAAAACCACTTATTAATAATGTAGTTACTAACTAGAAATTTTAAACTGCCTTTAGAGACTGTACTGAAAAAGTTAAATGCACTCTTTCACTCCACGTACCTAGTATTTACCCAACCTAAATGTACAATTTTCACCTAACTGGTGTTCTAGATCCTGCCATAGTTATACATGTAAAGACAACCCATGCAGTAAGGCATTATATAAATATGAATTATATTGTCAGTATAGTTTACCTTAATCTAGAAGCATCTGCTATGAAAGTTGAGGGGGTTATTTGGCACTTCAATTTTGATGCAAGTTTTTGTCAGGGAGCACAGAGCTGGTCATATAATTTTTTTCTGCATTTTTACCCAGCAATTTAAACTTTAAATCATAGAATTGAGTAGGTTGGAAAAGACCTTTAAGATCATCTAGTCCAACTGTTAACCTAGCACTGAGAAGTCCACCACTAAACCATGTCCCTAAGCACCACATCTTTTTTAATACTTCCACGGATGGTGACTCAACCACTTCCCTGGGCAGCCTGTTCTAATGCTTGACAACCTTTTCGGAGAAGACTTCCTTCCTAATATCTGATCTAAACCTCCCCTGGCACAACTTGAAGCTATTTCCTCTTGTCCTATCACTTGTTACTTGGGAAAAGAAACTGACACCTACCTTGATACAACCTCCTTTCAGGTAGCTGTAGAGAGCGATAAGGTCTAGACTCAGCCCCCTTTTCTCCAGACGAAACAACCCCAGCTCCCTCAGCTGCTCCTCATAAGACTTATTTTCCAGACCCCTCACCAGCTTCATTGCCCTTCTCTGGACACCCTCCAACACATCAATGACTTTCTTGTAATGAGGGACCCAAAACTAAACACAGTATTTGAGGTGGGGCCTCACCAGTGCCGAGTATAGGGGGATGATCACTTCCCTGCTCCTGCTGGCCAAACTATTCCTGATACAGGCCAGGATGCTGTTGGCCATCTTGGCCACCTGGGCACACTGCTGGCTCATATTCAGCCGGCAGTCTACCAACACCCCCAGATCCTTTTCCATTGGGCAGCTTTCCAGCCAGTCTTCCCCAAGCCTGTAGCATTGTATGGGATTTTTGTGACCCAAGTTCAGGACCCGGCACTTGGACTTGTTGAACATCATACTGTTAGCCTTGGCCCACTGATCCAGCCTGTCCTTATCCCTCTGCAAAGCCATCCTACCCTCAGGCAGATCAAGACTCCCGCCTAACTTCATGTTGTCTGCAAACTTACTAAGGGTGCACTTGATCCACTTGTCCAGATCATTGATAAAGATGCTAAACAGAACTGGCTCCAATACTGAGCCCTGTGGAACATCACTTGTGACTGGCAGCCGACTGGATTTAATGCCATTCACCACAACTCTTTGTGCCTGGCCACCCAGAATGGGGTTCTCCTCACTCCACCAACTATTAAAAAAAGATTAATTAAATGAGCAAGAGGAGAAATTGCAGGGAAAGTGAGTGAGAAGAGAAAGGAGAGATATGAGTGATTATTTTAAGGCTGAAGAGGCCCTCCTAGTAGCAACACAGATGAGTTGGTTTCTTGTAGTTCCTTTCATTACTGTAGTGGTGAAAAATGTTAGGAATCCATTTGCGCCTAAGCTTTAGCTTTAAAATGCGGAGTATTAGAGGAATAAATTCCCACCTTCTCATCAGAATTCTCTGAGTTGCTTTAAGTGAGACTCATGCAAACAAAGTCATTTTTAAAGAGCAGGTCTATCATTTACAGTATCTCCAACTTACGTGAGCCTGAAGAGGTAGTTTTGAGTTAACAGCTGGATAGTTCATAAATTCAAAGATGTTCTTTGAGCCAAAGAGCTCATGATGATTTATCTCCCTGTGCAGTTTGTCTCATGGAACTTCAACTACTGCTTCTTTATTAGGTCCAATAATTTTGTCACTTACTGGTGCACATTCTGAATATGTGACATTGAGAACAACTCATATGCACGTTTGCAGCAATTTCCTATGTAATTTGCTATCACTTTCTGTAGCTGGACACCTACTTGAACAATTTACTGCACAGAACAATGGAGGTACATAAATTAATTTTTTTGTCCCATCTGGGGAAGTTTTCCTCTGAAATTGTCATATGACAATAAGGCATGCTAAGGATGGCATCAGCTCTACTGAATTCCCTGGGTATTAACAGAATACTTCAGCCAAAATTGCCAGGTTTTCCAGGATCCTGATACCTTCCTTACAGCAGGATAAATCTAGTCTGTGTACAGTTATATTTTATATAGTGGATTTTTTAAGGCATAAGGGGTGCTATGACTTGTGATCCAACTTTCTTTACAAGGTGAGAACAGTTCTACCAGTTATCTGTTTTTAATCCTGAAGAACCTATTCCAGCTAAAGAATATCCACTTGAAAGACATCCAGTTCTGACACCGAGCAATGGATCTTCCAGCAGAGTTTGTGTTATGCAGGTTATAGATGATAGTTATTTAACTTACATTAATAGGAAGAAATGTAATGTCATGCAGTGACTGTGCCTCCAGCTTAGCCATTATGCAAATTCCACCTGCCTTGCAGGCAACAAAATAACACAGACAGTGTTATTGGGCCAGGAACTATGAAAAAAAACCGACTTAATAATAAAAAAAAAAAATTAAAAATTTACTTGTGTGTAATCTAATCAAATATTAATGTAGCCTAGTGTCCTGGTTTGAGGTAAAACAGAACCAAATTTCTGATTTGTAATTTTACTTTTTAGCTGGGCCTCTTCTAA
>VXBH01006635.1:0-33113 GCA_013400035.1 Rynchops niger | reverse complement strand
TTCCTCTCCTGTCTGAGGAGAGAGGTGGGGGGAAGGGCCATCTGTCGTTTGGCTTGGCCAATCTGGCCAAAACCACGACACCTAGATTTAGCCACTGGGGAAAAGATCAAGCAAAAATGACAGAAAGGAGTAGTAGGTAAAGTGATTGCCCTGTATTTCTCACTTCATGTGATTTTGACAGTTCTGAGGTGGAACTGACCTATCTCGGTTAGAGAGGAATTTGGCCTTAGTGGTCTATAAAGGAGAAATAAAATATTTTGTGTTCTTTTCAATGATGCATGAAATCTACTTAGTGTTAGCAAACTCTAAGTGAATTTCTAACCGTATTCTATCTCTTTTGAAAATAGTGACATACTGGGGTAACGTAGCATGGTGTTTCGTTCTGTACTTTCAATTTTTATCATAAACCAGATTACCTATTCCATTTTATTTTGGGGGTTCCCTTGCAAATTTTTTTAAAACAAGAATGGATGACAAGACCAGAAGTATTCCCTCAATCTGCTATTCTAGTTGCTGACTGGTAGCAGCCCTCAACTAGTATATGACAACAAACCCGTGGAATATTATGGTAACATCTGATGGACCCCTTTGTTGGTTGTCTCCAATATATATAGTGCTAACAACCATCCATTTCTAAAGGTAGAAAATAGAAGGTTTATATTGGTTCTGCCATCCCCTTGGATTAAGCATTGCATATCATTACAATGGAAAAGAAACTCTAGCTAGAGACTGATAAATACTTTACAAGACTTTGAAATCGCTCTCTTGCCTGGAATAAGAGACGATTTCCAGGTCCCAAACAATCTTGTTTTAGCTGTGAAGTTACTGATCAGATTTCTTCATGCAGAACCTACATAAGGACAGATAGAGGAAAATTATTTTTTTTTTTGTTTATCAATGTCTATGCTTCAGTACTGTTCCATACTCCAAGTCAGGTTGCAAGGCGTTCAGAAAAGTCTATTCCTGACATGAAAATGTGGTTATTTTTTCCTTACATTTTCCAGGCAGGATATGTTACTTTTCCACACAGCTGTACTACGGGAATGGCTGTAGTGCATCAGATGAAATGTGCATCTAGCCTTGTATTCTGTCACTCACTATTACAAGTATTTGATAAGTGGATAAAAGTATAGGAGAGGGGGAAATAAACTGTGATTCTTTTATGAAGCATTTTCTCCCAGCTTGAGGAAATTTCTGTTCAGAGTCCCACTAACCAGCAGAAGTGGTTTTATTTAATAACCCATGGTACATTTATTTTATAAATGACTTCAAATTCTGCAGTTGCTTTTTGAATACTTCTAAAAGTTTGATGCACAACTGCCTGTGGCGAGGGTACTGTTTTAACTATACACTTTGAAAATGCATGCTTATTTTTGATCTGCCTGCTTTATATTTTATTCTACTGAAAGAGACAATGAATGACTTGTTATCTTTTTATCTTTTATGTGCCACTGATGGCATCTGTCATGTACCTCTTCACTCATCTTTTTTCCAGGCTGAAAAGCGCTAGTCTATTTTATACTCATCATGCTAATGCAGTCCTGTACCTTTGATCATCTTTGTACTTCTACAAGAACTTGAAAAGGTACTGAGAAGCTAAATGATATTGCAAGGCAACTCAAAACATAAGTGAGTCTGCAGGCCTCTCAAAAAGGTCTTGTTTTACAATGCAACATTGCTTTTGAAACTATACATCATACCTCAAACCACATAGAATCATGGAATTGCCTAGATTGGAAGGGACCTTTCAGATCATCTAGTCCAACCGTTAACCTAGCACTGATAAAAAACATCATTAAACTATGTCCCTAAGCACTGTGTCTACTCATCTTTTAAATATCTCCAGGGATCGTGACTCAACCACTTCCCTGGGCAGCCTGTTCTAATGCTTAATAACCCTTTCAGTGTAAATTTTTTTCCTAATATCTAATCTAAACCTCCCCTGGTGCAACTTCAGGCCATTTCCTCTTGTCCTATCACTTGTTACTTGGGAAAAGAAACTGACACCTACCTTGATACAACCTCCTTTCAGGTAGCTGTAGAGAGTGATAAGGTCTAGACTCAGCCCCCTTTTCTCCAGACGAAACAACCCCAGCTCCCTCAGCTACTCCTCATAAGACTTATTTTCCAGACCCCTCACCAGCTTCATTGCCCTTCTCTGGACACCCTCCAACACCTCGATGACTTTCTTGTAGTGAGGGACCCAAAACTAAACACAGTATTTGAGGTGGGGCCTCACCAGTGCCGAGTAGAGGGGGCTGATCACTTCCCTGCTCCTGCTGGCCACACTATTCCTGATACAGGCCAGGATGCTGTTGGCCATCTTGGCCACCTGGGCACACTGCTGGCTCATATTCAGCCGGCAGTCTACCAACACCCCCAGATCCTTTTCCATTGGGCAGCTTTCCAGCCAGTCTTCCCCAAGCCTGTAGCATTGTATGGGATTTTTGTGACCCAAGTTCAGGACCCGGCACTTGGACTTGTTGAACCATATGGACAGGATCCAGCCTGTCCTTATCCCTCTGCAAAGCCATCTTACCCTCAGGCAGATCAACACTCCCGCCTAACTTCATGTTTTCTGTAAACTTTTTGAGGGTGCATTCAATCCCCCTGCCCAGATCATTGAAAGAGAACTGTCCCCCAACATCTCCACCACCTGGAAGTTACCATAGTACGTTTTCTTAGAAATGATTATTGGTATTACATTCTCCTTCCAAAATACATGAAGCCAGTCAAGCACAGGAAGAGATAAGGGTTGTAAATGAAAGTGGGATTATATCCATGCTCAGATTGCTGAAGAATATTAACATAATAAGGGTAAAAATTGCTTCAGTGTCTGACACTGTAGAAGAGTAAGGCAGCCTCTCCTTGTGATCTATATATCTAATGCTTAATACCTCTAACATTTCAAGGAGTGGTAGGAGTATAAGTATTAAAAATACTTCAGACAATAAAATGCTTTGAAATTGTTTATTTCCATTTCATAAAACAACTTGCTATATCAAGAATGACATGCTTTTCTGCTTCCTTGCTTTTTATTGGGTGTGTTGATTCTCTCAAGCTAAACCATAAACCATGTGGTGTTTTTAAGGACTGTCTTTGTAAACTTTGCCTTGCAGAGTGTAATCCTTTAGAGACAGGTGAATAAAATTTCCTATGCAAGAAAGACTTTTAAAAACAAGTATATTGTTTATTTATTTTTCTCGCTTGAAGTGTTCCTTTGGAAGCAGGATGGATTCACAGTGCTCATGCTGTAGCCTGATTCAGAGAACAATTTTAAAGCACTGCCCATCCAAGGCTGTCTCTATATTCTGTTCAAACTGCCTAAGTTTAAGCTGCCCACAAATCCCATATGCTTTTGTGTCAGTATGTTTTGTGGCCTTTCAAGGAATGACTGTTTATCTGCCTGTCTGTGACAGATGGGTTATATGGAGATAATACACATGTGGTCCTGAGGATACTTTCAAACACATTCCACTTGTAAAATTTTTTCATATTTATTTTCCCCTGCATCGGAACATGTCATGAGGTCTACTCTAGAACAGACTGCAAGGGTCATTACAAGCAAGCAGCAAAGCATGAGTGGTCAATTTGGTCTAAGACTGGCATGTCTCTCCCAAACTCAACACCACCATGAAGGTAGGTGTAGTTCTTCCATCAACACAGGGACAAGTTTCACAGACACTAAAGGTCAGCTGCTGATAGATCCTGGGACTTACTAAAATGCTAGAAAATCTACTCCGTTTGCAGGAAAAAGTTCCTTTTCTCGGCAGTTATTGGCAGGAGTTACAGTGCTGGGTTATTACTCATTTGCTGACAAGTCAATGGTGCTCTTGGAATCATCATCTGATTTCAGATGACACTTCTGGGAAGGAGAGGAAAAACTTCAGATAAAAGAGCCAGGTCCTTAGTTGATACAAAGAGGTTGAGCTTCAGTGTGGTAGTAGCCTTAGTTTAAGCCTGCAGAAATAATATTTTGGGTGAGGCGTAATATTCTCAGGTATGGTGTTTCATGACTCAAAGGACCTCATTTTATTGCTGGATTACACAACTTCTCAGTAGCATTATAGAATCATAGAATCATAGAATCCCGGTTGGAAGGAACTTCAAGGATCACCTAGCCCAACCTTTCTTGACAAAAGCACAGACTAGACAAGATGGCCCAGCACCCTGTCCAGCTGACTCTTAAAGGTGTCCAATGATGGGGAATCCACCACTTCCCTGGGGAGATTATTCCAATGGCTGACTGTTCTCATTGTGAAAAGTTTTCCTCCTGTGTCCAACTGAAATTTCCCCAGCATTAATTTGTACTCATTACCCCTCATCTTTTCCATGTGACTCCTTGTAAAAAGGGAGTCTCCATCTTCTCTGTAGCCACCCTTTAATTACTGGAACTCGGTGATAAGGTCTCCCCTAAGCCTTCTTTTCTCAAGGCTGAACAAAACCAGTTCTCTCAGCCTTTCTTCATATAGCAGGCTTCCCAGTCCTTTGATCATCTTTATGACCCTTCTCTGGATCCTCTCCAGCCTGCCCACATCTCTTTTGTATAGTGGAGACCAAACTGAATGCAGTATTCCAGGTGTGTCCTGGCAAGCACTGAGTAGAGGGGGATAATGACTTCTTTATCCCTGCTAGTGATGTTCTTGTTGATGCAACGTAGCATGCTGTTGGCTTTCTTTGACACGGCAACACACTGTTCATTCATATTGATCTTGCTGTCCACCAGGACCCCCATCCCTTTCCACAGAGCTGTTCCCTAGCCAGGTAGATCACAGTTTGTGCTGCACTCCTGGATTATGTTTTCCCAGGTGCACTTGTCCTTGTTGAACTTCATAAGATTCTTGTTAGCCCACTCTTCCAGCCTATTCAGGTCTTCCTGCAAAGTGGCTTGCCCTTCTGAAGTGTTCACTTCCCCACTCAGTTTCGTGTCATCAGGGTACACTTGATCCCATCATCCAGATCACTTATGAAGATATTAAGCAGTGTTGGGCCCGGTATCAGCAGCTGGGGGAATCCACTTATTGTTGCCAGTTTGAAAAGGAGCTATTTAACACCACCGCCTGGGTGCGGCCTGTCAGCCAGTTCCCCAGCCACCACACGGACCAATCATCTGGACTCTAGCACACTAGTTTCTCTAGGCGGAGGCTGTGGGGAATCATGTTGAAAACCTTGGAGAAATCCAGGTAGACAATGTCCACCTCTCACCCCTCATCAATTGAGCAGGTTACTTTAGTTGTAGAAAGCAATCAGGTTTGTAAAGCACAATTTGCCATTGGTGACTACGTGTTGGCTTTTCCCAGTCACTTTCTTCATTTGACTTGTGATAGACCCCAGGAGGATTCATTCCATAATGTTCGCAGAGACTGAAGTAAGGCTGATGAGCCAATAATTTCCTTGATCCTCCTTTAAACCCTTCTTGTAGATAGGGGTGACATTAGCCTTCTTCCAGTCTTCTGGGACATCCCCTGGTCTCCGTGACTTCTCAAAGATTATGGAGAGCAGCCTCACAACAATGTCAGCCATGTCTCTGAACACCCTTGAGTAGATATTGTCAGGGCCCATCAATTTGTAGGAGTCAAACTCCTGTAACAGTTCACACACCAATTCTTCCTTCACTGGTCATGGGTCTGTGTTTGCATCAACCTGGGTTTTTGTTCACAAGACCTGAGGCCCAGCAGTGCCGGAGGTGAAGGAAGTGTTGAGAACCTCTGCCTTTTCAGCATTGTTGGTGACTAATTCACCTCTCCTGTTTAACAGTGGGCCAATATTTTCCTTCTGTTTCTGCTTGCTGTTTATATACCTGAAGAACCCTTTCTTGTGGTTTTTGACATCTCTGGCCAATTTCAACTTGAGATGAGCTTTTGCTTTTCTAACTGCATCTCTGCGTGCCCTGGTAATGCCCTTGTAGTTCTCAACAGGTATCTGTCTGCGTTTCCATTTCAGTTCTCGTTTCGTTTTGAGCAGACTCAGGAGCTCGTACTTAAGCCAAGGGGTCTCTTGCTTGGCCAACTTCCCTTGGCTTTAAAGGGAATGAGCTGTTTTTGTGCTTCCATGTGGCAGATCTACGAGCAGAGGCCTGCATACGGCCAAAGACACAGTGAGCAGAGCACACAGAAACAGGAATGCAGATGTCAATATGAATGGAATGAAGAGGAACTGGTCCAATATAAACATGGAACAAGAAAACAGCTTCGCATGCTTGTGTTAGTGGGAACTGAATCAGGCAACTGGGTTAGTGATCTGAAATATGTGTTTACTTGCCCAGCAGGTGCATGGAAAGTTTTAGAGCTTGGGTATAAAAGTTGAGGCTTGAGAAGCAATAAACCATTTCATGCTTATCACAGCCGGAGTCCGTGCCTTCATACACCACACTTCCAGGAAAGCATTCTTGAAAAACTCCCAGCGCTTGTGAGCTCTTTTATCCTCCATGGAATCTCTCCCAGCTGAGCTTTCAGTGAGATGAAGTTTGCTCTTCTAAAATCTGAAACCTTTGTCTTAGTACTAACCTTCAGCATGCACAGCAGAATCCCAAACTCCACAATATTGTGATCACTGCAGCCAAGGCTATCACTAAACAAGGTACTACATGGCAGGTTTTCTCAGTTTTTGAGTACCAAGTCCAGCAGTGCCTCATTCCTGTCCTATTAAAGAAATAAGATCAAATACTGCAAAGCTGAGATTCTACTGGGAGACAAGGTCCTGCTCTTTGAACTGTTTAAGTGCAAATGCATTGGGTCTGAGAACAAAGGTGTCTTGGGAAAAGGGATGTCACAATATGAAGATTTGGATGTACATCATAATGGGTTGTCACTGACCATGTGTCAGTTAAAATGGGCAAAGCTTGTGTGAATTAGTATGACATCTGTGATGACATCAAGACCTTCTAATACGGGCTGTGATGTTTCTTCATATGTTTCAAGATCAAAGTATTCCCAAACTCGTGTAGAATTAGAGTGTCCTGGAATGCAACACATCCTGGCCACTTAATAGTCTTTAGGATCCCACATAAAAGGGAGATCTTTGGGAAAGACCGGACAATTTATTATTATGGAGCTGTCTTGATGACATGCATACAGAAACGGCTGAGGGAAGATGTACGCTGAGATGTACAGAGGACAATACTTACACAGTGTGCCTCAAAATTACAGTTGTAAACTTTTTTGACATTTGTATCCTTTTCATCACACTTCATAAATATTTCCATGCCTCTCTTATACTATGCATACTGGATTCTCTCTAGGATCATCAGGAGAACTTTGGGACTACAGAGACACTTTTCTTCCTGGAGATAAATCAATGTTGCAAGGTCTTTTAATACCTGGTAATGAGTTTTTTATTCTTGGTTTACACTGCACCATATCTAAGATACAGGAAGTAACTAATTGCATAGAGGTAAACTCCTCTCGAATACTTTCTCAGTGCTGATTTCCAGGAAAAAATCCTCCTGAGGACTGAACTAAATGAGATTAAAAGAACAGAGTAAATTCTATAGCTGATTGTGAGGGCATCTCGTAAAATTGCAAGCAAAAACAGTGTAGAAATTGCATGCTAAATAAACATGCTATGCTGGATTTATATTCCACGAGAGGGTAATGCACAGAACTTGTAATGTACTTAACTCTGTACTTCTTACTCACTGCCTTTCTAAACATGCTCAAAACCTTAGGCTTGACAGACTTGTGTACCATATCAAAGCATACTTGATCAGATAGGCTGTGTTTCTTCTGCTAGACTTCTCACAACCTGTAAATCTTACTATAAAGGAATAGATAACTTACTAATTTTTGTTGTCCCAGCAGGTTGTCCAAGTCAGCATTACCACAGTAAGTCTAACTTTCAGAATTCTTTCTTCTCAGTTGCAGATTGTTCACTTTCACTTTTGGCACTGGTACTAGCTTTGCATTTAATAATAGGCTTTTGTTTGCAAGCCAGTAAACAAGGGTGCATAGGTTCAACATGGAGCATGATTACCTGCTTCTGGCAGCCTGAACTTCTAAAACTACTGTATAGAACATGGCAGGGTGTGAATGAGCCAGCAACATATACTGAGATATTGTTAAGCTCATATTTTTCAGATATTCTCTTCAACATGGCAATGAAAGTGGTAAATGGCAGGCATTTTCACAAGCTTTAGTCCTTATGAGGTTTATAAGAAAAATACTACCTCCTCCTAGAATTAGCTTCCTGCACACAGCCTTCTTCACGATGGAACTGAAAGTACAAAGAACCTAAAACACTAAATATGTGTTATCATTCAGCATTATTCTCATACTAAACCCAAAACACAGCAGCGAATGGGAAGAAAATTAACTCTATCCCAACTGGAATCAGGACATATTCTTGTTTGCACAACTATCTTTCGGAAGGACAAATTTCATTGACATTGAAAATTTTTTTATCATAATATACTTTCAAAAGAAATTCAGCATTATTTCAAATTATTTCAAAATCATGTTAGCTTCACTGAAAAAAACCCACAAAACCATTTAAAGTCTTTCCATTTGTTTTAAACTATTTATATTTCAATGGCCAAGAACCCCTTATCTTATATTTTAATATGACATAAACATGTTGGTATCATTTTAATGTAATGATAAAAATAGGTGGAAGAGACGCGAGTGTTGCTGTTGATTGGAGTTCTCCATGATACTCTACGAAGTGTACTGTGCTGCGTGTCTCTCTCTTTTTCCTGAGCATGTGTATTTAGATGAGGGAAATACCTGATTCTGTTGTTACAGCTTAGGTTGGTCGGTCTGAGCCTAGAAAAGCTCTTGCCATAATACTCTACTTATTCAAAGTATTTTTAAATACCACAACTGTGTGCTTTTGGGCCCATGCCAATGCTGTCTGGCAGTGGTTGAAAAACTCCCCCCAACTTCAAGTGAATTTGATTCATGGCGCGTAGCCGATGGCACAAGTAACTGCTTCATGTGTTGACTATGTAGCTATAAAAGGTTTTCTTTTTGTATTTTTGTTCTCTCCCCATAAAGCCCCTATCCTCTTATCAGTAGCACTATGGAAAAGGACAGGCAAAAGCCTGGAATAGCCAGATATGTTCAGGTACATCTACCTGGCAATCCAGCTGAACCCTTATGCCTGAAATTAGTTATAGTTAGTTTCTCTGAACACCAAATATATGTTCAAATTAGGTCTGTTAACAAAGACATAAACAAATTCCCACAATCACAGTGAAATGACAAATCTGAAAGAAATTAAGCAAGAACTTTAGGATAATCACCTTTTAATTGTCTGCCTGCGTAAGTTTTTCTAGTCCATCTCAGTACAAAGTAAAAGCTGCATAGCTGAATAATGAAATCACTTTCTATCTCAGAACATTTGTTGAAGAAAGCTGTGTTAGCTTTTTGTAAGGTTTCTGCATGAGTGTCTAAGAATGGCTTAGTGTGAGGAAAATATTCCCTATGTAATGTATTTTATAGCAGATTACTGCCTGCCATAGATAAAGATTGATATGCATGCTTCAGGGCTGTCCTCAGAACATAACCTGACAGATCCTTCAGATTCTTCTTTGAAGTATGCATATTTTTTTCCACAAAACAAATAANTGAGTCTTAACTTGGGCGTTTCACTGCATCAAGAGCAACTTAAAAGAAAAAACAAAACAAAACAAAACAAAGAAATATAGTTCATAGGAGTCTAGTGAATGCTGGAGTCTTTCCCATTTAGCCTGCACATTTAATCTTTTTATATATATGCTGCTGCAAGAAAAGAAAATATATAAAACAATAACCTGTGAAGGATGGATGCCCCATGTTTTCTCTTCTCTTAAAAACCCGTCATCATCCACTGATTACCTTAACCCCTTCTTTGGTAGCATGTTGGTCAGAATAGTTAGTGAAACACACACTAAGGGTAAAGACGGGGATAACAGCAACCCTCTTATATTTTCTAAGTCTCTTTTAAAAAGATATTAGCTATCCCCTCACACTTTGATACTCAAGGTAAAGGGGGCATAAATATCATTATTTGCTTTTAGGTCTGTCTGTTTCAAATTACAGCAAACCCCAAGTCCTATTTCATGTTTTAATCACCATAAACCGTAATGGGATTCATATCTGCAAACATTTATTTCTCCATATAGCAAGGATATTTTTAGCTACTTTGAAGGCTGTTACAGTGAAAAATAATTTCTACAAGGGGAAAATGATAGCTGCTTTTAAATTAGATATTAATGTGGGAGCAACACTTAAGCTAAACAGTATAATAAAGATAACTTCTCTGGGCATTTAAAATAAAAGCCTGAGATATGTGATTAAAGCTGAGAGTCAAGTACTTAGGGCTTTCTTTCTGTTTTTGCTGAGCTGTTTTTGCTGAGCTGTGCATTTTGAAAGTTAACCATTTTGAGAGTTGGCTGCCTGAGAAATCCAACTGGATAATTCAGCATGAAGGCAACAGCCTCTTAGGTAAACAAGTATATAACATGGAGAAAAATTAATAAACCCAGCTATGCTGAACACAGCATTGGTCCATAAAGGGGGGAAAGAGGATAAGAAGGATGAAAATTTATAAAAGAAATGTGTGGCTTTGCTTACCTCAGATTCCAGCCTTATCAGTACATCTGATGACTGCGTTTTCCTGGATGAACTGAACAGGTTCATAGAAGGACCTCTTGTCATTGTGCATTGTCTCATCTACTGCATAACATTGGCCAGAGAATTACCTGCAGACAGAAAAAACATCTTTGAACAACAGTATTTAGAACTTAATTTACAAAATTGTCTGTGTGACAATGATGGGCAGTAGAGAAGCTATCCTGACCCTGAGGTAGGGGGTACCGATCAATGGTTATTTATCTACTCTGCTCAAGAGTACAAATAACTTCTGGATTGAATGGGTCTAGTTTCCAACTCCAGGACACATGCAGTCAGGAAACATTTCTGATCTCTCCCTGATAGTAAAACACAGAATATAATCCAAACTTAAAAGTGATGTAGATGAATGAAAAAATCCCTCTTCTTCCCTCATGATCCAATCATGACACAAGAATGCAGTGAGACAAGGATAGATGGATGAGTCTACACCTATCTACCATCCTTCTGTGCCCTAATTTTTGCCATGTGGAAACAGTTGGATTAGCCTTGGGTGATGGAGAGTTTGTGAAGCTGTGAAGAATTGCTAGGTTGCAGGCTAGGTCTTGTTTTTCATTCCTTGTATTGGACTGAGCACTACTACGAAAAGGAAGTCTCCTATGCTTTTAGTCCTTCGGCAGTTTAATATTGGTAGACAGAGTTCTTTATATACAAACTTTAATACTTTCATGCAAACATATTTTTGCATAAAATGGAGAAAAGAAAAAGCTAATGCTCAGGGCCAAGTAAACAAATCATTCTGATGGCAGGAAGACAATGAGGTCACTGTTCTGCGTGGTCAACATTTATTTCAGCTGATGTAGGTAAAAAATTGCTTCCAGTTTTGCATTTTAGGGATGATTAGCAGAATATTACTGTTTCAGTCACAGCAAATATTTCCTGAGACACCTTCATAATTATATATTTTGCACCAACACCATATCACTGGATAACTTCTAACAAGAGTATAAAAGGACCTGTCTTGACAAGTGATTTGTCCATAGTTTATAGGACTAAATTTGACTGGTGAAAGATCGTTTTCTCTTATCTTGTCTTCAAATTTTTCCAAATCATGTAGTTTCAAGATGGGACAGACTGAAGACAGCCATTTTCCCAATCAGTTCCCCTAGATGCTGCACAAGACACCATCCCGAGGCATACGCGTAATGGTGTTAAAGATCCATTTTCACATTCCCTCCAGAGAAATGGAGAGGTATAGTTCTGCTGACTTTTCCTTGCTTAGAGAGAAGGAGTGCTGAATTAGGCTGTGGATCTGCTTGCTCAAAACAGAATATTACCCAGCTTAAGGCAGCTGCGAGTTGCAAAGAACTTCATTCTGGGCTGCACTGCTAAGAGCTGCACTAAGCTCTTCACAGCAGGAAGTAGAGCTGCTCAAAAGTCCTCTGAGAGTGAGCTGATTCCTTAACAAGAAGCAAAGATAATATTTATAACAGATGAACAGACACATTCTTATGCAACTTTTTTGAGGTAGCCACAATCCTGTTACGTACAAGTTTTTAAAATTTGATCTATTTTTTCCCCATCCGCTTTTTCTTCTTAGCTATTAAAAAAAATTTCCATTCAACCTGATAACATTAAATAATAAAATGAAGCAAGAAAAGAATGAAAGAAGAAGAAACTCCTGTGATCTTGTAAAGTGAGTTCAAATATTTAACTTCAGAATTCTCAGAAGTCTTGAATTTTAAAATAATGAGCAAAGGAAAACATCAAGAAGGGAAACACAGAAAAAGGAAAGAAAGAAAATAGATATTCTCAGTACAGCATACTTCTTTCACAAAATTACAAAAATAAGAGGGAAAGAAGCTATTTGTACCTGAAGGGTGATAAGTTTTAAATTTTCTGAAAGGTATCTAAAAATTAATTATCCCTTTTTTCACTCTTTTGTTACCAGTGTGCCTTGAAGTGTGCCAAATTTCCTTTCAAAACTTGGCTTCAGATTTATTAGCGTGATGACTGTCCCCTTACATGACGTTTGCTTTGCTTTTAGTTCCCATTTATTTTTAGCTGGGTGCCAAAAAAGACAATTTAATTGTAACCTGAATTATTCAGGAATCATTCATGACTATTTGCTGAATAGACAGTTTTTCCTCTTTCTTTTCCTCCATTTGCTTTCCAAAATTAAAAGAATTGATTCTTCACTGTCCTCTTACAACATTTTACTACAGTAGATCAGAAAGGAACTTTTTGATTCTTCCAATTTCTACGTGACATTATGGAACCAAACTGAACCAAATGTAAATTTAAAAAATGTTAAGTTTGTAAAAGAAAAAAGTTGTCAGATTTCCTCTTTGGGTAGGGAGTGAAAATTGAAAGGCTTGTCTTAGAACAATATAGAACAACTTTTCTTCTTTCTTATGATATTTTGACTTTTACCAACATTTTGAAGAACTTCAACAACCTTTTGTATGCAAACAGTAATTTGAACTGTACACTGCATTGATGTAATTTAATATATACTTAGAGCATTTTCCACCTGTGTACGTGGCCATAATTTTCAACAGAACTGGGGCACCTAAAGACTCTGTGTGTGTGTGTGTGTGTGTGTGTGTGTATACACATATACCATTTTGCTTGACACTGTTTCATTAGTATTTCTACAGACGTCTCAATCACCAAGTTTTCTCACAGTGGCTGTGAGAGTTTTCTCACAGTGGCTCACAGAGCCTCCTAGGTAGTCAGATATAGTGTATTACTGAAAATCAAACAGCTGAATTAGAAAGGTTTAATAATATTTCACATATCCTTTGTTGGCCATCACAACACAGTAGCACTACTTCTCTGCTCAATATTATTGCTCAATGGGCTGACATTCTAGATACCCAGCAGTCTAAGAAAGGACCTGAGCCACCAAAAATATTGTGTCATGAGACCACATTTCCCGGAACATATGCAGTCTTTGTGAGTTATTGAGAGATAAATTCAGGCCCATGTGCCTAAACCAAAAGCCTTGAACATTAAAATGTCTTGTTTTCTGTTAAGTTAGCCTTGAATAACTAAGCACAGATCTGATGAAAAGTTTTCAAATCTGGGAAATGGATCATGTGATACTGCTGCATGGGCAAAGCCATCTATCTCCTGTCCTAAAACTACTATAGTTATTGCAGGGAATGGGTTGTCCATTGAAAGAATCATAGAATCATAGAATGGTTTGGATTAGAAGGGACTTTAAAGATCATCTAGTTCCAACCCCCCTGCCATGGGCAGGGACACCTCCCACTAGACCATGTTGCTCAAAGCCCCATCCAGCCTGGTCTTGAACACTTCCAGGGATGGGGCAGCAACAACTTCCCTGGGCAACCTGTTCCAGTGCCTCACCAACCTCACAGTAAAGAATTTCTTCCTAATATCTAATCTAAACCTCCCCTCTTTCAGTTTAAAACCATTACCCCCTGTCCTATCACTCCACTTCCTGATAAAGATTCCCTCTCCGTCTTTTCTGTAGACCCCTTTTAGGTACTGGAAGGCTCCTATAAGGTATCCCTGGAGCCTTCTCTTCTCCAGGCTGAACAACCACAACTCTCTCAGCCTGTCCTGGAGCACCTGGACAGCACCTAGAGCACAGGTGTTCCAGCCCTCTGTACATCTTTGTGGCCCTCTGCTGGATGCGTTCCAACAGGTCCATGTCCTTCTTGTGCTGAGGACTCCAGAGCTGGATGCAGTACTCCAGGTGGGGTCTCACCAGAGCAGAGTAGAGGGGTAGAATCACCTCCCCCAACCTGCTGGCGATACTTCTTTTGATGCAGCCCAGGATGCGGTTGGCAAGAACAAAGCATAAAAGAGAATAATAAGTACCCTTGTCTCAATGCCACTGCTTTTGTATTGAGAATTCATCAGTCTACAGCGTCAATATTACATAAAGATTACCTCTTTTGAGTTCTGACTGTTACTGTCATTCATGTACGTATTATATCCTTCCAGTTGTGTGGATCTATCTGCAGGATCAGGGCCTTCATTTACATATCTGAACATAATTAAAAAGGATGTTATCTGTGTGAAAATGTGATGCTGCTAATGTTGGATAATTTGCAAACAACACAACTTCAGAGTGTCTACCTCCTGAGCATTTTTGGAAAGGTATAGAGAGCATCCAATTGATGATTAAGAGACCTCCCAATAGACAAACTAAACAAAAGGTAACAATTTATCCCAATGTTTTGGTTCACTGCTGATGAATTTTCTTAGCATCTGCTTAAGTGTTTGATTAAAGTATTCTACAAGCCCATCTGTTTCTGGCTGATACGAAAGTCTGTGTGAAGGGGGAATTTTTAAAAGCTTGCACACCTCATTTAACAGAGAAGACATAAAATTAGTGCCCTGATCTGTTGAATTTTCTAAGGGTAAGCCCACTCTGATAACAGCATTAATCAATTCATTAGCTTCATGTTTTGTCAGCTAAGACTTTATGGAACTACTGTGGGGTTTGTAATGTGCCAGTACCCCTTCCATGTTTTGTTACATTCCTCAGACGAGAAATTTCACTATATGAGAGCTATGATTCAAATTAAATTTTCTTAGTCTAGCAGTATAACCTGCCACTGGATATAAACACTTTTAGGAGTTGAAGAGTCTTATTTTTTCCTAATCACATGCTTGAAGGTCGGGCCAACACAATCATATTATGGGATGCACAGCTCATCTAACTTCCATACCTAATCTATCTCATCCTCAACTTTATTACACATAAACTATACCATGAGTTGGTTTTGTCTTCTAACTGCCTTACATTTCAAGGGACTAGGCAAAATTGTCTTGTGGGACGGATACATCTTCTGAGTTGTCAGTTGGCCATCTCCGCTATAAACAAGGAACAACAATAGCACAGTTGTGTGTGTTGCTGCTTTGGCTGCACATAGCAGAATTAAAATTGTACTTACAAACAGCCTTGCAAGCAGCAAGACGCTGGAGAACTACAGCCAAATATTAGTGTGAAACACTGAATGAACGCAAAGGTTGAGGTACACATCAAGTCCCATGGAACAGACAGTCATGTCCAGTCTAGTTTAGAAAATCTCTGTGGCTGGGAATTCTGCCACATCTCTGTCCCCTTGCTCCCTGTGGGAATAGTTTTAATTATAATATCTAATAAGAATTTCTTTCATTGCAGCTTGCCTGTTGAGTCTTGTCCTTTGAAAGTGCACCTCCAGCTCCAGCTGAAGCTGCCCTGTTGTCTGGAAGAAAAGAGTTCAGCCACCATTAAACTTTGCTGTGCTTCTCACCACAGGGCCAGAGAACTTAGTTCTTTTTATTTACTGCTGTAAATTCACTCCAGGAATTCTGTTCCTTTACCATGCACTCACTCCGCAGCCTTAGGCAAATTAATAAATCTTCCTCTGTTCCAGTTTCCTATCTGTAAAGTCAATGTCGTGGCACTACTACTTTTATAAAATCTCAGATATAAGATATTTGGGGAAGCGATTTTTCCTTTGCAACAGTGGTTTTTCAGGGCATATAAAAGGTGACAGCTAACCCTGAGATTATCATGAACCCCAGGCCAATACATATTTCAAGCCATGCAGAAGTTGTGATCCTATGCTGCTGTCTCTATCAGCAGGAGAGCTTTGTTCATCTCTTCTGTTTGTACAGTTTCTACACAGGGGTCCCATCTCAGGTGGAGCCTTTAGATAAGGCTTAAATGCGAAGAAGAAGAATCAATACAAACATTATTGACAGGGAACCCAACAGGATATACCCAGTATATACTATCAGAAGGAAACTGAGTAGAATTTACTCAATCCTTTCTTCAAAACTTGTACTAAAATGGATCCCTTGCTTAAGCACCTCCTTTCCTCTGGAGAAGAGGTATGGCAAGAGCTCCACATCCTTAGGATAAACTTTTCTGCCGGCTCAGGTAGTTTATGAATAGTGTAGAAGAAATCAAGGGCTTGTTTTTTATCTCAGGAAACTGGGCAGATGATGAGGACACAGACTCTCCCTGGCACAGTCTGAATTAGAGATGACCTCAACTTCCTAGATCCTGAGGCTGGACTGAAGCATGTGAGCATCAGAGAGAACTGAGAATTGAGTCTTTTTTCTGGGGTCCTTTCTTGAGTACAAATAGAGACACCAGTCCCATTTGCTTATGGCCCCTGTTCATCTACTTAATCTTCACACTACTGTAAACTGACTTTACAGTATCAGTCACCTTTTAGCAATAAGTGGAAAGGACTATAAGAGAATGGAAAGAGGAAAATTTTCCTTCTCTCTTTACTGTGTTTCCAGTTACAGAGCATATACAATTCAAGGTCTCTCTTTCACTTTTTCTGTCTGGTACACACACTGGTATTTCCTGCAGTAATATATCATTTTGTACATCTCCTTCTCATGGTGTGGCTTGCAGGATTTCTTTTGTGCAGTCATCTGAAAGCAGCCTGAGTTCCCCCTCATTCACAGGTGTTAGTTAAAGCTCTCTTCTCTGCCAAAGAATAGTCTAAGATTAAACAGAAACACATTGGGTTTTATTCCAGCCTACTAAATATTAATTTTTTACTAATGAAAATAGGGATGTTTTTTGCCTTTTTTGTACTTTTAAATGAATAAGGCAAAGCAAGATAATCCCTACACTGAGATGATGTACCCATTAAAAACATTAAAACCATTGTAGAATATATCTGTTCTGAAGTTCCAAGTTTTTACTCATACGTAAGAAAATATTTTAGCTAATATCATCAGCCTGAATAGAACTAATATGAGTCTTATTTCTGTCATTTGTGAATATTTACCTTTTCCTGTAATTATGAGAAATAAAAAAGGATAAAGGTTAGATTCGTGATTGAGCTGCTGGGAATCATCATGCATTTTCTTATGTAACTGCAAACAAGTATGGATTTATCATTGTGAATCAGCAGAAGCACTGAGAGTTTTGAAAGTCTAAAGGGCATTTCAAGACTACTGTGTCTTCCAGATGAGCATTGTGTTCGTCCCATGTACGTATTTTTATCAAATTGCTTTCTCTAACTTAGAAACTTAGGACACCTTTCTTTTCCCTGCAATGAAATACTTAAGGCAATGATTTGGAGATACTTTCTCATCCTATCAGCTACTGTTTCTTGTTTCCATATTCAGCGGCACAATTGAGTTCTCAAAGCAGCAAGATCATTCACTTTTTCCAAAACCAAGGAAATTTCAGGAAATTACTGATTACAGAAAACCAGGAAAAATTATAATAAAACAATTGCTTCTTTAGGCCCTTGTGTTTGTGGGTTTCTCAGAATAAGTTCAGAATGCAATTTGTCCCTCAAAATTTGAAATTTTATGTTAAGGAGGGAAAACACAGGATCAGGAAACTTTAATTTGGGAATCTAATATAGGAGCACATCTCAACTATGACATGCATTTTAAAACCTTATTCTCTACTTGCTTATGGCATAGACATTTGTAGGTATATTTGTTTTAAAGTGGTGTGGCTATAAGGTGTCAGTGTTATTCATAAAGCAGGAACTTTGTCAAGAGCATAGAATATTTCTGAGTCCATTCAGATCAGACAGGCGTGTTAGATCTTTCAGGGACATCTACTAAATTTACTTATTAATATTTTCAAGATCACCAGGACCACTGTGATCAACTAGTATGTTTTTCTGTAACAAAAGGTTGAAAGAATAGTCTTCTTGTTCAAGAGAAAGAAAAGACTGAATGAATACAGTCCTCAAGTTCTTAGTAAGTGTTTCTTATAAAGAGCAATTGAACTACATACTTACTGGTTTGAAACAAGTACCAGTGAGCTTCAACTCGTGCTTGAGTTATTAACAGAGTTTAAACACTGGGAAAACCTGTGGAAAAGTGTTGCAGCGTTCTTAATTGGAGTTTTAAACAATCATTTAGAAAAACTTGTCAGTGATGATTTAGGTCTAGTTGTGGCTGTTTGATGAAGGGACCTGACTTCTAATGGCACCCTCATCTGTTTATCCATGGTTCTTTTCTGCAGATCATATGCTTTTCTATACTTATATTAATGCTATTAATTTGTGGTTGCACTAAAATATAGTTTTAGGCACAATTAAGGCAAGTGTGGCATGAGAGAACATGAACATTTAACAGTGGGTAGGAAAGTAAGAAACTTTAATGCAGTAGCATGCATACAATGGAACCTAGTTATAGTGCTCCTCAAACCATTACAGAAAAATGTTTTTGAAGCCTTTGCACATATTTCACCATGTCGCTGCAATTAGACAAACAAAACATAAAGACATTTAAAGAAGGTCCAGGAAACAAACTTGTAACTATAATAATATTATCACATACTTTCCTGGCTTGGCCTTATGCAAAGCTGCTCATACTCCATTATCTCACCTTAAAAATATATAGCAGAAATGGAAGGGATCCAAAGAAGCCTGATGAAGTTCTTGAGGGCATGGAAAGACTACTTAGTTTTGAGGTGATTAAGGCAGGACGTTATAGAACCATACAGGATAATGAATGTCACAGATAAGGTAAATTAAGAAGTCCTTGCTTACTCTTTCTTTTAATAAAGCACAAGATTATGTGCAAAGAGTATGAAAAAGAAATCAGTACAAAGCCAATACAATAAATGGGAGTTCTTTCAGATTACATAATTAAACTTCTGAGATCATTGTTATGGTACTTATTGGCGGATGAAGCCCTAGAATTTTGGATTTATTAAGAAAAAAAAGTCTAATTCTTTGCTAATCGCAGTGCCTGTGGTTGCAAGAGAAAAGGCACTGTAATTATTCGGCTTTGCTAACATTCAGACACAGCTATTTGGGCAACAATCGCGTCTGAATTTCAGTAATGATAGGTTTTCAAGTCTGCCTTAGGATGTGGCTCTCACAACCTCAGAGTCCCCATTTGTCAGGAACTTTCTCTGAAAGATCTGGGAGTCAATGGTTCTCAAGAGACCATGGCTGAGAATCTCTTGAGTTGCTTGCTGTAAAAATGTAGCAGTCTCAGCGTTGTGCCCAAAAGACATAACAGACATAAAATCTCTACATTTTATTTGTGACATGCACAGCTGATTTCTTGGAAGTTACCAGCCTTTCTGAGCGTGATACTTTGTCAACATCCATGCCTGCACTGAGTGTCACCAGTTCTCCACCAAGAAAAAGGACTTAATAGTTAGGTATCATATTGCTCAGAGCAATATACTTTTGAATCCAAGCTAAAGTGGTTATGTCTTTGAAGATTTCTGTGCCTAGGGTGAGATTCATCTCAGCTGGCTTCATTTTTCTAGAAGTTTCTAGAATTTTCTATTCAAAGACAAGCACCTAGGTTTCCCTCTGTGGTCGGTGACAAGAGGCATCTCCAGAGGAAGGCTGTTAAGACTTCTTCCCTTACAGTGGCTGAAACTTAGATAAATGAAAGTGTATTTGAATTATATTCAGGCCTGAGAGCCATGATAACAGTCCTTCTAAAGTACCACAATTATCCAACTTAGTTTGGTCCTAGACATCTTTGAAATTCATCCATTGCATATCTGACATTGTATACTTGCTGCCAAAGTAACAACAAAGATGCCTGCAGCAGTTTTTAAGAGAATTTATTCTGCTACCCTGCAATAAAATATATGCTGTTCAGATTACATGACCAGTAACTGGCAGCGTTATTCAGCAAGCAGGGTCTTATAGAATACTGAAAAATAAAAACTGCAAAGCCAGCTGTTAAAAGTGTCCACTTAGAAACACAAAAATGGAATAAAAGCATTGGTCATTCCCCAAAATGGGCTGTTCTGCTTGTAAAACTACATTTTTAAGCTTAAAGGCATTCTTTTGTAACTTAACTATTTCAGATGATTGAAAATGAAATATTTAGCAGGCTTCCACTAAAACCTCATAATGCATATTTCAGAAATACTGCAACTCCACTTTTTGATGGATGAAAAAAAAGAACCTGAACATGTACTAAAGTCTGCAGTTTGTAAATTCATAGCTGGTGAAGTTTTGGTCTCTTTTCTATGTAGTTGACAATTACATCATGACCATCCACTGATCAAACTGCAAACACAGAATTCCAGGATGACGTCACTGCCTATTATTAAGTTTGCCTGGCATTTTGCATTACAAATTGTCTTTTTATTACTTCTAACATCAAACAGTAATCATTTGGACTGAAGAGGCTTTCATTCTCACTTTTCCCATTCCATGTGTCTGCCTCTTGTTTTGTTGCACAAGTTTTCTTTACTGAAACAGAGTTTTAAACATACATTTGCTTCAGTTGTTTATGACAAAAAAAGGTTAAGGGGATAATGCTTTACTCTTTCACATTAAACGTAATTTCTCATCTCAAGTATAGGCACCCCTGAAAGGTTAGTCATCTAACATAAAATATTTTAGGAAGGTAGGAATCACCCTGTAAAGGTGTCCGTGTCATCTTTGAAAACAAAAAACAACCTATATGATTAAAGATTTACTAGCTTTATTGCCTGCATGTCTAGTGAAGAGCCTTCAGACTTGACAATAATGCACTTTATGTCAATAAGACATTTGTTGTTGTTCCTGGTAACATTAGCTCCAATCGGGCAATGAGTTTGGTCTTAGGAGAGTGATGGTTTGTTCGCTTTCAATGAAGTCAGGCAAGCCCAGAGAGCCAACTGTGCCGTAGAGACAATATACTCTCTATTTGCAGTGGTGCTGGCACGTCTGTGCCAGTGTGCGCATCAAAACAGTTTAGACAATGATTCATATGTCCCTTTTTCCTCTGCAGCCCCACAGCTGTAGACTGTTACTGCTACGTATGGTCAACAGCTGCAATAGTGTGAGGCGTGAGAATGGTTTGACAGTAAGAAATGCAGTATTTACTTAATCCAGGCAGAGGAAGGAGTCCAAACTAATTCTTCCTAATCATTAGAGTATTACAGCAAGTCTCATGGACTGTCATCTTGCAACCTGCTCCATAAGCCATCCACCTTTGAAAAGGATTCTCTGGAAGAGGTTTTGGCATCACAAAGAAGACCGGCAGTTCAGTTCCAAACTTTTTCCTCTACTCGTTCTTGTGATTGTCGTTAAGCGACTACTTACTAAGTATGAGGGATCTCTAAATTGACAAATTGAATAAATTGATCTTGAAAAACAATAAACTTGCATTTTCTATGATGTTTGTGATTTTGTCAGTGAACCAAAAAAAAACATATTGAAATGGATTTAATCCCATCAGCAAAAATTCTGCAAATGAAAAAGCTTCTTTGGTATAGCATTTGTCAGGAAAATAATATTCTAATTATAGTCTTTCATATAGCTCTAGAAATGAACAATTCTGTTTGGAAAACAGGATTTGAGCAGCATCCGGTAAATAAAGCATTGATATATCTGTCATCCAATTAAAATAAATAAATTATTTATTACCTGGCTATTATAAGAATGCAGCATGTCATCTTCATTCCGCAGTGTCCAAGTGGAAAACAGTAAAAAATGGTGTCCCTCAAGGGTCCATACTGGGACCAGTACTATTTAGTATCTTCATTAATGACATAGATAGTGCGATTGAGTGCAGTCTCAGCAAGTTTGCAGATGACACCAAGATGAGTGGTGCAGCTGATACACTTGAGGCATGGCATACCATCCAGTGGGACCTTCACAGGCTGGTGGAGTGGACCCATGTGAACCTCATGAAGTTCAACACAGTCAAGCACAAGGTCTTGCACCTGGTTGGGGGCTGAATGGATTGAGATCAGCCTTGTGGAGAACTTCAGGGTACTGGTGGATGAAAAATTGGACATGAGCTGGCAATGTCTGCTTGCAGAAAACCAATTGTATCCTGGCTGTATAAAGAGAAGTGTGGCCAGCAGGGTGAGGAAAGTGAGTCTCCCCCTTTACTCTGCTGTTGTGAGACCTCACTTTGAGTGCTGCATCCAACTCTGGCGCCCCCAGCAGAACAAAGACGTGGACCTCTTTGAGCAGATCCAGAGGAGGGCCACGAAGATGTACAGAAGGCTGGAACACCTGTGCTATAAGGACAGGCTGAGAGAGTTGTGGCTGTTCAGCCTGGAGAACAGAAGGCTTCAGGGAGAACTTATTGCAGCCTGTCAATACACAAAGGAGACTTACAAGAAAGAAGGACAGAGGCTTTTTACCAGGGCTTGTAGTGATAGGACAAGTAGCAATGTTTCTAAACTAAAAATGATAGATTTTGATTTGACAAAAGGAAGAAATTCTTTACTATGAAGGTGGTGAGACACTGGAAAAAGTTGCCCAGAGAGGCTGATGGTGCCCTATCAATGGAAGCGTTCAAGGTCACATGGGACAGGACTTTGGGCAGCCTGATCTAGTGAAGGATGTCCCTGCCCACAGCAGGGGGGTTAGACTAGATGATCTTTAATGGTTCCTTCTGACTCAAACCATTTTATGATGCTATGATCTTCATCCTAAATAAGTCAGAATTATGTTAGAAAAAAATAGCATTCAGTTTTTTAATTAAAGTCCACCTCATGATGCAGAAACACAAAGTTGCCAATCTCTGGATGCTGGACCAAAACCATTTCCTACTTTTCATAGTATCTAGGTGGTATATTTTGCAGTCTAGGCTTCTTTCAATCTACTTTTCTGGGGTTATGTTAAGGATGTGTGTGAATGATATAGCTGTATTAACAGAATTTCATAAATATGAATGTATTTTGTACTGCAATGGAAAATATTTCACTAAGACGTTTAATGCTTCATATTCCACAGAAAACATAATGGCCAAAGTCATTTACGGGTGAAAAAAAAAAGGCAAACACAAGCTTTCATGGTACAAGATTGGTTAATAAAGGGAGAAAATAAAAGGATTTATTGTCTTAAGTTTTTTTTAGCATAGTTATCTGGGATATTTTGTCACCCAAGGAAACTGCTTGCATACCTTTGCAGCCATACTTTCACCTGCAATCTAGTAGTTGCTGTTCATTCTGCTTTCTAGTGTGGTGAACACTATGCCGTGCTACTCATCTTTTTTTGTCCACCTTTTGGGATTTCTCTGATCTTTGGCAATTTTAGCTCAGTGATTTTCCAGTTGTCTTAGAATAGGAGTGTAGCCATTATCACAACAGCTGGTTTTGTAGGTTTTGTTTTATTTTTATGTTCTTTCCTTTCTTTTATCCCTAGCGACAGATTATCTAGTGTTTTCCTCCAACTTTTCTTGGCACTGAATTGCCTTCCATGTAACATATATTACTGGGATTTCTGTCACCTTGATGCATGATATTTGCCAGTAGGTATGTAACTCATCTTATGCACAAATAAGCTGTTTCTTGGATCAGTATAATGTATCCAGCAGCTAGAATTGTGTGCTCAGAGTGGATACATCAAGACGAACAACAAAAAATGCATAACCAATACGGACTGGAAATGTAAATTTTATAGAAGTTATTTCATTCAACACTGTGCATCATGTCAGTGCACTTGCCAGGCATGTTGGAGATTCAGGTTCAGAAACTCACTTTGTAGAATTCTGATTCGGAACAGTTTATCATCTACTATTTAAGCTTAGACTGTACTAGGACCTGAATTTCATTCATTCATTCAGGTCTGAGAAGAGTACTCTAAGTAGTAGCTATGAAACCAGTCTCTTAACAACCTTTACAGGGCAAATGAGTTTGCTGCTTGAGGCACCTCCATTAACATGTGGCTGGTTTCATGACTTGCGTATTTTCTTCAATGGGCATTTGTAAGAAGCCTAAGCAGATTCATAGTATAGAGATAGATGTGTTTAGGAAAGGGGTCAGCATTTTGCTCCATGGTTGGTATCCTAGTGACATGAGGGTATCATTGAGAGTTGGCGACATTATTGTGCAGTCTGATCAGTATCTTAACTACTCAATAGGGATTTTTCTGACTCTAGAACACTCAGGTTGGTTCAAGGACATTTCTATATCAAGACACCTTTTGATCTCTCAGCCATGTAATCCGGCTACGTGAGTCTCCTCCTTCTCTACCTAAAGAAACTTGAGCTCTCATGCTGTTAAAAGATAGTCACTGCAGGGGTAGCCTCTAGAGTTATTAGCTCCAGATGGCAATTTATTCTGTATATCTATTTTAGCAATAAAGGGATGGGTGGAACAATATTTTTAAGGTGTCTTTTTCTTTTCATTTACTGTAAAGGGATATACAAAATACAGGCTCTGACTGGTCACTGAACTCTTAAATGACTCAAATAAACAGATGAATCCCACTATTGGCCTCCCACCTCTGGTCTTTGATCATTTCATGTAAACATTGTCTCTAGCTGGTTTATGGCAAGTCAAATCTCACAAGAACAGAGACAAGAAACTTAGGAGTATAATGTCTGTGTTCCTGTGTCAATCACAGCCTGTCAACAGATCAACAATTTGCTTTCAAAGTCTTTATATAGTACCTAGATGTTGTTTGGGCTTGGTAAAGTTGACTGCTCAATACTCCATATGAAGCAGCTGGTTTCACTAAATCTTTCCACTGGGATATTTAAATGTATGATAATTTACAGTTTAATCAGGTTTGCTGATATTTGAGTATATGAGATTCTTGCTATGCTATACTGTTTGAATAACATTAAGCTCAATTCGGATTTAGAGAATCGGGATAATTAAATCATTCACATTACTAAAAAAACCCTAACAACAACAACAGAACACCACAAAAAAAAAATATCCCACAACACCACCAAACAAAAAAAACTTCTTCAGGCTTTCCAAAACTCTGCATTCAGACAAAAATGAATTGCAGATATTAGTCATAAATATTTTTAAGTCACCTAAACACATTCAAAAGGCAAAAAAGAAAATAGAAGTTACTGTCCAAGTCCCAACACATTCTTCACAAAGTGTTTAAATGTGTTTAAACTTTATTGAGAAATAGCTTACAAATGTATGCAAAACTTTTCACATTCTTTGCATAATCGAGGCTCTTAAAAATTTAATCAAACCACCACCTGCTTCAAAAATTCATCATAGAAGTATTTAAACTTTAAAACACAATTATCTGTCAAAAGCACTTGAGCACTTCTAAATCCATAATAAGAAATTGTTCAAAGAAGTGCTGAGTATGGTCCTACTAACACACCTATTCAGCAAATGAATGAACGACCAATACCTACCTAGTCTTCCCCATTTTAGGAAACAAACCCCAACATCAGTAACACTGTTTGTGAATATATACATATATATGTGTATTGATCTCAGCCATATTTTGAGGCTGTGTGCCCTGGTGTATTTTAAGGTCCTCCATTGCGACCAAGCTACATATCTTAAAAGGTTTAAATTGTCTTTTCTAGCTCCAATGCCTGCAGCCATGTATCAAACCTGACTCTACAGGTTCAATGCTTTTCAATAAAGCCAAATTTTATACTGGGATTTTGTTATCAATAAAACCATAAGCAACGGTGAGTCCTGCTTAAAAGGCTCAAATACATCAACTGGCAGTTTCTAAAGATGACAGCCAATTTCACCCTTGTTTTAAGCATTCAAGGTAACCACTAAGACACAAATGAACCATACAGAGCTGTAATCCCATTTGATGGGAGGATTGTCAAAGAAAAACTGAGTAATAGTCACAGCTGGTGAGAGCATGCAGCTCTTTTCACTCTCTGGATTTAACCAGGTTACACCACCGATGCTGCAACAGTTTTATGTGCCTTCATGTTGCTGTGAAAACCTGCTGAAAGAGAAGGTCAGCTTCAGTGAGGCCAGAGGAACAGATTTTTCTCACTGTTTTCAGGATCTTATCCAATAGAGAGAGATACTGAAGGAATATTCTCCTAGGGAACACATTTAAATGCACGGACTAAATTGCATCTATCATTTCTTTTCTGTATCAAAAAAAAATTGGATGTTCTTGTAATTTAAGAACAATAGGAGGAAAAAGGGGCCATTGCTTTGCCTAAAATTTTGACTAAATATTGGTTTAAGAATCTATTCTTTTTTTGCTTTTCATATGGTGAGCATATGGTATGTGATAGTTATTAGGATTCGCTTCTTTTTCTGACAAACTTTAAGTGAACATGATTACATTACATGTAAACTAGAATTCCTCGATCAAAACTGTCAGAGACACATAAAAAGCAGTAAGAAATAAACATACTTACAGGGTTGTACTAAAAAATTACATGCTATGACCTACATAACATATGTTAGCTACCAAGTAAATTATAACTAACATGAAGACACTTCTTGGGAAACTAGAAATCTGCCATTCAGTATGAAACTGAGGGTATAAACATTTAATTGACAACAAAAAGCAAATATAAAATCCCTCAAAATATTCAGTGTAAATATTTATTTAATCTTATTTTCTATTTCTACTGGTAGGAATTGGGAGGCAAATCTCCTGCTGCATGAATAAGTGAAGGAAATGAACTGTAGAGAACTACTAAATAACCTGGAGGTACCTTATGGAAAAATCTGAATACTGAGCACAGGGATTTTGCCTCTGTCAACCGCAGGAAGCCACTTTAGTTTCCATCAAACTGCAGAAGTGTTCTAATTTCCACAGTACAGACGCTGCTGTGTTAACCTACCAGTTTTATCAGAGCACAAGAGAAAATACGTTAGTGTGTCATAAGGGACAGTTCATTTGAACGTGCTGAAATTTTATATATGTAAATACATAAGTAAATATTTCAAAAACATACATAAAATACAAAATGCCATTTTTATAAGCACACATTGTTTTGGATGTTTAAGCTTAAAACCAATAAATATGCATTTTATCTGATGTATAATGTTAATTGACATATTATTTTATTAACAGTCACTGCGTTAATATGGCAGCACATAAAAAATGTTGCAGAATATTATACACATATATTACCACCTTGTCATCAAGTATCAAGGTAGGTGGATGTAATGTTAGCCACACTACTGTGGTCCTGGCTACAGGCTTTGCCCTGACTTAAACTCTCCTGAAGTGCTGCCTAGACTTGAGCCAGAATTTTGCATGCAAAAAGCAGCATAAATCTTACTAATACCGACAATCATAATGATACTTTCATTATACGTTACACAAGTGATATCATTCATCCAGGTCTCTTGAAGCTTGAACACACAGAGAAGTCCATTAGAAATTACTATGTTTAGTCTACTACTGTATCCTTGATAGTCCTGCTGTGGTGGCGTATAAAGTATTTGCTTTTAATTATCCGACTGCTTACTAAAGACTGCCTAATTCTGCAAAGAGAGGGGCTTAATGGCTGCATTAAGAACAAGTTGACTAAGCTTCCCACTCCCTCTTGGAATGAAGATGGAGTAATATTTAAGCACAGTCACAGCAGCTCATATTAATACTGCAGCTCTGCTGCAGCATGGCCCTTCGAGATAGCTGAGTAAGAGTTGGTAATGGTACAAGGTTTCACATACGGTAGTCCCCAGCTGTTAACTCTTCTTCTCTGTTTTACACAAAATGATGTTTTCAGTGACTTCTGAGTCAAATCAAGGCTCTACACTTCTGATACAGTATCTGTAGCAGCACTGTGTAGACTATTATGTCTAGGAAAATGGAGTTCCAGGTCTTTGATTGTCACACTCACTTCAGATTTAATGTTAGAAAACCTGGCTGTCAACATTATCATCTTGTTTTCCCTTTTTAAAATTATCAAAATTTAGCAGGATATATCTTTGAATCCATCAGATCTGTTCAGA
The DNA here is from genome assembly GCA_013400035.1 of Rynchops niger. NCBI lineage: Eukaryota > Metazoa > Chordata > Aves > Charadriiformes > Laridae > Rynchops > Rynchops niger. The sequence continues at coordinate 4,976 of VXBH01006635.1, read as the reverse complement.
ACTCAACAGACTCACTAAATTCTTACCAAAAGCATCCTTCTATGTCCAAAAGAGGTATACTGGCAGCAGATGTATGTAAACCAATACAACCAAAATCTTTAATTCCCTTCAGTCCACCTTGAATATAGAGTAAACCTACAGATCTTTGAAAAAGAGAGAGAACTCTATGGATTTATCAGAATTTTCTAAAACTGAGAACTAATGCAACTGCCTATTATTTTCTTTCCACACCACTTAGCTACATTAATTTAATTAATTTTTGCCTAACTGAAGGGCTCAAAACTTAGACGAAAAGTCAATAAGAATGAATCCCTGCCTAGAAATGATTGTGTGAATATACAAGCAACGATTTCAGTGTTCTTATCATGAATATTCACGAGAACTGAATGTAAAACAAATGTATAATAACTATAGAAAAAAGACTAAGCTGAAGAATCTTAACATTTCACATCTAAACTATATCCTTATTACTGACAACTGATCTATCTACAAAGAGACGGGAATGGAAGAAGAGATTACTGCGTTTCTAATGCACAGGTCAAACAGTATACTAGAATGAAGATCTGGTTCTAGTGAGTTACAAATGGAATCACCCTTGTCATCTGATTGTTTTTTTCTAGAAAATAAACATTTTCAGCTCCAATTAGTGCTTGATTGTCAGAAGCATTCAGTTTGCTCACCGCTGAGCATCACATTGGCTGCCCAGCTTTCTAGTGAATTTGCAGCCTTGAATTAGTCCCTGAGGGTCCCCTTTGAGAGTATAGAGTTAGTCACCCGAGGAAAAGAACTCTTGTTAAATAATAATAATAGTTAGTTAAGCAGTGAATTCTATAAACTACTCAGGAGGAAAATGTAAAGAAAGAGGCGAGATTGGCCACCTCAGCAGCTAAGAAACTGTCTTGCTCTTTATTATTATTCTTAGATTTTTTTACTCAAGCCAGGTATTTAGAGCTTTTTATCTTTTTCTGTCTATGGGAGAATGCACAAAAAAAATAATGTGCTTGCTACATGCCTCCTTGTGTTACTCCCTTGAGATGTGAAAGACATCAGTCAAGTCACCCAGCTTTTGCAGAAAGAACTGCTAACTGCATACCAAGGTACACTTTAATTAAGATAAATATTTTAGCAAGAGGTAAATTGAAAACTTTTCTGTTGGGAATAATAGATCAAATATTCATTTGGACAAAGGCAGGCAAATTCTACTGACTTATTGAAGAGGTCAGGTACCTCACCTGAGCAACGGGTGACCTGGAGTAGAAAACATTGCCTATACACCAGGATGAGTTTTTAACCATGACACTATAATCTCTGCAAGTTACTGCCTTTTAAACATAGCCTGATGAGTGAGAAAAGGGGTGGTTTCCCTGGCAACAGACTTTTTTAGCATAAAGTAAATATAGTAGTTGTGGAAAATACTTCTAGTGTGTTGGAGACGTAGAGTGAACTGGATTTCTTTTGGCAGTGGAGATCAGGCCAAACTATCGCTCCTGCAATGCCACTGTAGTACATTGGGTGCCATGGTGACTTCAGTTTTTCCTAAACACTTCTCAGCTACGGTCTCACACTTTAACACAGTCACTACTCTGCCAAAGTTGGAACAGTTAAAAATATAAAAAAAAAGGAAAGAAATAAAACCTCCAGTGAATAACTGTTTAGCAAGTAAGCGAGGAAATCAGACACAGCATTTACAAAAGGAGAAAATAATCCATATAAAAATGGCTAAGCTGACTGAAATCTTATTTTCACATCGATAGCTCTGGTCTCAAATCTGATTTTGGTGCTGCAACAGGGGCACAGGGAAAGAAGTTATTCATGCTAAATCCAAGGTTCAGCAACAAGTTTTTCCATGAATTTCACAAATGGGTATTTGTATAAAAAAGTAGAAACCTCTTTAGGACATGTAAAGGCTACGCACGCACAGAAATTACTAACAACTGCAGAAGTTTAAAGGACACACATTGGATGGAAGAACTGGAATGAAGTAGGCTGATTAAGCATGTGTATTCTCTCATTTCTCCACTCAGAATTTAGATCTACCTGCAGTAGATCTGCTTACTACTGCTCTATAGTGTCCTAGACACACTACTTGCTGTATCCCTCCTAGCACATTATTGTTGTAGTCTGATTATGAAGTATTTAGGATACATGAAAGGTGGTGTGCACAGCTGCTGACCTTATGCTGTATGGCAATTTGTCTTCCCCTACACTGGGAACAAAGAACAACTCAGCTCATAGTTGATATAATTATAAAACTATGTGTTCTGTTTAAGATTTATTAAACAGAAAATATTGATATGAAAACAAAAAAGACACAGAGGATGATTCTATGCCTTGGGAAGAAGATGTTGGTTGGAGAGACAAAAGAACATTATCCCATCCTGTAATGATGCAGCCTGTATAACAATGCTGCCTGAGAAGCGACACAGGCACAGCATCTAGCAAGGATTCCCAAATCGCTTAAATCCTGCCAGACCCTGATCTGTGGTGCTCCTACGGGACTCCTAAAGTTCAAGTCCTCTAACTAATTTGCTAGCTTATACAAGCTCTTGATCCCATCATAGCTGCCTCTGTGCCTTTCAAAAGGGAGACCGTTGTGAATACCAGAGGTGTAGCTAATACTAATTGGAATCATAGAATGGTTCGAGTTGGAAGGGACCTTAAAGATCATCTAGTTCCAACCCCCAAATTATTATTTACTAAATTATTGTTTATTATTTATTAATTGTTATTCTTAAATTGTTAATTAATCCTTTTCTTCCTGGGAGCTCACCTGGGCCAGGAGGTATAGGGCTGTAGATTTCAGTTTAATATATAGAATTCAACCCAAACCCGCTGCAATCCTCTTCAACTTTGGGTGTTAACTCTAGAGATAAACACAGGCAAAATTTAAGCTAATCAGAGCTGGCTGCAGACATGGGCAAAGCTGGCAGCTGCAGAGGGCAATGGATTGCTTGGGTAGGGAGGAATAAAAGAGCCATGTCCCCGTTGCCCTATTTATCTGTGCCAGAGCTGAGGAGAAGCCAAACTGGCAGCAGCCAAAGCTGCTGTGGAGGAAATGAGAGCAAGCAGAAAGGGGGCTGCAGTCGGGGGCTGCATGGCCATACTCCTGGAAGCAGCTGCCCTGGGCCTCTGTGCCAAATCTTTACCTGCTTGGAGAGGGGTCAAAATTTATTTTTGCATACACCTCTGATAAACCTTGAGCCAGCTTTGGGTCAAAAAAGAGCTTAGAAAATGTGAAGGGGGAAAAAGCAAAATAAAATTTACAGAAAGATGTTGCTTTTCTTCATGTTATAAGTACTTAGGAGAAGCAGATGAACAAGTAGTCTTAAAAAAGCTAGTATTATGGGATGGAGGCAGAACTGCAAAAATCTTTTTCTGACTAAAAAGGTGTAAAAAGGCTGATGTAAAAGCTGATAGGATAGTACATTGATTTTATAAGTTACTATTTTCTTTGGTAGTTTCTGTTTTCAGCTTTCCTTTATACCACGCAGCGTGATAAAGGAAATAGATACGTATAAAAGAAATTCCCTGTCTGACTGTGGCATGACTGTTTCCAACTATGCCATATCACAAGGGACTTCCCTTTCCATTTGAAGCAAATAATCAGATAGATGAATGACGGCAACAAAGAATCACCTGCCGCTCACTCGGGCCTTCCCAATATGGGAAGGATCGGAAGAAAAAAGGCAAAACTCTTGGGTTGAGACAAAGGCAGTTGAACGGAACAGCAAAGGGAACAAGCAAACAACAACGATAACGCAGAGAGAGGAAAATACAGACACGGTTACGGAACCAACGCCCCCGCCCGCTCCAAGCGGCCGCTTCCCGCCCCCTCCCCCGGCAGCTCCGGACGGGCTCGGCCCACACGGCAGGGAATGCCCGGGAGAATTAACCCTGTCCCCGCCGGAACCAGGACAATGAAAAAGATTTTATCTTCCAAGATCATTTTGCTCTGTTTTAGTTTTGCTGAATCAATGCATGATTCAGCGAAGCTTTGTTCAAAAAAAACTTTTCTATTTGAATATACATTTTGAAACTGAGAAAGCCAGGAGTGGTTATGTTTTTCTACAAAATAACTCCAAATTTATCCTGTTAGTCGAAAAAATATTACTTCATCTAAACGCGTATTTGGATACAAGCATTTAACAAAGGTACTCCAAACAAATGTATAGAATGAGTTCTGTTTTAAAGGACTGATTTATAACTTTTTTTTTCATGCTTTCCTTGGTGCTAGGGTTTTTTTCTCCTTCTTCTTCTTCTCTATTATGCAGTCACTATGTTAGGAGTACACTGGTTACTCCAAAGTATCAGTATCTGGAAAAGGTTGCAAGGTGCTTTCTGTATTTTGGTAACATATAATCAAGCTGACTGGAAATATTGTTGTCAAACGCAAGCTCTCTGAGATGCAGCTTCACATCGTGTTAAATTTCCTCCTGAAAAAAATGCTTTTGGGTAAAGCAAATTGTTTTCTAAAAGGTTTCTGTGTCGTCCCCTGAGGATGTTTGGGAGAATGTAAAAGGAACAGGTAGAAATGTTTTTTATACATGAAGTAGAAAAATAAGTTTTGATTTAACTTTGTTTCTTTAAATAATAAGCACTAGAATAAAGCAACAGTCTAAAAATAAACAATAGTGTTTTGAGCAGCCACATCATCTCAGCTCAAAGCATGGAGAGCTGTGTCTATGTCTGACTTAATTAAACAACTTAGCTTCTCTGTAGCACATACACTAGGAAGACATTATTCACCTCATCCAATACTGAAAGGCTGCTAGATCTCGGGTAGATATTTGAAGAAAATCATAGCAGTCACTGCTCAGACAAGTCGACTCAGTCTCCCTCTGACAAGATTAAGCAAAGTTGCTTTCATAGAATCATAGAATCTTCGTGGTTGGAAAGGACCTTTGAGATCATCGAGTCCAACCTTACACACACAAAAAAAAAGCCCCTACAATTTCTGCTACAAGAGCATGCCCTGA
>VXBH01006634.1:129230-153976 GCA_013400035.1 Rynchops niger | reverse complement strand
CTATCCCCGCCGGAACGAGGACATCATGCTATGTGTACTGAGTGGAATTTAAATGAATTCTCTTTATTTGAGCCTGTTCTAGTTCAATTACTATTTTTCAGTACCTGCTGCCTAGTTTTGAATCTTGATTTATTCAACGAATGCTCAAAGAGTTTATACACAGAAACACTATGACAGATTATTTTTTTTAGAATCTATATTTAATGGTGTTTTAGTTGAACTATCTTTAAGTCATTTTAGTATAAGATAAGAAGTAAACTTCTGATACTTTAAAGTATCTCTGCCATATTGAAATAGAGCAAGCAAGAAGAGAAGGGAGAACTTGTCTGCTTTTTTTCTAATCCCATATTTTATAATGCCTTGAGGGCAGTGCATGCTGGGGCACCTCTGAACTGGGGAAGTGCCAGAGCAAGGAAAAAGTTAATAGAACAACTTGCAAGAGACACCACTAATATATCATTGGTGAGAGAAGGCCTTTGGGAATGAGGAAGAGCAGATCCTGGTTCATGAGACAAAAGGACAACATAAAGGAAAAGCTGCAGAACCTTGTTAGAGGAAAAATGGAGAACTAAATAACAAGACAGCAGATCAAAAACTTCTTGGATAAGAATCTTAAGCTTCAAATTTGGGACTGAATTCAATTTCACTATTAAAGACATTAAAAAAGAGGTAAATATAGCACTCTAGAGAAATACCATGCTGTTGAGATTTTTTAATACCTGTCTTGATACAGAATTTGATGCTTTATGTTTTATTGATGTTGTATTCTATTTTCTGTATTCACATGAGAAAATACTGAAGAGCCTTTAAAATAACAGATCAGTAAATACCACACAACATTTTTCATCATTTCAGAAGAAAAGCATGAAGGGCCAGGATAAGATGCAAAATTTCAGACTTTTATTTTATGATGTGGGATATTTCAATTTAATTTGGTTTAAGTTTTCAATATTTTTTGATGTTTTATGTACATCGTGCAGGGCAATGCATGTGCTTCTATTGTGTTTTGTTTGGAAATTTCCTCGAGGCAAGGTTAAATAGATTTTCATTCATGAGAAAATTACTAACCACAATCTAAAAAACAGTTGACTCTTTATGAAAAGAAGCACGAAATGGCTAGAATGTTTTGAGAAACCAAATAATTAAAACTTAAAACAATACTTCTGCTTTTTTTATAATTAAATAATCATATTTTACTCATATATAACGTATTTTATATGTATGTGTCAATGGCAACAGCATTTGTCTCCTTTTCCCACAAAGATCACCTGATCTATAATGTCTGTCTTCTATAAACTACACTGGGGTTGACAAGATTTATCACAGACTACTGCTTTTTAGATACCCAAGTCGGTCACAACTCATGTGGCTTCTCACTGGTAGAGGATGTATTTCTGTTGCAAGCTGGAAAATACAGAGAGCATGTTCTTTAAGAAATATTTCAAAATAAAATGCACACCAGCTTGTTACTGCTTTCAGAATTGCCTGTGTTTTGACTACATCTCATTTCCACCAGGAAGTCAGGGAGGAGCTTGCAAAAGACCCTTCTGAAACATTCTTGCCCCAGAACCTGTTCTCTGGGCTTTGCCATGAATAAGTCTGATCCTATAGTATAATTTTTTATGTTAATGCTACCACAGTCCCCCTTTGGTGGGCTTCAGCGTGAATATTTTAAAATAATATTGATCTGAGGGGGTATTTTCATTGCTAGCAGAAGTACAGACCTCCAATCTCACTGGCTTAAAATATTAAAGTTTAGTGGGGCAAGATCTGAACTCTTCACCCTCTCAAAGGATCCCTCTCATTTTCTTTTTGTGGAAAGGGTATCAAGACAAACTGAGTGTTTGTAACCCTTGCTCAGTGTTAATATTTGTGGAACATCCATTATTTGCAGCCTGTAATTAAGAACATTCTCACCCAAGTCTGTGAGAATTCAACTTGACTGAAACCCCAAAAGTTTAGAATTTGAAATGTTCGGTCTTTTTTTCATGTGCTTGATGTGAAGTTTAAAGAATTTCATTGATATGTATTTGCAGCATATGCTCTGCAATGAGTTAGTGAAATGGAAAGGTGCAAATAAATTAAAGGACTATCTTTTCAACTATATTTCTTGGCAAAATAATTTAAAAAAGGAAATTCCTCATACATTTAGGTTTTCTTTAGTTATTTTGGCAATTAAATAAATATTCCAGTATTAAATTTTAATTGTAATGTGTTATAAAGGCTGATGTACTTGTAGCATCCAGACTCTTGTACTTTGTTTTTTTATCACATAAAAAGAGAGAAATCAAGAAAAAATCTACTCTGTAACATTTCATTGAACTCTTTAAAACTGAGCACTCTAACAAAGATATGCATTTATCACTGACAGCTGTTATATGTATATACATTGGTCACAAACTTTATCTCACGCTCACTTCTTTGTGCTATAATCAGAACAGTTTTAGAAGTCTTACCTGGTGGTATCAGACTAAAGTTTTGAGAGCTGAAGTGCAGCATGTCATTCAAGCAGGACCAAAGTCACTGAGAAACAGTCTACGGATAGCACAATGAACAGCTGGAAAAAAAATATAGGGAAGTAAAAAACATTGCTATATGGGAAACACAACCTGAGGAGGTGGCAACTGTAATCTTTCTGGCTATACCTATATGAATGAAAAACAAAAAAGAGGGTGTGGAGAAAGACATAGGTTTTTGCACTCTTTCATGACTACTCTTAAACTGATAGCAGAGCCCTGGGTCTCACAAACCATACCAAGATAGGTGTGGGTGCCAGCTTTGGCCAGGCTTGTTCTTGATGGACAGTTCAAATGTCACAACCTTGTTTTGCAGAGCAACAGAATTTACTGTTGTAAATAGAGGCCGTTCTATATCAGTGAGTTCTGGGACAGAAAACAACCCTTGTACTATTTTGTTAGTTTTATAGTAAGGTCACAGTGGTATAGTATAGAGTAACATCACATAGCATAGTACAGGATGACATAGAAGGGTTTCCTTCCCTTTCTAACCTCTTACCCTATAAGAAAACTTTAAAAATGCTATTTGCCAATTTAGTCATTTCAAACTGAGAAAAAAAAAGCATCTATCAATGTGACTTGTTCATAAATGTTCACTTTTTGCACACAGATACAAAATTCTAACTCACCTTCAAAGCTCTTACCCACAAAACTCTTACCTGGAAGAACCCCTGAACTTACAGTCATTCTCGCCAGCCTAGAAATCTTCACCTTTCTGCCTGATCCCTTTTGCCCAGCAAATTCTCTTTCCTTTAAGAGTGTGAAAAATGTGAAGCAGAAGCACAGAAGAGGGCTGCAGCAGTTAGGGAGGCAGTAGGACATATCAGTGAACACCACAAGCCCTGTTGACAAGCTAAGCACAACTGAATGGCAACTAGGTTTGAATTAAAGGTAAGAACCATTTACCAAAAGTTAATTCTAGATATTTGATTATATGACTATATAATACCAGAATTTGGTACACAGTTTTTAAAGAGTATATTTCAGTCCTTCAGGATTTTTGGCGTGACCTGAGGGAGCTGGAGGGTAACTAGTGCCATGATGGCATCTTTGCTGACATGCTAACTACCTCTTAAGACAGAGCCCCCTATTCAGGAACAGCAGAGCTCCATGTTTCTGCCAGATACAGAGAGGTTCTCTTGCCAGTGGTGTTGCAAAGCAGGCAGATTTGGAGGCCAGACTTGCATTTTATGGTATGCACTGGTTCATAGTTGCATTCCTCCTGCACAAATAGCATACACACTTTGATCTACTTCCTCTACTTTTTCTACCATCGGTTATTAATATTAGGCAGGATATCCTAGTGGCTCTAGAGAGCAGCAGGAAAGAAGGACCTTGCAGAACAGCCGGAATACCATTCCATCTGTCAGCTTGTGCTAGACACTGATTCAAAATCTCTTGAAGTTCTTTTCAATTCAATGTTGGTCATGCACGTATAAGTGCAGGCCTGCTTCTCACTTGATTTTGCATTATATAGCCTAAGCTAGCCAACTAGACTCCCTGCAAATGACAGGAAGGCAGATCTGGGAAACTGATTCAAGATTTTGAACTGGGAGTAATTTAGGGGTCTGTAATCTAAGCTGAGTTAATACCTCAATGCCATTTCTTCAGTGTACACATATCTTATGATGTATCTAAGCAAGTTAACAAGATAATGGGGAACAGAGAAAGTAGAGTGAAAAAAGGTAAAGCATCTGGCAGGCTAAAAGCAAAGATGTAATTGAGGAAATTGATGACATATCTGTAATCAATCATTTACAGTTGTTCTGGTTTTGTGGAAAACAAACTTCTTTCTACCTAGAAGTCTGCATCCCTATACAGATATACATTACTGCCAGGTGAATTAAAGGTTTCATTTGCATCTATGCATTTGCATTTGTGGGAAAACAAATTAATTTTGGAAGGAAGCAGTAGATGTCGATTCTTTAAATAATGTGAACCATCATCTTTAAAAAATATTCAACAGTTGGTGTGAGATTTATTATTAGAAAATTAATGCTGAAAGCTTTTAATTTTCACGCTGGAGGGAAGGGATGCCATCCAGGGGGATCTTCACAGGCTGGAGAGGTGGGCCCATGCCAACATCATGAAGTTCAACAGGACAAAGTGCAAGGTCCTCCATCTGGGTTGGGGCAATCCCAAGCACCGATATAGGCTGGGCAGTGACTGGCTTGAGAACAGCCCTGAAGAAAAGGACTTGGGGGTGCTGGTGGACAAGAGGCTCAACATGAAACGTCAGTGTGCACTAGCAGCCGAGAAAGCCAATCATATCCTGGGCTGCATCAGAAGCATGACAGGTCCAGGGAGCTGATTCTCCCCCTCTACTCCACTCTGGTGAGACCCCACCTGGAATACTGTGTCCAGCTCTGGAGGCCCTACTACAAGAAAGATATGGACGTGCTGGAACGTGTCCAGAGAAGGGCCATGAGGATGATCAGGGGGCTGGACCACCTCTCCTATGAGGACAGACTGAGAGAGTTGGGGTTGTTCATCCTGGAGAAAAGAAGGCTCCGAGGAGACCTTATTGTGGCCTACCAGTATCTTAAGGGCGCCTACAAGAAAGCTGGTGAGGGACTTTTTAGGATGTCGGGTACTGGTAGGACTAGAGGGAATGGATTAAAACTAGAGATGGGTCGATTCAGACTGGACGTTAGGAAGAAGTTCTTCACCATGAAGGTGGTGAGACACTGGAACAGGTTGCCCAGAGAGGTGGTGGAAGCCCCATCCCTGGAAGTTTTTAAGGCCAGGCTGGACGGGGCTCTGAGCAACCTGATCTAGTGGGAGATACCCCTGCCCCTGGCAGGGGGGTTGGAACTAGATGATCTTTAAGGTCCCTTCCAACCCTAACAATTCTATGATTCTATGAAAATGTGATTTCACCCCAGATGAAATATATGTATACTTCAAAGAAGTTATACTTTTGCTATCAATGACATAGGCTATAAAATTTAGATTATATAGGGTATGTTTTAATGCAACACTGCTATGTCACAGTTGAGGTGCTAAGAACAGGAAAAGACTCCAGAAGAGGAAGAGGAAAAAGGGTTTTCACATCATCATTAATGGCTAATATAAGGCTGTAAGAAGAGACGTATTTTATAAGGAAAACAAGAAATAATATATTCGTTGAACACTAGAATATTCAAGATCAGGTATGCATTATTACAATTATTTAAGTTTTGTACTCGAGTTTCTCATTACCTTTGGCTTTCATAATGAAGACAAGTATAAAGTAGAAGGAAATGGTGACAGGGTGAGCTCTAGGGATCAAATTGAAGTGAATTTGCAAAGCTAATAGCAGATGAAAGAGAAACTAAAAACTCTAACGGTTCCTTTCCTGCATATCATCTCCACCTGCTGGATCATGCCTACAGGTGAAAAGATGAGGGCAGTGAGAAACAAATAGAGTCTTTACTGACCTTGTTCTGAAACGGAGAAATGGGATGGTGAGTCACGGATGGTGGTTTTATCAAGTATTGAAATAAATTGCCACAGAACTGGCAATTCAGCCAGTATCTACATCATATCTATATGCTAACTTTCTGATGATCATCCTGGTTATTTTTCCTCTTGACCCAGCATCCTCAAGCACCCTTCAGTAGCACTGAACTTTTTCTAAGATCCACCTGTTCTTTCTTGCCCATTCTGTTCAGTCAGGGCTGACTTCATAAATGGATATTCATTTGTCTCAGAAATTAGCAAGAGCCCTGTAGCAAGCATCAAAGATTCATCCATTTACTGAGTTTTCAAAGGCTCATTTCACCCCTTTAAAGCTCCCCTCAGGAAACTCTTTACAATCAAAATGTGTCCCGTGTTCTTTGCAGTCACCAACATTATTAAACAGGGTCTTATTCTTGTTAAGAAAAGTAGTATTAAAAATCCATCAATCAGCATACCTGGGGGGGATTTTGTGATCTATGTCATGATTTAGTCTGGAATGGTATCTTAATCTTCCTAAAAAATCTCAGCAGAAATCTACTTTAAAATATGTTAAAGAGCTGGATTCGAAGAGTTGGAATTAAATTAGTATATAAATAGTAATTCCTGAGACTCATCCAGAGAGCAATAATTCCTGCTTTGCAGGAAGATGTTTAAAAATTTTACTTTAAAGTTAAATAGTAACATTGACACAGACTATATAGCTGAAAACTAGACTATATAGCTGAAAACTAAAACAGATTAAAGAAAGACTTTTTTTCCTGAGAAGCAGGTTTTGTATGGAGGTCGCTTTGTCCTGTGGTCTCTAAGCATTAGATTTATGAAGAAAACCCTTACTATATTTTAATATATTGTTATGTCCAAGATGTTGTTTTGTTTTCAGTAGTTTGGAAAAACTTTTTGTTTTGGTTTGGTTTGTTTGTTTGTTGGTTTTTTTTTTTTAGATTTATATTACTATGAATGAACTATGTCCTTCCTCTTCATCTGAACTTTACAAATAGAAAAACATGGGGAACTTCTTCCTCTCATTTTATTTTCATTGCATTTCAATTTAAAAACTTCCTGTGTTCTTCTGTTAGCCTCTTATAAAAAAAAAAAATCAGATTAATCCACTGTTTTTACCCATATTTATTTTTATTTTCTAGAAATATACTTTTTTTTTTTTTTTTCTTTTTTTCTTTAGAAGCTAGGACATGATACAGTAAAACTTTTCCTGTTGCTAATATCATATACTTCAATATCACCTACAGACTTCCAGAATTCTTTTTCATAACTATTGGATATTAAAAATGTTTCTGAAGTCTAGGGTAAATGAACATTATATCATGTTATGTTGGTTTCTATCTTCTACGTTATTTTTTAGATTATATCTCACTTTGGTACAAATAACAGGAAATGCAGAGTAGATACTTCTGAAAAATACAAAAATTCAAATTTTTGCTCCTTGGAAGTGCAATGCATCATGAAGAAACTGAAAATATATTACTTACAAAGGACGACCATAACAGTATTTTTAAGATCACTGCAGAAAAAAGTTCAAAACACCAGCGGCTAATTAGAATTAATTTAGCCATTGGTTATTCTCCAGTAAATTTTAAAAAATTTAGGTTAATTCCTATGCCTGAGGAAAATAAACATAAATAAATTATTACACTGAGATAAAATTGCAACTATTTTAGAGGAGTATTTTATTTACTTTCTGCTAAAATAGTGAGGTTCTTGTTTTTTTTTTTTTTTTTTTTTTTTTTTTTCAAATCAGCTGAAACATAGCTCTATTTCTTAAGGCTGCTGTAGATTTTGTGCTGGAAACATTGTATCTTGATAAATGGTTTGTTTATCTACTTGCATATTTGGCATCGTATACAGCCATTGCTTAAATAGATGGTGATACTAAATTCTCTCTCCTGACTTCAAACGTAACACTTTACCAAAACAGACTGAACCATCTTATACTAACTTGCCATAATAAATATAAAAAACCTGATGCAATCTGATAAAGGAAAAAAGAAGAAACATGCCTTTTCAGAGCATTTCATTAGTTTTTGCTCTGGCGTTTGCAGAGTTTGGAAGCACATGCCCTCTCTCGTGAAACCACTTGTGCAGATACTAAGAGCAATTAGATGCCCAATGGTGACCAGTGTCCATCCACTCAATGAAAACATTTCACAAGCAATTGAGTGTCATCAGGCTGTAATGAGTTCCCTGACATTTGAGGATTTTACCACATTGCATGTGATCTAATTATAGTTGTCCCAGTGGATGGTAATAGAGCTATTAGATTATAAAAAACATATCTTGTTTAAGTCAGGTTTGAAACCCCGAACCTTTACTGCACCAGAACTCAAAACTGCTTAGCTAGCGTACTGAGGGTTATCTTAGTTTTCCCGTGAATTTAGTTTCTGAAATAATAAAGCGCTTCTATTTTCTTCTTACTGCCAGTGTTTAAACACTGTCAAAGTCTTTTGTCATAGTATTCATGACTGGTTTATTACCTTTTGATAAATTAGACGAGAGAAAAAACTTCATATGCAAACTGAATTAAAAAACCCACCTACAATAATCACCCCTCTCCCACCCCACTTCCCAGGAATACATTCAGTATTTGGGAAACATAAATGAAAAAGGAAAGACAGAACGAAAAACAATACAAAAGATGGGGTGGATAACATGTGAAAGTCTTACAATTATATATCTACTGTGAGTCCTTGGGACAGGAGATATTTTTTTCTCTGGGTTTATATTACACCTAATACAACAGTTCATGATCAGAGCACCAAAACACTACTACTGTAGAAGAGTAAATCAATAAATAAATAAGTCTTCATGAAGACCAACAGATAGGGATGCATGACAGAAAATGGCATCAAACCATTAAGTGGTAAATTCACTCGAGCCACCTGTCACTAATAGGAAATTGTATATGAGTAGTAAGAACACTTACAACAGTATAAAGCAAGTTTTCCTCTTGCTAGAGAAGGAAGACTATTCAAGCAAAAGGCATGTAGAAATATGCAAGCACTTATTTTGTTAGTTGCAAAAGCCAAACCAAGAAACCCATAGATTCATAATAGTTGCTCAAATACAAAGAGAAGTTCCAGTAGTTAATCTAACACTTTAAAACCTAATCTTATGTGATCTGGGAACATATATTTTAACTAGGTTTATATAAATAAATTCTGGAGTAATAAAGAAAATGCTGCTGTTTTTTCATCCTGTAAAAGACTGTTTTATTTACGTCAAAATGATTTTTTTTCTATACTTAAAATAATTTTTATTTTTACTTTAGAGATTCTTATATATGTTGCCTTGTATAACTCTTATACTGTTATTAATGATCCCTAAGTCTTCACATATGTAGACTAAAACACCATTTTTCAGAAACTTTATTTAATGGATCTCTCAGCCAGCTAAAACTGCTAATGGAGTGCGGTTTTAGTTTGGTTTTTTGTTTGTTTGTTTTTTTGCATGTGTTGTGTTTTTTTTTTTCTTTTTCCTTTTCCTGTATGACAAACTTGTTTATATGTCCCAGAAGGAATTTGGACTATATGGGGTGAGCATGGAATAACTATTGTGTGTCCGCTTCAATATTCTTATTTTTATTAGTTATTAATCTGTCATTCCTGTCATTAATTAATTCTACCAAGACGATGAAATAAAATATGCTTTATACCCCATTTTATCCCAGAATGAGTTTCCGTTTGCCTGGATTTTCAGTTTGAACTCTATCCTCTGATGGGTGCACAACTTATCCTGTCTTGCCATTATCTGAAAACATAAATATTCAGCTTGAAGATGGATACATTAGATTGTAATCATAGTCAGGCTAGAACACAGAATAAAATCACACAATAGTTCTTTCAGTTTCACTGCAAGCAATGAAGAATATACCACGCTCCAAAACCACACTGCTAATCAGTTGAACAGCCGTTTACTAGTCCATACAAAAACAAAAATCCCATTTCCTCCTCTTCATTTTATTCCACTTAAAATTGTTTTCTAAAATCAGTACAAACTCATAAATAGTTATCCTTTTAATAATGGATCCTTCATGAATCAATAAATATTTCAAAGATAAATATGTTTACAATGGCAATTCAGTTTACTGAATGAAACATTAGTTGTTACTTATTCATTCATCATCAACATCAAAATTCAATATTTCTTCCTTGCCTTTTTTGCTACTGTAAAAAATTATTTTTAGCCATCTGGATGCTTTAATATAAAATGCTTATGTAAAGTGACTTTCATAAACAAAAATGTGCCTCATTTATGCATAAAACATTAGCTATTAAAATATGGAAATTTACAGAATTCCTTGTTATCACAATAGAGACTAAAAATATACCTCAAGATTTACACTTATAGTAAGTATTTTAAGTACAACTTTTTGATCCCATTAAAATGACCAAATTAGCTTTTCACCTCCTTTCTCCCAAAATATTACTTCAGATCTGATACCAAATAAATATTTTATTTTATGAAAGTAGATTGCAGTGAACCATCATTATTACACATTAGGAAATAAATCCACAAATATTTGTCATGAGGAGAAATATTTGGTAACAAATAAATTAAAACTGTTGTGTAAATAACAATACGTAAATACAAATGATAAGGACAAAGCATTGTAGATGTATGAATAATAATGATTGAAGCATTGAGTGATTAAACTATCTTTTGAGGTAATTTAAATTTTCCATAATGGTCAGAAACACAGTAACAAATGAACAACCAAGGTTACAGAACTCTAGTTCTAGGTAAAAACAAGGAGAGTTTTAGGGAGAAAATAGATCAGTTTAGGTGTCAATACTATGAAAGCCTCTTTCCTGATGACAGACAAAAGCTCATGACAACCTGAAATGCAACTCCAGTAAGAGGAAACAAAAAATTTAGTAGTCTTGGAAGATGAAGTAATTTACTGAGTTTACTGTAGTGATGAAAATGCTAAAAATAACTGAGAACATTATTTGAGCTAAACAGGATATTCACATTTTCTAAACTCCTAACTAGACAATATTTCTTGGAAAAAATATTTCATAGGATTCCATTTATTGCTGTTATTTAGTCCACAAGTTAAGGCTTCCAAATGATTTATATGTTCTTAACAACTTGTTCTTCAGAGTTTATTTTCTTAGGATAGCAGATTCAATCTCTTAAGAGTGCAGGGCAAAGCTGCTTTAATCTCAGCTCCAGAATAATGTACTATTTCAATTTGAGATATCTTTATTTTGAAAATGTTTCTAAAATCTATTGGTTATGACTATTCTTTGTCTTCAGTAAGTGAGTAGTTTTACCAAGAAAGTGTGTTGCAACAGTGAATAGACTTCAGAGTCCCAATAAAATAGTTTAAAATTCTCTACATGACACTTAACAAAGTTTGGTTGTAAAAATATGAGGTATCCACTTCATGGGTCTTATTTTGTATGACCTGAATAATTCAGTCACCATTTCATCACATGGGAAGGAATATTAAAATATGCCATTAAAATGTAATCTATCCCAGTGCCAGCACACTCTTTTGATACATTTAATCTTCCTCACTTTCTGTGATTCTGACTACACGTGGCTCTGATTAATTCCATCTGAGCCTTTTGACTAGATTTTGGAAAGTAGTTATAATATTTGTGCCTGAGTATAGAACTCAAGAAACAAATTCCAAAAACCTCTTCCATTTCACTCTTCTGCGGAACAAGTTACGGGAGCTTAAATTCACTCTTACAACCAAGAAGCAGCTACCACTGTAACTGTTAATTTTGCTTCCTATGTACAGTAGCTGGAATTAGTTAGGAGCCCTTATGTATTATTTCATCCTGGAGCAATGAACAATTTGGACACTATATTTCACATCAGTTTAGCATGAAGCAAGTGCTCTGATCTGGTCCTATTCTACTCCTGCTCATCTTCTACCATTGGAGCCTCAAATTGCATTGACAAAACTTGTGTGGAAGCCACCCAGGGGGGCCCTGTAGGTTGTAAAGCTTTGGTAGACTTTGGTGAGAGCTCTGATCCTTCAGAGCAGGCTGTGAGGGAAGGCTCTAGGTGCAGGAACTAAACCTGTCTGTACATAAAAACAATATTTTGCTCTTGTAGAACATGGTGCAGGAAATAAAGGTATTGAAAATTATTGTGAAATCAAAACAAAATCTGTATTGTGCACTAGAAATACATTTTTCTTCAGTTTTTGTTTCTTTGTTTGCTAGTTCTTTTGTCTGATTTATAACAATAGGTCTAATTTTGGGAAAAATAGATATCCTCATTATTATGCACTTAATGTACCTTTTTATTACTTTTTCTTGCATCTCCAGGGCTCTGTAGTCTTCCTTGATTCTGCCCAGGTTCTGGCTTACGCTGGCATTCATGCCCACATGAAAAAGTAACAGTGGATAGTAGTCTGTGCTCCTGACAAGTTGTGACACACTCTCAGCAACATCTCAAACCTTTGCTTCCTGAAGGCAGTATATCTCTCATGACTCCCTGTAAGGTTGGCAGATGGGCGCCTCAGTGCCCCTTAACAGAGTCATCCACTACGACCACTTGTTGTTTCTTTTTGTGGTATCCACTGTGTGCTGCTGGTACAGTTTCAACTGGCAGACCTTACTCATGAGTGGCTTCAGCTGTTAAAGCTTCATATCTGTTTTTGGTTTTAATGCTGGAAGGTGGGGACTGAAGCAGTGGGTCATGAGGGTCCAAGGTGCCTCATTCTCTGTGGTGTCTGCCACAGGAGAATGGTTCTAAAACCACTTGTCTGTCTTCATCTCAGCCCTCTAATACTGCACAGCCTTTTAACCATTTTCTGCAACTCAGCTACCTGACATAACAGATCATCAATCTGTGCACATCTTTTGCAGGTACTTACCTTTTCTCCAGGTGTTTGGGTTTGAAGTAGAACAGAACCAATTCTCTTTTTAGTAATTTTATTTTTCAGCTAAGCCTCTTCTAATCCTCTGAAATTAACAGTGTATTCTTCAGACAGTGTCTCCTTCCAGAGTGATAAAGTCTGATAATATCAAAGAATGGTACGCAGAGATGCTCTTGCTTATACTTATTGCTATAACAACCAAGGTCAGCTAGCTTTGTTGTGTGCCGTATTGGAGGGCTGGAAATAGAAGAGCACAGAGGGGTTGCACCTGTGGGGAGGAGCGGACAGGACAGGTGACCCAAAACCGACCAACGGGGTATTCCATCCCATCAGCATAATTTTCAGTATAAAAGCTGAGAAATCAAAGGGTCAGCCTCTTTCTTNTCAGCATCTTTCTTCAACGGCTGCTGTCTGAAGAGGCCCCTGTCTGTTCATCTGTTGTTGATCCTAATCCATGTGTTCCTGAATCCAGATCTGGAGTCCAGTTCTCATCCAACACTAGTCCAGTCTGGTACATTCCTAGTGCCTGTTGGTAATAGGACAGTCATCCTGGGAGCTCAATGTGGTTTTGCATATATTGTATATATTTCATTATTTTCTTATTAATATTATTATCTTTCATTTTTATTATTTTATTATTCCTATTTCATTAGTTTAGTTTATTTTTTAAACCTGTAAGTTTTCTCTCTTTCTCATTCTCTCTCTCTTCTCTGAAGGGAGAGAGGTTAATGAGAGCATCTGTCATTCGTTTATTGGCCAGCCCAGTCTAAACCTCAACAGATTTATTAGCGCCCAATGTAGAGCTCAAGTGGGGCTCTGACAGATTGCCTGAATAGTTCGAATTCCAGCTTGGTCAGTTGAGAGAGTATTGGATTTTTTCTACAAGGTCCTTGAGGGGTGGGAAGGGTCTGGGCACTTTTTGCAACCCACCATCTGTACTGAAGTCTCCTCCCTTAACAGTTCCATATGGGTGGAAGTACTAGACATCTCAGGGTCTTTCTCTGTAGAAACACTGGTTTTAACTCTGAGGCAAGTGCCCACCATCCTGGCAGAGACCTAGAGCACTCCCCTGGTCTCTGGGCCTACATGCAGGTTGCACAGCCCTTCTCATGCTCCCTTCTCCGTGAACCGCCAAGCAAAGTGCGGCACCCTCTCTGTGCACCCACTAAATACCTGTTTGCAGTCCCTCTTTGCAATCCCTCTTCACAGCGCTCCATCCTTGAGGTTTCTTCCAACCTGGTACTCAATGATTCTATGATTATTGTTATGCTGTTTAACTATTTTACTCCATTTTAGAGAGTAGACTGGTAAAACAGTAATTTCCTATACTAATTGAAATTCAATTTACTTTGAACCATCTCTAGTATGTTATATTTTTTTCTTTTAATATTACTATAACACTCTCACTGGTAAGTAATTTTGGAAAACCAAATTATCACTCAGAATGTTTTTAGTTTACATATACTTTCTTACATGAACAACAGCTTCTGGTGGAAAACAGTACCAACTGGTAGAAAAACACAATTTATTTTGCTAAAGGAACAGAGAGTAATTTGAGTGTATGTACGTACTTTGGTAAATATCATGAAGAAGCATAATTACATTTGGTATTGAATACCCTCATAATAGCAATACAAATCCTGTCAGATTAACTAAGTCCTAAATTTTGATGACTCCCTAAAGTGAAGATTAAAAATGTCATATTCTTAATATATTATGAAGCATTGCACAGATTTGCATTGCTACAGGGCTTTGAAATAACCTCAGAAAAATTAATCTGAAAATTGGCTCATCACTCTTATCAACATAAGATTATAAATCACAGAATGCTTAGTCAAATTCTTTAACACACTTATTGCACATATTTATTTAGAATAAGTTCCCTTGATTCCTAACATATGGAGTCGCAGTACTGAAGCTTTGCAGTTTAACACCAGCCAAAGAATACTATGCTGACCTTCTAGTATCTCTCATCTGCAGATATCTACGATGTGTTTTTAAGATCATGATAAATGAATTAATTAGTTTAGAAATCAGATATCAATAGAGAATAATTCTTTGGCTACACATATTTGTAAAATATCCAGTTAAAAGCTGCATGTTAATAAATGATGTGCTGAGCTCTAAGGCATTATAAATTTAAGCACCTGTATGCTATTTAAATATTTACAGAAAGCATGTCTACGAGCATCATAGGAAAAAAGACTATAAGGATGTCCGGCAATAAAACAGTCATAGTTTAAACAAAAGAAATGGAACCTGAAATGGTGCCAAGAGTAAATTAAGAGATTTAATGACCAAGTATTTCAGTAATTTTCTTTATCTGATTTGGAAAAGAAATCCTGGGTTTGATTCATATATTTCAGTTTTCTCTGTGTTGTTAGTTGAATTTAAGCTTCCAAACCACTCTGAAAAATATGTGGATACATTTTTTCAAATCAGTTAAGTTGGTCAGATAACAGTCAGTTTGAGGACTAACAATTACATTTTTGACCATTTGTACCTCTGACTTATTAAGCAACTACTCTTTATTAAATTATTTATTGACTCTGCAAATCTTTGCACTGGTTTCAAATTAGTGATTGAACAATTTGAAAAATGATAGGTTGATTCAGGTGAATATGTGCCTGTTTAACTATGATTTGGCTTAAAAGACTCTCTGATTTAGACTGCAGTGGAGGTATCCCAAGAACAATTTGTCTTACATGGATCTGGTATCTCCTTCCTCAGGGTGAGTGTTGGTGAAATGTTTTAAGGTAAATTGCACGGCTAACATTGAGCTGATTGATTTTGGGTTCAATGCCAATATTATGCCTAAATGACCCCTTCTCACGTCATTGATCTGACTTCAGTTAAAACTTTCAAAACTATTAATGTCTCATTTTTTTCAGTAATGCTTAAAAACTAATTTCATAGCAGGTGAGACAGCATCATGACTGCAGTGACTTTAAAGTCCCAGCTAAATTTGAATATTCAAAATTTCCTGGTTTAGGAGTTTTGAGGAACAGTACATATTTGCTTGAGATTATCCAAATAGAAAATGATTTTTTCAAAGCTTCCAGACCATACACGAACAAACAGATATTTTGATAAAAAGGGGCAAATTATGAATCTTTCTGTAAGAACTTGTACATGTACTTAGTATTGTTCACGCTGTAAGGTTTACAATATGTACAGCATTCATAAGGTATTAAAGATACGTTATCCTTATAGATACATCTGAAAACACCAATAAAGAATTACATCTAAAACTTGATCGTGTTTACTTCAGAGCAGGCAACAATATTTTGCTACAGTATGTTATTCATATGCCTGCTTCTCTCTGTGTGGTCTGTAAAATTAAATGCAGTAAACTTAAAAAAAATATATTGGATTTTCCTTGGTATGCTTTCTAATCCCACCTCTTCCTTTATGGTCTTTGCAAATTACTGTGTCTAAATAAAAATGGATCATATAATCACAGAATCACAGAATGGTTAGAGTTGGAAGGAACCTTAAAGATGATTTAGTTCCAACACCCCTGCCATGGGCAGGGACACCTCCCACTAGACCAGGCTGCTCCAAGCCCCATCCAGCCTGGCCTTGAACACTTCCAGGGATGGGGCATCCACAGCTTCCCTGGGCAACCTGTTCCAGTGCCTCACCATCCTCACAGGAAGGACTTTCTTCCTAGTATTTAATCTAAATCTGTGCTCTTTTGGTTTAAAATCATTACTCCTCATTTGATCACTACACTCCCTCATAAAATGTCTGTCTTTCCTGTAGGCCACCTTTAGGTACTGGAAGGCTGCTGTAAGATCTCCTTGGAGTCTTCTCTTCTCCAGGCTGAAAAACACCAACTCTCTCAGCCTCTCTTCACAGAAGAGGTGCTCCAGCCCTCTGATCACTTTCATGACCCTTCTCTGGACTTGCTCTAACAGGTCTATGTCCTTTTTATGTTGGGGAATCCAGAGCTGGATGCAGGACTCCAGGTGGGGTCTCACAAGAGTGAAGTAGAGGGGCAGAATCACCTCCCTCAACCTGCTGGCTGTGGTTCTTTTGATGCAGCCCAGGATACAGTTGGCTTTCTGGGCTGCAAGTGCGTATTGCTGGTTCATGTTGAGCTTCTCATCAACCAACACCCCCATGTCCTCCTCAGGGCTGCTCTCAAGCCATTTTCCACACAACCTGTACTTGTGCCTGAGATTGTCCTGACCCATGTACAGGACCTTACTCTTGTCCTGGTTTAATTTCAAGAGGTTCACACAGGCCCACCTCTCAAGCCTGTCCAGGTCCCTCTGGATGGAATCCCTTCCCTCCAGCTTGTTGACTGTACCACACAGCTTGGTCTTTGAAAATTTTCTGAGGGTGCACTCAATCCCACTGTCTATTTGCCAACAAAGATGTTAAACAGCACTGGTCCCTGTACCAACCCTTGAGGAATGCCACTCATCACTTCTTGCTACTTGGACATTGAGCTGTTGACTGCAACCCTTTGAGTGTGATCATCCAGCCAAATCCTTATCCACTGAATGATCAATCCATCAAATCCATGTCTCTGTTAGAGAGACAAGGGTGTTGTGCTGGACAGTGTCTAATGCTTTACACAAGTAAATGTAGATGATGTCAGCTGCTCTTCCCTTATCCACCAATACTGTAACCCCGTCATAGAAGGCCACCAAATTTGTAAGGCACAATTTCCCTTAATGAAGCCATTTTGGTTGTCATTGATCACTTCCTTATTTTCCATGTGCCTTAGCATCATTTCCAGGAGGATCTGCTCCATGATCTTGCCAGACACAGAGGTGAGACTGGCTAGCCTGTAGTTCCCTGAGTCTTCTTTTTTTCCCTTTTTAAAAATGGGTGTTATGTTTCCCCTTTTCCGGACAGCAGGAACTTCCCCAGACTGCCATGACTTCTCAAATATGATGGATAGTTTCTTGACAACTTCATCCTCCAGTTCCCTTAGGACGTATGGATGTATCTCATTAGGTCCCATGGACATATTCACCTTCAGGTTCCTTAGATGGTCTCAAACTAGGTCTTCTACAGTGGGCAGTTCCTCATTCTTTCCTCATTCTCCCAGTCCCTGTCTTTGCCTTCTGTGACTTGGGAAGTGTGGCTGGAGCCCTTGCCAATGACTGTGGCAAAAAAGTCATTGAGTTCCTCAGCCTTGTCCACATGCCAAATGACCAGGTCTCCGATTTCCTTTTGGAGAGGGCCTACATTTTCCCCAGTCTTCCTTTTGTCACTAACATGCCTATAGAATCTTTTCTTGTTGCCCTTGAATGGATCTTCTGCAAGTTTCACTTTATGTATCTTAGTCACAAGGCAGAATTGAGAAAGATGGAGATTTGGTGTCTACTAACTTAGAGGGAATGTCAGAGTCACAGGTCTGACAGAACAGTATTGCCCCAAAGACGAATTTATGAACCATCACTAGTAAGAACATGACTTAGGTGTATCTTTTATTTTAAGCATGTGCTTTGAAATCACTGCCATCAAAGTCATATAACTCTGAACATAAACTAGATTGCTTCATGTAATTAGGGGGTCAAGAAAGGAGACGGTAAAAGTTGAGGCTTTAAGATAACAGCAGATGAAAACATGACAAAATGGAATCTATAAGTAGCATGAGAACAGAAGCAAAATAAATTTAGAAAAACAAAATTCCAACTAACTACAAAAGTTTGTATTTGAAGATGGTAGGATTATACTTCAAAATCTGTTCAAGAAGATGACAGGAAGTTACTCAGAGCTCTGGTGACATAAAAATGTTCAGTACTGCAGCAAAAATTCTACCTGTGGCAATCTGCAGTGATTCCCTAAAAAAATAACTTTTTATGACTATTTTTGTTGCTTTTGGTTGCTTCATTGCAGGCTTGACAGGTGCAGAAGTTAGTCCAGACAACTTAGATCAGGGATAGCTCATTCTATTTTATTTTAAGTATTATGAAAACAATAGTATTTAATTTATATTTTTCAATACTAAATTTATAGGTATATGAAATCGCATTGCTGGGGAAAAAAATTAAAAACCAAAAACAAATAAGAAAGACTAGTTCCTTTCAAAGAACAATGTATTTTAGGCTCACATTCTATTTTTACTATATGCATGAAATGAAAAAGTTATTTTATGCAGACACAAACCTGACGCTTAACTGAGAAAATCTATCATCTTATGATTATTCTGGGAATATGGTTTTTAAATTGTACACAAATGGGCTAGTGTTGTAGCTTCACAAACACTGTCATCATCAACATCAATCACTTGTATTCTTACAAATGGTTCCTACAGTCCTATTTTTGTTATTCAGTTTTTAATGTATTTGTCATTTTCAAATGAAAGATACAATAAAATTATATAATCATTAATATAAACAAGGAAAAAACTAATAACATTTGTTACAAGAAACAATTAGCTTTTCGAATCACTAGAGGAAATATTACATCAAGCTAGCAATTAGATTTAGAAAATTTGCTTAAACACTGTTACTGGTAAGTTCAAGAAACATTTGATAACAACAGGTAACAGCAAGGATGTTTCCAGTGTAAATTAGTATTCTGTTTAAGACGTAACACTTGACAAAATAAAGGAGTGCTTTTAAGTCTGCAAAGAGGACCTTAATAACTTCTGTCTCCCACATGAAGTTCGTCAATGTTACTTTATAAAAACTTGTTCTGTTTGAGCATGCTTTTGCTCACTGCAGTTAGTGTCAGCACCAGTTTCCACATCAAGTTTCTAGTTCAGAATCAAGAGTTGCTGTTCAACTCCTTTCTCTTACCCTATGTCTACAATCCAAATTATGCATTAATCATACTACTTTTTTTTCCTTCAACGTTGTGAGATCTTTTTTTCTCTAACTCTCACAAGTTATCACCTCCTCTACCAAATAGGATTCTTAGTAATTTTGTAATTACATCCTTCTTCTGTTGATTCAAAGAAGAGTTTCTAAGTTAACTTTCTGTCCATACCATTTTGAATTCATTCAATTTTATTAGCTTTCCTGTTTAGTTGCAACTTTCTTTTTTCTTGTCTTCACATCCAAATCCCTTCCAGTGCTACCACTCTCATGCACCTGCTCATCTCTATTGTCCTCCAGCACTGGGTTCCACCTCACCTAGCCTTTTCTGATTATTTCTGTCTTTTTCTTATTTAGACATCTTTCTTTAGAAAGGTGCTTTCTTACCTATTGCTTTTACACAATTAATGAATTGCTTTAACAAATTTATATTTTGATTGTCTTCTTTTTACAGCAGTTGTCAGTACATAGACAGAGCAAAGAACTGAAAAAATTGGCATATTCCTCTGTGGGATAAGATTGTATTTACAGGTGTTTTGTTGTTTTAAATTTGTATATCAAACCCAGCATTGAGGAAACGTATGTGTACAACAGCTTCCAATTTGTTTCTGTCCACAATATTCAGGGACTTTAGCTCAGTGACCCTACTAGTTCATTAATTGTTTACATAATTTTGTCCTAATCTGTCACATTTTAATCCAGCCAATGAACTAAATTTGCCTACTGAGACTGCAGGTGTGTCTTTGGCCACCCTAAATGCTTTAGTGAACAGGTTAGTTTGAACTTCCTTTAGAAAAAGAAAAAGCTCCCCACATTTGCCAGCTCTAGCCTTGGTTTGAAGCTTTCTTCCCAGGTGAGATATGTCTGCCACCTATTAGTTAATGAAGACACCTGTCTCTATGAAATGTTCTGCCTTGCTTTGTTTCATTGGCGGGCTTTTTTCCTTAAATAAGAAAAAAAAAATAAAATCCACCCACCCAAATAGAGGACAAAAGTCCACATCATTGATATCAACAGAAGCATCTCTTGTAAGAATTAACTGACTACCACTTCCCCACAGGAAATGATCTCTGTGTTGTTCCTCTCCTTGATGTGATAGGGGAGGTGCAGGAGTTGAACAAGTTGTTTTACACCGTGGCCGGAGAAAAGCAAGAGATATTTGCACAAAAAGTCATCCATAGCAGAGGCAAGTCAATTAACAGAGATATACTTACGTTGGTATGAGGCCCCTTGAGAGAGTGGTCCTCTGTTCAGGAGGCTGAAATTCCAACAGATAAGTTTAGACTACATGTAGTAAGAGCTGAGGCATTGGCCTGAACGAACTAGAATAGACAGTGGGAAGAAATGTCTGACAATAATACAATTTGTATTGCTGACCCATTTTACAAAGACATCAGACGTGTCCAACACAGTACCAACTTTTCAGACTAGATATTTCTGGTTTACAATCATTTGCTTGGTGTAGCAGCACCAGGGCACAAAAAGCTTAGTCCATGAAAGAACAATGCATTTTGATGAAAACCCAGGTACAACAAATGTATAGCCCAAAATAGCTAGAGGCTTTTCAAATTATGAAAAGGGATTCCAGCTGAGCCTTATCAAGAACAATACCAAAATACATATTTTTACAGAAGTGGATGGTTAATTTCCTATTCCATGAACTATAAGCGTATTTTTAATGTAGCTGACAATTATATTTAAATGCACTGAATATTTACATGGGTCATGCTGTACTGGATCAATGAAAAAAAAAAACAACCAAAACCCACCCTAAATACTCGCTTTGAAGGTATTTCAATTAAAATATGATTAAACAAAATGAGTCTTTTACTTAATGGAACACAGTACACTAATGATTGTTCTAATCAACACCAGAAAGGCCATTTCTTTTATAGAAAGGAGAAAGGTTAGTTATACTAGCAAGCAGTAAAATATTTTTGTACTAATTAACGGTATTTCTATGTGTTTCCATACAGGGCAATCATCTTGTTAGATGGAATGAAAAAATATATTGATTGTATCCTGGATGTATAAAGTTGATCTAACATCTGTTCTGTAGACTTACTAGTCCAAAACAATTAATATACTCATATACAGGTTTACATATGGCACAGAGATTAAACATATCTTTAAAGAAGCTATTCTGAATGATTCTTTATATAGAATGAGAGAAGAACCTTTTCTGTAGAGCTAAAGTATGAAAGAAGCACAATAGTACAATAGGCAATGGAGAAAAGTGATATAACAGCAGATGAGAAGAGGCTGCTAGAGAAGCGAGTGTTTGCAGATGAAAAGTTAAAAGATGTAAGTTCGGCAGAAAGAACTGGTGCACAACTCGAGAAGACAGAGCAAAATATTCCATATTTTTTTTTAAATGTTAACAGGAAGGCAAAGAGAGGCAAATTTTAAACTAGCATGAGGTATAAACGAGTTGGTTTTGAAAGCAGTAGGTGAAGACGACTGTGTGGATATAGGGAAAATAGTGTCCTCATGATTACAAAAGCAAATACACACCTGATAATGTATTGGGAGACAATAACAGTTGATGACAGAACGGAGATCCCAGCTTTCTTAGTACACAAGAAGGAAGAAGAGTAGAGGATTTGGAGCAGGTAACTAGTAA
This sequence comes from Rynchops niger, assembly GCA_013400035.1. Taxonomy (NCBI): domain Eukaryota; kingdom Metazoa; phylum Chordata; class Aves; order Charadriiformes; family Laridae; genus Rynchops; species Rynchops niger. The sequence continues at coordinate 131,758 of VXBH01006634.1, read as the reverse complement.
AGGCATTGAGTAAGCGTACAAAAGATGATATGGGTCTGAATGAGAAGGGAGCATGAGGAAAACTAATGCCAGCTGCACAGAGTGTTGACAGAGAAATTAACTGAAAAATGCTCCATAAAAGAAATTAGTCAATAAGTTAAACAGAAACTTCAGCATTGGCTAAAGTGCTGAGAGAATGAGTCAAGGAGGTGTACAAAGCAGAAAACTGCCTGCTGAGTGGGAATGAACAAAAACTGTGGGACAGATCGTCACCAGCTACTGGTGGTGCAGCAAAGCAGGGCAGAAACAAACAAACAAACAAAACAACCCCAAAAGTGTTTTTTTTTGTTTGGGTTGTGGGTTTGTTTGGGAGCATTTTATTGGAAAGAACCGATTTGTAAAAAAGAAAATCCTAAATTTCTTGAAAATGTACTAGTTTAGCTAGAGAAAGTTTTTCAAAGCTAGAGTAGCTTTACCGGGAGAGGAGGGAGCTTACCTCAGAGTAGCCTTGAGGTTAGGGCTGTGAGAAAACACTATAATCTGTGTCTGTTCCATAATCGTAGACCCCAAAGTTTATTGGGCTGATCTGAAAAGTTAAACAGAGGTGGAGAAAAGGAGCAAGTTTCTTCCTGAAGTGAACTTTTACCTTCACTTCTTTCACTGAGTGAGCAGTAGGAGCCAACGGTGAGGAATTCAGCTAAGCTTACTTAAAAGAGGAAAGACTGAGAAAATGTATTTAGAGTAATAGCCATGTTGTAGTAGAATCTCACATCACCTATTTGGTTCTAGTTTGCTTCTCCCGACTACACACACACATAAATAAATAAGTTTTGCTGCAAAAATATTTGCACAATTTGAATATTTCATTTGTCACTAAGATTTAAATAACCACAAGACAACAGCAACTCTTGTCAAGTTAGTAAGTGCATTTTGGGTAATCAAGGAGAGGATAATATATCATCTAGGCAGAAGACAAGAATAAGCTCATATATTCCACTGAGACCTTCAAATCAAGACCTATCTGTTTTCTAAAAGTTAACTCCCTACTTAATCATGAGATATTTGGAACAATAAAAGAATTAATCAATGATTATGTTGTCTGTAGTATACAGATGATTAGACTAGATCACTCTGGTTTTCTCACCTACACCAGTGGAATAACCTCTTGTTATTTTGTGTTGAATAGCAGTTTAAGCACAGGAGGAGGTAAAAAAGATTGTACTTTTTTTTTCCATTAAATATTGGAACCATTTTAAATAGAGAATAAACTAGACAGTAATGCACATTTTTCAGTGTTTATTTGAGCACTGAAGGGCTAAGCAATAAAAATGCAGTTTATTGTTTTTCTTGCATTACATTCTCTAACCATTTGCTTTATTCAACACACAATACCATAATGATGGTGAGATTTTAATCCAAATTGTCCCCTGCATATTATAGCCAAACTTTAGCAGGAACTGCATTACAGCTACATATGCTACAAGTGGATAAATAGAATTACAGGAAAACAGTGAGCCTAATTCTGTTTATATAGAGTATATCAGACATAATGTTATTTATTCAACAGAACTGGTGATGGTAAAAACAGATGTGTAAATAGAAATTAACTTATTATTTAAAACTTGATGGTTTTTGTCACTTGTTAGCTAGTAAGCAGACAGCAAGAATAAAATTACTTTAATTCAAATTCAGAATTATGCTGTCATTTTTACACCAAGTTGGTAATTCACAGCTGGCACAACCTATGTTGATGTACACTGCTGAAAAAGCGCAAAATAATATATCAATTAATTAAATTCATCATACCTAGTCTGATAAATTACAACTGTTATTACTTATTTGCACAACAGCACCATTCTGCTGATGTTGAGGTCTATAAATATTCTCCTGAAGCGTTCTATACTCCTTTTTAATTCAGTATATTTTTGTTTTCCCGCCTTAAAGGTCTGATGAAAAATTAAGTCTTTAAATGGGTGACAGCATTTTAAATTTGATTTCTAAAAGCTAGACTGGTACATTCAGCTGTTGCTGCCAAAAGGAAGCTAGGGTACAGGCACAGCAGCACTAATAGCTGGTTTTATATTTAACAACAATATATTCAACAACAACAAGAGACAGTCTAGCAGGGCTTTATTACATACCAACTTTAAAAATAAATTCTAAGAAAAATAAAGTGTCTTTTCCTCTCTTTTTCCGTGGAAAAAATACGCTTTTTGCTTGCCTGGGAAGAAAAAAAATAAGGAAAAAAAAAAAGGAAAAGGATGGAGCACTTGATATGATTTTCAAGAAATTAAGACTATTTTGTTGGCTTTACGCATTTCACAACAGCTTAAGGCAATATGCACTTGGAAAGGGACTTCTTCACCAGCAGTAAATGGATGAAAAAGAGGGAGTCAAGCTCCAGAGCCATAGTGAAAGCATATAGGAGAATAGCTTACTAGAGATAAGTGGGGGTGAAAAATCCGTTTAGTGTGTCAAAACAACTCTTAGACCTACTGAGCTTTCAAATAAAACTGAAGAAGGTTCAGTAGAAAACTTTTTAAACAAAA
>VXBH01006634.1:111486-129194 GCA_013400035.1 Rynchops niger | reverse complement strand
AAAAAATCCCAAACTGAGAGAAAACAGGAAAGTCCAGAAAATAGCGAGAGCATGAAAATGAAAGTTCAAAGAAGTAGAAAACCAAAGTCAGTTTAAGACTTGATCCTTATAAACGCTGAGCATCTGCAACACCCAGTGGACCCAGACTCTGCAAGTTTGTTTACACATAATGCCTCTATTGCAAGTCTTATGCCTGAGTGCAAATTTTAGCAATATTTAAATTCTTCTTTACATTGCAAAAAGCTTTTAAACTCTCCAATTACCATTAACTTTTACTATACAACATGTCAATTCGACATAACCTTTATATTAAATACATCACTATCTAATCCAGATGAAATTATTAAAACAAGAAAAAAATATCACTGGGAACACACTGCAGGAACAGAATTGTTATTAGAGGACAAAACTGCAAGATCTTTCAGCAGTGGTTCTGTCAAACATTCATCAATGTCTAGTGATAATATCGATCTATATGGTTTTATCTTACATGAAATTATGACAGCTCACTACATGGTTTCTTTAGCTGCAGCAGACACTATTTGTCTTTCATCTTTATTTTTTCTTCCAGTTACATTAGGTATGTACTCTCTGAATCAGTCCACAGAACAAGTTACACTTTATACTAAACTACAAAATACACCTCAAGCAAATTTCTGAGCTCAACCATATTCTTTACCTGGCTGATAACACATGATGTTTCACTCATTGACAGAAAGTAAATAAAATAAAAGGTGAAACCAAATGCTTTACTGTATTGTTGGGCATAGGTAGCCTACCTGTCTATATTTCTTGAAATAGTACATTCCAAAAAAAGGTATTCTTTGGGTCTTAAATTTAGTAAACAGGAACCGTCCTAATCCCTTTTGGTTATGATTGCTTTTACAGTTTGGGAAATGGTAGTACCTACTTGTTGAAATCAAGGTCCTTCTCTTTATAACAACTTTATTTATAAAGATTTTTCTTCATGGTTTATTAAACATGAATTGACTTTGAAAGCCTGGGAATTTTTTTTAATCCAAGAAAGGCAGAAAGAAACACAAGTAGAGAAGGGAAGTGGCTCTCAAACAAAATTAATTAAGGTCATTTGTTCCATGGGGAAATACTGAGTGGCATTCTATATTATCTCACCCAAAAAGTAGCTAATCTGAGTCACCACTGGGAACAAGTCTAAGCTGTAAAATCTAAAAAGCTGCTTTTAGTTTTATTATTATTTATTATTTTATTACAGTCCTTTTCACAAGATAATATAAAGCAATTCTGTTTGATAGAATTGCCCTGACTCCTTCACAATGATACTAATCTGAATCTACTGGGACCTTTGAGAAGATGATCTTAGTAGGTCATCAGAACTCAGGCTCGCATCAATAGTACTGCTGCATGGCAGCACATAACCAATATCTAAACCTTACTATATCTACTCACAAAGCAGGATGATTTAACAGAACAAGCATAAATACTTTTCATGCTCTTAGTCATGTTTTTTATAAAGAAAACATTGTTGATCAGGGAATTACATATCATGTACTAATTTGCCTGTATGCAGAACATATAGGCAAATATATTCAATGATAATCTTTCTTCATATTCTCTGCATATTAAAAAGACCAGTTTTGCACTTATCAGACCTCTAGTGGCAATAGGTATAAGTAAACACAAAAGGAGAATAAACTATCTTTTTTAATATACAGTTGTCCTGGTTTGAGGTGAAACAGAACCAATTTTCTGTTCAGTAGTTTTATTTCTTAGCTAGGCCTCTTCTAACTCTCTGAAATTAACAGCATGTTGTGTCAAAAATGGTTCATTCAGAGTGATAAGACAGTTTGTGCCAAGGAATGGTATGCAGAGAGGGTCTTGCTTATACTTATTGCTATAACAACCAATGTCAACTAATTTTGTTATTTGCCCCACTGGAGGGTCGGAAGCGGAAAAGCGTAGAGGGGTCCCACCTGCAGGGAGGAGAGGACAGGACAGGTGACCAAAAATTGACCAACAGGGTATTCCAACCCATCTGCCCCATGCTCAGTATAAAAGCTGATTCGAATATATTGAACATAGATTGTATGTGTTTATTTTTAATAGGATTCTACTGTCGTTGACATGTAACAAAGATGATGATAAAATGTGTGATAAAAATGTGATAAAAATACAGTTCATTTTTCAGTTAGAACCTCCTAGTGTTGTTTAGAAAACTAGAGGAAATGAAAAATCATGTCCTGTAAGCATTCATTAAATAACAACACAAATAAGAGTCTGTGGACACACCATAACCAGTTGTAAAACAAAGTGCATCAGTGCAAAAATGATTCCCCATACCTTTCAACCGTCTCACTGAGGTATTCCTGAGGACCAAAATCCATACGCAAACCAGGGAAAGCCCAGATCTTAGATTGTATTTACCTCGGTGCACTGGAGGGGCTGCCTGACGATGCCCAGTAAAAAAAGGGAACCAAAAGTGCCCAAACGGTCGGATGTCGCAATCACGGGTGAGATGTTGATAAATAGCCGACCAGATGTATTGGTGAAGTACAAGTTGAGAGGATTAACCTAGTCATGTCCCTGACATAGGAATCAGAGGCGCGAAAGAGCAAGATGGGCTAGGGGTGTAGGGGGGAAGTATGGTCCTGAAGCTGGTAACGTAGGATCTTACCAACACTGGGTTGCTGATTTCACGTGAGGAGCACGATTAATAAATCACCTGGCACGAAGCTTTGTGTACCTCGAGAGATTTTGGATGGGCATACTCTCTGGATTCCATTCAAGGGGGCAGGCAAGCACTGTCGTATCTGTCATGGGTTTTATGTATAACCGAACGAGGATATGGTATTAGTACGAATATTGTAATGGATATCGGCTTCCATTGGGCTGGGAGGTCCTCTGGGGCGAGATATGGTATGGGAAGGGGTATGCCCGTTTGAAAGTTAATGACTTTTAGGCATGGATTAGTGTGTATAATGGGGGAAATAATTGAATGTAACAAGGTGCATGAAGGTTTTATGATACGCGGGGGGAGGGGGATAAGGACAGAGGGTGGTTTCTGTAGTTGAAATTAAACAACAGCGGCTTTTCAGGCCGCAAGTCTTGGAAAAAAGCCAAGCAGAAATTGCTATGACTTATTTTGTGCTTTTTTTAGGTTTATGTTTTGTGTTGGGGGGCTTGGCAGTTGCATCTAACCCCTCGCCCTATTATGGGGTAGTTGGTTTGGTACTGGCTTCTGTTGCAGGATGTGGGTGATTGTTAAGTTTGAGGGCTTCTTTTGTGTCGTTGGTGCTGTTTATGGTGTATTTGGGAGGAATGCTGGTGGTTTTTGTTTACTCTGTACCTTTGGCAGCAGATCCTTTTCCGGAGGCATGGGGGGATTGGCGGGTTGTTGGGTATGGGGTAGGATTTGTTTTAGTGCTTGCCGTGGGAGTGGTTGTTAGTGGGTTTATGGGGTGCTGGAATTTTGGGGTGGTCACTGTTGATAGTGGGGGTATGTTTTCTGTTCAGCTGGATTTTAGTGGAGTGGCAATTCTTGTGGGGTTGGAATGTTTTTAGTGGTGGGTTGAGGGTTATTGTTGACCCTGTTTGTTGTGCTAGAGCTGATGCGGGGGTTATCTCGTGGGGCTATTCGAGCAGTTTAGGGGGGGGTCCAGAGAATAGTTTAGTATAAAATACCAGCTTTGGGAGTTGGAGATAGAGGTTTAAGTCCTCTTTTTCCGAGAGGGAGGAAAACTCTAAGAAGGGGTGTAATCTTCAGTCTTTGGTTTACAAGACCAATGTTTTTTATAAACTATTAGAGTGCTTTTAGTAGTTGAGTATTTTGTTTTCTAGGGTGCTAATGGCAGGGAATAGGAGTAGTAGGATGGCAAAGTAGGTTAAGGAGGCTAGCTGTCCGATGATGATGAAGGGGTGTTCTACGGGCTGGCTGCCAACTCATGTTCCTTCAATGGCTGACGTCTGAGGAGGACCCTGTGTGTTCATCTGCCTTTGATCCCCATCCGTGCGTTCCTGATTCCACCTGTGGAAGCCAGTTCCCACCCATCTCAGAGTCTAGTCTGAGAGTTCCCCAGTGCCTGCTGGTGACCTCATCCTGGGAGCTTAATACGGTTTTGTATATACTGTATCTGTTTAATTATTTTCCTTTTTATTCTATTATTAATATTTCATTGAAATAGTTTAGTTTCTTCTAAACTCATAAGTCTCTTTATCCCTCCTCCTCCCGTCCGTGTACAAGAGGTGTTTGTGGGGAGTATCTGTTGACAACCATTGGCCAATTTGGCCAAGATCACGACAACAGTGAAGGTGAAGATCATTATTGTCCTTGTGTTTTCTCAGATGTGCCTGAGTTGCCAAAATGGCAAGTTAGGTGAGTATAGCATCAGATTTCAAAGGAATCAAACTTATTTAAATATTTTTGTGTTTTCAAAAGAGCACCATTAAAGAATATTCTAAGTTAGAATAAAACTGAAGACGACTTACAGTCAGTGGGAAAAATTGATTTAGCTCGTTACCATAGAAGGCTTGGTAGCTGATCTATCAACTTACCTTTGAGATGTGTGAGGGACAATATGGCTTATAGCAAGACAGTGAGGAGAACACGGAAGGTAGAAATCAACATGCAAAAGATGAAGACCTGGTGCCTAGCTTAAATGATTACAGTATAGGAGACAGAAATTGAGGAGCATATAGATCTGTTTCTCAGCTCAGCAGACAGTAACTCAGTGTCAGAATTTCTCTTGTACTCTTGCTCAGTAGCTGTGATAGGAGAAAAGACATCCCCTTGTAAGAGATTGTAATGCTAAAATACATTCAGTTTTATAAAGTGCTGACAAAATGTGTTACATCTAGAGTTTTTATACAAGTTTGTGTTCTGCTACAATATCAAGTGGTTTGTAATGTCAGTCTTGAAGCCATAATTTAATTCTTCAAGTATTGCATACTGTAAAACATAACATTACTTAAAAATAATATTTGTTTAATAGAAAAGAGAATGAACATTGTGTGGCTCCCCATCTCTACTTCTCACTTTCTGTAGAATCTCACTGGGTGAAAAAGACTACGAGAAAATAACTTAATGGCATTTGTACAGAAATAGACAATGTTAATTTTCCTTATACATTTAGTATGTACATATGACTTATCAAGCAGTGTTTAATTTGATCACAGGGTAGCAGTGGCTTATATGTTAGTCCAGTGGGTTCTGTTCAGAACTTTATATCCATTAATACAGTTTCTGTGTTATAATCTTCTGGTACTAAATACATACAGCGAACAAGCCCAACATTGTAGCATAAGGGAACGTGTAGTACACAGCAGTACAGTAGTACCACAGTAGTACAGCAGTACACAAGAAATACATAGGCATACAGTTCTTGCACACCAGTCCTCTGTGGGGTTATTGCTTTTTATTCCCAAGTGTGCAGAGGTGGGCATGGAGTAACTAGGGCTGACTGCACAGAGAAGAATATGTGCAGTGATGCATATTGTGCATGCATACATACAGATGCAATCAAACATATATCTCTGGCATGTTATATATGTTTTCATTAGCTTTCTATAGTGCTCTAATTTGGCAAAAGTTCAGTCATACATTTGGCATAATTTAAGCCAACTCTGTTAATTTTCTGAGGTTGGATATTTTATGTTGCAAAGCTCGACAGCTACCACTTTCCTGACTGGCATAGCAAAACCACTCTGCTATGATCAGACTGTGCTTTCCTGACAGTATCTAAGGTATTAGCCCGTACTGCATTGGAATAATTATGTTGCACCGTTATTTGAGAATACAATCTCAAACTGCAACATCAAACAGTACAACACAAATCAGTGTTATATCCCAATTAATTTCATAGTGAATTGTTATATCCCATTTAGTCTTCCACTCAGTTCCTGTGCAAGCATTAAGTATCCTCTTCTACTGATTGCAGATGGGAAGAGGAGGGCATTTTCATTTTCCCTATTTATAATTCCCTTTCTTCCTCCCAGACACTCACACCCTTCACTGCACAGATCACCCTGACTCACATGGACCATTCCCATTATTGGAACTTTGTTTGTTGTGCTACTGGAGTGAAGAGGGCAGTAAACAAACCTGAAAGACCAAATCATGCCTACCTTGCCTCTAGTCATTTGTGCTGAAATGAAAAATAATTCCAAATAAGAACATGCTGTGCTGCAGTATAAGGACAAAACAATCTTTTGGGGGATCTGTATGAGCAACTTGTGATGATGTTTCTAGAAATTATGCCTAGGACCATGGCTGCACAAGTGAAAATATTTTTATCTTGTGCAGAATAAAACTTGCACATTTTTGTATTAAAAAAAGCAAAATTTTAATTTGCAACCCGAGTGAACTCTTTCACAAACTCTTTATTAAAAAACACCAACCAAGCAGTTATTTTCTTCATTTCTTCTTTAGATCAGTACCTATTTGAAAAAAAAAAAAAAAAAAAAATCATATCAGAGAATGTCTGGAGTATGTTTAAAGAATGTCTGTTCCCAACTTTAGACAATGTCCACCCACCTTGTTCCTTCTAGGTAGCTCACTAAACAGTCAAATATAAACTTAAACAGTCAAATATAAATAAATAAATAAATCTATAACAGTGGAACATTTATTATTTAGGACCTTTGCTGGCAAAGATTTATTACCTACCACTTTTCAAAAGCTAAGATTCAATAAATATATTTTTTATGTTAAAAATAGTATGCATAATTTTTCTAACATACTTCCTTTAGGACAAAACGTTTGGGGTATAAATAGACTGAAGGACTTCTAAAAGCTTGTTAGCCTTCTTTGTCCCCTTTCACCACCAAAAAATAATTAAGTAGTAACAGCATTTTTTGAAGTTTAATTAGGTTGCTTAAAGAATACAATATCATATAGTTATATGTGACAAAACTTAGACGACAATGGTATTGATTTCATCAGGAAATTGTTAGACATGATGTCATGGATGCCAATTCAAGAAGTCCCAATTGCTGGTTAAACAATTGACATTTCTCCATTGTTCCTTTCATTGCCATTATGAGGAGTCAACATAAACACAGCTGTGTAGAGTAGAGATGTGCTGCTGTATGCACAGTGGTCTGATGGCAGAAAAAATGTTGAAATGCCTGAAAATAACCCAAGTGGCCTATATACCATAAACAACTTCCCAATGAGTCTTGAAAGACATAAGTGCATATATCCAGTTTTTTATTTCTGGGGCTAAATTACACTGCACTGTATTTAGGAATAAAAACATCAACTTATATTTTTGTATTATTTCAGGATTTAGTAATTAATGTATCTAGAAATGTAAGTGGATAAGAATCTATCAGCAAGACACATATACTGAAGAGAGAGAAATTTAAAGGAGTAAAACATAACAAGAAACAAATATCTCACCTCAAGAAGATCATAGAGAAGTAGAAAGGTGAGAAGAGACAAATGTGTATCAGTGTTTTTACACGCTGTTCAAAAATAAAACGAGATCTAATTCTGCCTGATCAATTTCCTATTACTCTATTTTCCTGTCTGAACTAAAATATTATCTCCAGTGAAACCCTTCAAAACAGATTATTTTTCCTTCCTTTTGGAGATATGACATTCCATGGCTCAAATATCATCTTTAAATTATTGTAAAACCATTTGAATAGGTGTATAGCATTTCCTAACGGCCTTTTTGCACTGGGAGTTTGCTGATATTCACTTCTTGCAAGGAGGTATTAAAATATAAAGCTAAGAGAACACATATACACGAAGTCAAAACTTCACAAAACACCATCAAAAAATTGCAAACACTGAACTATTAGACTTGTAGTTTTTTAATAGTGGTTACTGGTGAATGTCCAAGCACATATTAGCTTTAAACACACTATTTCTTTCAAGTGAATGAGGAAAGAGGACAGCAGGGTGCAGACTATGATATTTTCCTTTTTTCTTATGATTTTACGGGGAGGTTCATGATAGAATAGTTTTTGATGATGTGTGCTTTAAAACTGCATAGTAGCAAGTGATAACAGAAACATAGGTATTTTAAGTAATTTACTTATAAAACTGTAAGAAATTTTTTAGCAAGTGTCTTAATTGCAACTACATGTGTTTCACCCATTCTTTAAATGAATATGACAAATGCATTGACCAGTATGTCCTAGTTTGAGGTAAAACAGAACCAATCTTCATTTCAGTAATTTTACTTTTCAGTTAAGCCTCTTCTAACTCTTTGAAATTAAAGACATGTTCTTCAGACAATGTCTGCTACAGGATTGATAAGGCCTGATGTTTACAGTTAATACCAAGGAATGGTACGCAGAGAGGCTCTTGCTTACACTTATTGCTATAACAACTAAGGTCAACTAACTTTGTTGTGTGCCATGTTGGAGGGTTGGAAGCGGAAAAGTGTAGAGGGGTCACATCTACAGGGAGGAGCAGATGGAACAGGTGACCCAAAACTGACCAACAGGATATTCCATCCCATCTCCATCATGCTTGGTATAAAAGCTGAGGGATCAAAGGGGTCAGCCTCTTTCTTCAATGGCTGCCGTCTGAGGAGGACTGTTCGTCTGCCTTTGATCCTGATCCATGTATTCCTGAATCCAGATCCGGTATCCAGTTCCCATCCATCGCTGAGCCCAGTCTGTGACTTTCCCGGTGCCTGCCGGTGTCATGACCATCGTCCTGGGAGCTTGATACAGGTTCTGTACATATTGTATATATTTCATTATTTTCTTATTAATATTATTATCTTTTTACTCATATTCTTTTACTATTAATATTTTATTAGTTTTGTTTCTTTTTCAATCCATAAATATCTCTCTCTCTCTCATATTCTTCTCTCCCTTGGGACAGTAGCTAAAGAGAGTATCTGTCATATGTTTTAGTGGCCATCCCAGTACAAACAATTTTTTTCATATACAATTTTTTTTGTTTTATATAACACATTTTTTGCAATGTTTAGTATTTGCCAGTAAGACGGCAATTTTTTCTCATTACTTACTGTAGCATAAACTGTTAATTGATAATGATTTATGATTTACTATTTTTGGCTTTAAGCAGATTCCAGATGAGGATATTTGTATTTTGTAAATCAAGACAAAACAGTCTTAATTAGAACTGCCTGCTACAGTAAATGATATAATTAAGAGTAAAGTACAGCCTGGTAAGACAAAGAAAATTCTGGAATAAATTAACAGCCCTATAAGTTTAATTCATTCACTATAAACAATATCAGTCCTACTTTCAAAACTCTGTTATAGATTCACTTCATGGATTTTGTTCAGTCACAATGCATCTTAGTTGGCTATCACCTGAGTAACAAGAATAATAATAACTGCCTTATAAGTTCCTCAGAAGAATGAAGAATATGAAGAATGCTAAAATATTTTATTTTCTAACAGAGATATTTTTATAGAATTTAAATTTCTGCAAATGATCAGGATCTTAGAGTGTGCATTGTTAATTAAGAAAAATTAAAAGAAGTGGGAATGTTGAAATTAAGCAATTATTAACCTAAATAATACCAGACTGAAAAAAAAATAAATCAAACCAACGTCAATCTCCTGAGTACAAATGTAATGTAAAAAGATTTAAAAAGCAAAATCGTGAAGTTTTCTTGTCCTTCGTGTTCCTAAATATTATCGGATAAACACTAATATTGATGTACACTACATTTTTAGGAGTAACAGCTTTTAGTAATCACAGAAACTTTTTATTGAAGCCTGATTTTCAGTCAATATTGCACAGATCAACTTTTATTTACCTCCTGCATACACTAGGATACCAACATGGCAAAAGTTCAAATACAGGCACTTTGTCAGCTACAGAAAACCTCAGTCAATCAAAGAGATTCATAAAAATATAATGCTTGTTTATATCTACATTAGATCTGTAGTGGCATATCTTTGGTTTGGTTAACAACTGCATGATGATGAAACATAGCCTAATTATTTTTTATTATTATTTTTATTTAGGACACACGTCCTCATAAATCACTTCCTTAAGGGTCACTCCCTCTATCCCAAAGTTTACCCCTTGGGAATATCAGAGAAATAATATAGAAACTTAATTTTCAAATTTGTAATCTGGATGGCTTCACTAATAGATTTGTATTTAAGAATTTCACACGGCCTATCAAGACTTGCCCTAAGTGGATGGCCATCTTACCTATTATGCTTTTGTTAGTGGAGAAGGCCCGAACTTCCTGAAATACACGAGAAAATGTAAGCTAAGTTAAGAGAGAAGGAGAGGTACTTATGCATTCTTTTTCTAAACTGAATAATAATTATCGAGTTCAATTCAATCATTTTTTCCGGTTCAGCTACCACATGCATCTAAAATTTAGAGTCACCAGTCCAGGCTGGGAATTTAAAAAGGAAAAATATTATAGGAAATCATAAAGAAAGAGTGAAAGAGTTCATAGCATCCCACATAGATACTGGAAATAAAACATTCTACAACTGTATTTACGGTGAATTGTATAATAATGCCTAAAATAAACAAATAAAAAAAAATCACTACATTTTACAAGATCAAGATTTTACAGGACAGGATAAGGAAATATTCTGGGTAGGATTTTATTCCTGCATAATTTTTCACTCTCTGCTTACCTCCTAAAGAGCTCCCAGCCCATTTTCCATATTGTTCTCAAGCATTTCAGATCATTTCCTCAAGATAATCTGTTTACAGGTATAATCAATAGGTTACAAAACTAATAATATATCTTCAGAGGAGCAATAACACTGTTTAAACAGAAAATCTCTGGAAATTAAAAAAAAAAAAAAGTGAAATTAATTAGGTTTTTCTTAAAATCTTATGAAACTGAAAAACCCTTCCATTTTATCCAATTTGATGGTCACTTTGTAAACACATTATGACCAGAAGAAAGGACAAGTCTTGCATGAATTATTCTTAATTAATATATCTACCATTATTACAGAAGTATCCAGGTGTGGTATTGAAAGAAAACTGGCAAAAATCTTCCAATTTAAAATATGTTAATTTCAGTTTTGATTTTTACCTTAAATCTCCCAAACAGGGCTGATAACAAAAATCGGACCCCAGCTTTCCTCTGACACATGCCTCCATTAGCTCATCTTCCTGGCACTGTTGCTTTAGTAGCAGTCTTTATGATTTATTTACAGTTTATTAAATATATTTCTATAATGCAGGTAGAAGAAAGAATAGCAGAAGCAGAATTTTGTCAGAATAATATATTTTAGGAAACTGAAAGAATATATTAAGCAGAAAAAGATAGGTGTTTTATATGCTGTTGCCTAGATCCTTTAAAAATTACAGGTTACACAGCCTATCATCCTGCTCATTTGGTTATTCCCAATCATACTTTTCAGGATTAGCCTGAAGCATTATTTTAAGCATCTTAATTTCTGGCAAAATGTTATTCAGAAATCTGTTAGTAAAGGAGAATCAGTGGAATAAAGGAAAGTCAGTGTTAAGTACAGATGCCTCAGTCCATTCAGCATATCAATATAGATTTAGTGTATTCAACACCAAAACATCTAAGAAAACACATGGAACCTGTAGGAAATGTCATTCTAAGCTGTTTGACCTGCATCCCAAGTTTACATCTTAAAAATTCCCAAAATTTTACCAGCTTGCATGTGCAATTGGTGCTTTGAAAACATTCGATTATTCTCATTCCCTCTTCTCTCTCCCCTCTCCAAAGCCATGTCAGTCATTCCGGGGTTGCAGGCTATCAAGTATATCCCAAAGCACACCCATACACTCCGTTTCATACATTTCTTCAGTGCACAGTTTCAGACTGAAATCTGTTTTGTTATCTATGGCAGGATTCATTTAATCGTCCTTGATTTGTACCCACTGTGTAAAGATTTACGTCTAAGCTGGTCACTGTTTTCTTTAGTGGGAAGAAATAGACATTTTAAAGGCAGGAGTCTTCAGACCTTTTTTCAGGAGGAATTCTTGGATATAATGAGTTATGCCCCAAACTTGCTTAGTTACCTCCAATGAAATAAAGGATATTTCAACAGCTAGCCAGATGCAAAAGTACTGTATAGATGAGTGCAATGATCAGGTGAATTGCACTCTCAATGGCTATATCACTTGCTGAAAATTAATTAATTTCATGAGGTTCTAAGTAGTAAGGTCTGATAAGGTTCACTATAAAAAGTGCCCTAAGTTCTCTGTCATCCAGTAAAAAGGAAATAGTAGTTGCAGTCAATTTTGTAATATATACAGAAATTACTATAGGGATGGTGTTGACATTATAACTTTTTAAGGAGCTATAGAAAAGACAAGAGGAAAAGAATTACTATGACATGAGATCCACTACCAGACCAGTGTACAACTGTCTTGGAAGTTACATCTTTTGATTCATCATCCTTTTAGTATTGCCCATTGAATACATTCTCAGTATTTTCCTTGGGAGAAAAATCCACCTGAGAAAACCAGGAGGCAACATTGACAGACAGATGGCGTAGGTACCATGAGGGTAAAAACAACTCAGTAAATATAAAACTTCTTAGATAAGAGTTTAGTCACTAATTTCACAGAAAATTAGGAATTAGAAGCAGAGGTAAAACAGAATAAATCACTGAGTTTCGAGAAGTCAATAAAACAGGTAATGATTTAAGCCAGAATAAGTATGACAAACTGAGGTGAATGGAAATTTCTTCATATGTAAGCTTCAAAGCAACATGGCAAGTCAACATACAGGTTTGTCATCCACACCTTTTGGCTTAGGTTAACTAAATATGAATAGAACATGTTTTTCCAGAGAAACACCTTGGCAGGGAAAGCTTTATGAAATCACTCATAACAGGTTTTGAGGCACTCTCTATAGTGACATCTCTGCAGGCTGTCATTCCTGACTTTCTGAAATAGAAAACTGCTGCCACTGGGAGGTTTTTCATACTGTGTTGATCTGTATCTTCTGAAGCAACAACCCAACTGGGATATGAAACTTTTGTTCATGTACTTCTTTCCCACCTACTCCCCATTACATTTTTTTTTTCCTCCTTAATCACTGGAACTTCTGGTAGTTGTCATAAGTTTTTAAGAGCTTTTGCTAGCCAGAAAGATTAATGGGAAGGAGAATAATAATTAGATTTCATTTCTATTTTCTCTTTAAATATGCAAATGTGACCTTATTATAATAAGGTCATAATATTACAATATCAGAGCATGGTTGATGTTGGAAGTGAGCTCTGGAGGCCACCTGGTTCATCCCTTCTGCTTAAGCAGGGCCACCTACATCCAGTTGCCTAGGACCATGTCCAGACAGCTTTTGAGTATCTCCAAGGAGGAAGTCTTCACAAACTCTCTGGGCAACTTGTTCCAGTGCTCAGTCACCCTCACAGTTAGACTTAGGTTAACAGCTGGACTTGATGATCTTAAAGGTTTTTTCCTTTCTAAATGATTCTATGATTTCATGATTTTCCTTCTCCATGGATTTTGGAGAGAATTTTTGCCGATTCGCTTCTCAAGACCTGGTCTTAGAGGTGAATTCAATTGCACCTTAGTGTGTTCCTGGTATGCTGTTGGCTCATACTGAACTACCTATAGAGCTACTAAAAAAATGAGAGAAAATAAAAGCTTTCAATGAATTGTTTGACCTTCTCCTTTGGTTCTAGCTAGCTTTTTGATTTTACTGCTTTTAGCAAAACAATAAAAGCCTCTATTAGCCTTAAAGAATAACCTCCACTGTTTAATTAAGATGCAAGTCTATATTTCAGAAACGTTTCCATATTTTTACAGAATTCCATTTTACTGACTTAGAGTAGAAGGTAACTTCCACATCTTTCCTTGTACAGAAGTTGTTCAGGTGAAACACAGAAATAATTTGTTTAAAGCAAATGATGCCACACAATATGCAGGTGAACTTGCCAACATATATCCAAGCTCAACTTTCAGTAAAAATATTTTTCCTAATCTTAGCTTAGATTTCTTAGTCTTATAAGACTGCAGGCAGTCGTTAGAGTATTATCTTTCTTAGGACCCACCGAAGTAATAGTGTTGACCATTAGTTTTTTCAACCATTTACTGCTTTTGTTGGTGAAAAATATGGGCAGTGGTTTTCAGAGCTTTAAATGGTGTCCACGTGATGAAGAAACACAGAAACCAACCAGGACCATGATACCATTAAGTTTTTGCAGTAAGAAGAGTTAGAGAACAGAGCCAAATGAAAACCAAAAAGGGCATGCAGGGTGGCTGGATGTGACTGACAGCCACAAGAAACAAAAAGAAAGAATTAAGCTGTAAAAAGGAGGAAGGGAAGAACCACATTTGGTGAGACGGTAAGTCTGTACTGTTGTCTACGCTGTATAATGCATGTCATTCTAGAGAGAAATATGAAAAACCTTGTATGTCAAAACATCCACACCATACATATAAGTGAATGTCAGGTCCCGGAAGCAGTAGTATTGGGTCATTCCATGCAGATTAATTAGCACTGCTTCCCTACAAAGCTAAGTAGCGTACATGGGCTCAGGAACTCCTGTGTGGCTGGGGTACCTCAATGCCTGTATAGTTATTTTGTTTCCAAAGATACAGCTGATCCATTCAGAGACACCTTGGGTATAAATACAGAGCCCTGTAACCAGCCTTTTGAGATGGTTACATACCAGAGAAAAAAGAGATCACTGAACAAGTCTTTGGTTTCAAAAGTCACGTTAGAGAAGTAAGAGCAAAGCTTTGCAAGGATGAGCAGGTGGAAAGAGCAGAAGCTGTTGATGTCTCTTGAGAACTACATCAGAATTTTCTCCAGAACAAATGATCGTCTCAGTCTTGTAATGCAATTTAACAGCCTTTGATGTGTTTAACAGGTTTGCCTCTAACCCTTCACGGAACTTTGCTTATAAGTATTTATAATTTTTTTCACATGTTAAAAGTAAGGAAAATGGTGTGGGAAGATATGTTGTTTACTTTATCAGAAACATGTTTTATAATTATAATTTTGTAATTATGAACAATTAATATCAAATAAATGCATTTATATTTAAGAATAATATATTGTAAAGTCTTCCTGAGTGAGAAAAATCCCCCTTAAAAGCAAGAAAGTGGCATAATCTGCCTCACAATCATGCAAAATTTATAAAAAATATTTTTTCCACAGAGAGAAAACCTGCAGGAATGCTGTTAGCATCTCAGTATGATGCCCATTATACTAATATGGGCATCATTCAGAAAGCCTAAATAAAGGAAAAAATTACTTTCCATAGATTGGACAATCTAAGTACACAGAGAGCACATAATTAATTCAAAGACTGGAGCATTCAAAGATTTATTAAGTGGGTTTTTTTGACTCTAATAATCAAGATTATGCTTAGTTAGGGTTATTGTATGAAGAATTAACTTTTAGATATTTTGTGTATTCATTTACAGATGCTAACATTCTGAAGCTGCTCTAAATGTATTGCATTAGGTAAATAATTTGATAGTGGAACAAAATCATCAATTAATATAAAGAATAACCAATTTTAAAAAGTCAAAATGTAGTGAAACATGCTTGAAGCAGGAGTCATTTAATACAATATACCTCTCACTTTTCAACATTTCTTCTGCAAATAAAAAAGAATTTTTTCCATCTGCATGACTTAAGCAAAAGAAATTAAATGGTTTTGGCTATGTTGATGAAAGCAGAAAATTAAATCCCTTCTAAAACACCTGAATATGTGCATGCAGTTCAATAACCTATGTAGCTCTTAAATAAAAATCCAGTTGAATATCTATCAATCCCAGACATTTACAGAGATGACCGCCTGTAAGAGCTTCCAGATAAAAATGTGATGCCATCCCTCTGCAATCCCCAGAGATACAGATTTTAAGTAGACAAATCTAGAAAGAAATTCACAGCTGAAATTAGTAATGATTTCTGGATGAGCAAATTTTGAAAGCTATAAACACAAAATGGTTCAAACAACTTAACTGTGTAGACAAAAAAATGCTGTCTAAAGGAGTGCTGGAAAATCAAACCTCCACTGAGGTAACAAGAAGTGAAGAGAAACTATCACTGAAGTATTCCTCTCTGCCAGAAACACTACCCGCCAGGAAACACTACCCACCAATACGAAGAATGCTGTCTCTTAAAGGAACCTAAGACTGGGCTACAAAATAAACCATACAGAGAGGATTAATCCAGAATTCCTCTTAAACCAAATAAACCAATTCAGGTTCAAACAGCAAATTCATAACCACACCCTTCATAAATATGGACAGATGTCTTAGTACCTTTTATTAGAATCTCACTGCAGATGTTACGCCAATATACAAAGGCAAGGACTGGATCACCAGGGGGTTCCTTACTCTGCAGCCAATTTACTAGTTGAATGTTACATCTTAAAGAGTTTAAAGCTCAGTATGAAAAACTTGCTAATGCTAAACAGCAAGAGAAGCAGCTAGGTAGTAATGAGGGAAAAAAGAATTACTGTGACGCATATAATTCATAGCTCCAATTCTCTTTACCTTAGTCTTAAGCCCCATATGTAATTGGTATCGTTAGAGAACATCTGTTCTTTTGCTCTCCACAGCATTGATTAAATAGACTGAAATCAATACACAGTAGAGCACATTCCTAATCAAAAGGCATTATCCATCAGGTAAATATCACTATACCATCATCAGGCTTTGTTCAGACACTATTCCCCTGTTTGAGATCTATGTAGTCATGACGCAGAGTTAATTTTGTGTATATTTAGGTTTATTTCTCAAAATCTTTTGTGATAGTCTTTTTAGTTGGTTCTTTTTTCTCCTGTGCTGCCTCTACACTGACAATGACAGTGTAGTAATTGCTTTAATGTACTAGGAACAAGGATTTGGGGGTTTTGGGTGTTATTTTTTTTTTTTTTTCCTCTTCAAGATTTTGTATTTAGGAGGAGAGTGCACAAATATTTCCAAAAAACCAAGACAAACAACAGGCAAGATAAACCCCAAGCATTTTGACAAAGCTGTGTGTGTATTTCTGACTAATTTCTGACTGCATGAGGGATTCCAAAAAGGGTCTCTCTTATCAGTTATACAACTTTGTCAGACATTATAAATGGCACACTAGATACTTCCCACAGCGGATTAAGTTACCAAACATAAACCAAACCTGTAATCATCTGCCGGATATCAAGGTACTGAGGCATACTTGTATTAATATACAAGTTTTTTGCAAAGTACTACTAAAATATTGAGTTCTTGTAACTTCAGCATATTAACTCCTGCTTCATTAAATTGATGCGTTAATGTTGATTGAATGTCTCAATAACTGTGACTAGCTTAGGCATTTCCAAGGCTGCTAAAGAAGCGGGCTGATGTCAGCAAGGGAAATTCTGGTTAGATGTGAGGAAGAAAAATATCACCATGTGTTATAAACCAGGAACTGTGGAATGCCCATCCTTGGAGATACACAGCACTTGACTGGACATGACTCGGAGAAACCTGCTCCAATGTCAAAGCTGACCCTGCTCTGAGAAGGGAGTTGTACCAGACAACCTCCCAAAGTGCTTTCCAACCGAAATCTTTCTGTGATTCTAAAATGTTTACACCACATCAATTAGCCACCTTCACAAAACTCAGGAGTTTTGCAAAGAAAATTAGATGGTTCAAGACAGATCTGGTAAATAATTTGAAAATTTAATCTTCCAAATAATTTGTGAGAAATTACTTTAATCTATTTCACTTTTTTTGAAAAATTAAAAATCTTATATAGAAACTAAACCAAAATAGCAATTTCTATGAAAAACTTCATTATACAGTTGTATTGGGTCTGGCTGAGATGGAG
>VXBH01006634.1:67946-111118 GCA_013400035.1 Rynchops niger | reverse complement strand
ATCATGGTTATATATTATATTTAATAATTTATTATGTATTATAAATTATTATATAATAATTTGCTGAATTATGAACACACACTACTCTAAGAACTTCACCCTCTCTTCCATAATAAATTGATCTCAATAAAATGGAAAACTATTTCCCGAGGTAATGCTTAGTGTATCATTTAGGCAAGTGATTATCTAATATCACATAACTTTCATGAACTTATTAATCAGTTTGAAGTTATGACATACAATACTAAGAGAACGTTGTTCAGCCTCGAGAAGAGAAGGCTCCGAGGAGAACTTATAGCGGTCTTCCGGTACCTAAAGGGGGCCTACAGGAAAGATGGGGAGGGACTCTTTATCAAGGAGCGTAAAGATAGGACATGGGGTAACGGCCTCAAACTGAAAGAGGGCAGATTTAGATTGGATATCAGGAAGAAATTCTTTATAGTAGAGAGTGGTGAGGCACTGGCACAGGTTGCCCGGAGAAGTTGTCAATGCCCCATCCCTGGAAGTGTTCAAGGCCAGGCTGGATGGGGCTTTGAGCAGCCTGATCGTAGTGGGAGTGTCCCTGCCCATGGCAGGGGGTTGGGACTAAATGATCTTTTAGGTCCCTTCCAACCTGAACCATTCTGTGATTTTGTGATTTATATGCAAATACATTTACTGTGCTCACTTTTTTAACCTGTCTCTGTACAGCAAAAGATGTTATTTTTGACATAGCTGGGAAATCACATTAGCTCTGGGAGTTCATATTTAAATATGCTCTTCACATCTACCAAGGGAAAAATGCTCAGTTTTCAAATATTTTTGATGGAATGCTTCATAAGTGAAGCACACAATCCCTGAAGGATTATGCCACTATTTCTATTTAATAAATTTGATTAAATTAAGGTAAATGGTGGTCTAACCTCAAAAGAAAAAATGTATTTCATTTATGAAAAATATTGCCATTCATTCTGCTATATTTCATGTACAGCACATAATGTCTCAAATATGAAATTCCAGCTTTTCTAACAAGGTATTTTTTATACAACATTTAAGGTGATCTTGAACATTTGGAACACTTCAGTATGTCTGAGTGTGTTACCTTAAAATACTGGAGTCTTATGCCCCTACCCTCTGATAACAGCTATAGGTAAGATTTGAAGCTGGGATAGCAGGCATGTAAAAATGTCTTTCAAAAATGCTACAATTCTGTATACGTGCTGTAATGTATGTGTTTAGCCAAGGAAAAAACTTTTGTCAGAGTTCCTCTGCTACCCCCATGACCAAGAAGGATCTTATCTGGGGAAGTACCACAGCATCCCTCAAGGGATATAATGTAAATAAACTCAATATGATACATCTAGGTCACACACTAGGATAAAAAACATACTTGAAGACAACTGGTCTAGCTCCTATAGTCTGTGTATCCTTTCCTCTGTTTGGAAAGGCTTGGTTTGACTCTATTTCTTGCAATAGTAACTTTGAAATTACTACAAGGCCAGGACCACTTTTTAATGATACCGTGAATTTTACCTGAAGGAAAACATAAAAGGTTAATACCAAAGCTTGGACTGATGAGCTAGAAGGGGAAAACAGAATCACAGAATCATTGAAGCTGGAAGGGATCTCTTGAGAACATCTAGTCCAACTCTCGGCTCAAGCAGGGTCAGCCAAAGCAGGTTATGAAAGACTGTGTCCAGTAAGGTTTTGAATATCTTCATAGATGGAGACTCCATGGCCTCTCTGAGCAACCTGTTCTGGTGTTTGGTCACCCTTGCAAGTAAAAAAGTATTTTCTTGCATTCACATAGAATTTCATGTGTTTCAGCTTCTAGCCATTGCTTCTTGTCCAGTCACTAGATATTGCTGAGAAGAGTATGGCTTCTTCTTCGTTCCTTCCTATCATGTATTTATAGACATAGGCAAGATCAGCCTAAGCCTTTACTGCTTCAGGCTAGAGTCCCATCCCTCTCAAACTCTTCTCATATGAAAGATTTTGCAATCCCTTAGTGACCCTGTGCTGAACTCATTCTAGTTGCCCAGAGAAGTTGTGGATGTCCCCTCCCAGGATGTGTTCAAGGCCAGGTTGGATGAGGCTTTAGCAATGTGATGTAGTGGAAGGTGCTCCTGCCCATGGCAGGGGGGTTGGAACGAGATGATCTTTAAGGTGCCTTCCAACCCAAACCATTCTATTATTCTATGGTTCTATGGTTCTATGATTCTAGTAAGTTCATGTCTCTCTTGTACTGGGGAGCCCAGAACTGGACACAATACTCCAAGTGTGGCCTTACTAGTGCTGAGCACAGGGGAAGGATCACCTTCCTCTACCTGCTGTCAACCCTGCCTGAAGCAATCCAGGAGGCTATTGGTTGCCTTTGCTGCAAGGGCACATTGCTGGCTCATGGCCAACTTGTACTCCAAGATCCTTCTCTGCAGAGTTGTTTTCCAGTCAATCAGCCCCTAGAGTGTATCAGGGCCAGAGGTTATTTTGCTACCAGTGCAGGATATAGCAGTTCCCCTGATTGAACTTAAGGACATTCCTCTCTGCCCAATTCTCCAGTTTATCCTGGTTCCACTGAAAGGCAGCACAACCCTCTGGTGTATCAGCCACAGCTCCTAATTTTGTATCATCTGCAAACTTGCTGAGGTTTCACTCTGTCTCAGCATCCAGGTCATTAATGAAGATGTCAGATAGTATTGGCCCTAGTATCAACCAGGTACACCACTAGGGACTTCCCTCCAATTGGTCATTTGCCATTGATCACAGCCCTTTGGATCTGACTGCTCAGCCAGTTTTCAGTCCCTATTATTGTACACTTATCTAATGCATAGTTTGTCAACTTGTCTTCGAGTTTGTTATGGGAAAAGGTGCAAAGGTCTTACTAAAGTGAGGTGAACAACACCCACTCTCACATCTCATCCATCAAGCTACTCAGCTCATTGTAGTCTATCAAGTTGGTTAGATGTGATTTCCCTTTTATAGATCCCTGCTCACCACTCCCAATCCCCTTCCTGTCCTTCATATGTTTGGAAATGCTTTTCTGGAGGATTTTCTCCATCACCTTCCTAGGGACTGAGGTGAGGCTGACCAACCTGTAGTTCCCCGAATCCTCCTTCTTGATCACCTTGAGGATAGCAGTGACATTTGCTCTCTTCCAGTCTTCATGAACCTCCCCCAGCTGCCGTGTTCTTTCAAAGATAATTGAGTATGGTCTTGCAGTGTAAACAGCCAGCTCCCTTAGCAATTGTGGGTTCAACCATTCAGTCCTCATGGACTCATGTGCAGCCAGTTTGTCTAAATGCTCTCTGACCTAATTTTCTTCCATTGACAGTAAGTCTTCCTTGCTTCAGACTTTACCTTGCTTCAGAATTACCTACCTTGCTTCAGACAGACACCCAGCATTCCTGAAGACTGGCCTTACTGGTAAAGATTGAGGCAAAGAAAGCATGAGTATATTGGCCTCCATTTCATTTGTCAGCAGTCCCCTGCCTTATTCAACAGCAGGCCCACATTTTCCCTGATCATCTTCTGCTGCTTAAACAATTGAAGAATCCTTTCCCTTATCTCTCACATCGCTTGCCAGGTTAAATGTCAAGCTTGCCCCGGCTTGTCTAACCTCATCCTGGATCACTAGCTCCTTCTTCCTCCTCTTGTAAAATGCATTTTATGTCTGAGTGGAGCTAGGAGCTCCTTGATCATCCACTTGGGCCACCTCCTGCTTTTATTTGATTTTCTGCTTATTGGGATGGCATTTTCTTGAGCCTGGAGGAGGTGATCTTTGAACATTAACCAGTTCTCCTGGACACATCTCTCCGGGGTCCTTGGGATTCTTCCAAGTAGATCTCTGAAAAGGTTGAATTCTACTCTCATGAAATCCAGGGCTGTGGTCTTACATTTTCCCTGTTTAGTACTTCTGCTATGTGGATTTCACTATCTTGTCAGAAGACAAAGTTCTGGATAAGTGTACATTTTATAACTTTACATTTTTGTTATTGTTCTGTTGCAGCTTTCAACAACTAACTGCAGAATCATCATAATTGCAGTAGAATTGTTGAATATTTCTTTGAAATTTTCTTTATCTTTAAGTTGTTTTTTAATAAGCAGAACAGTTTGTCAGGTGGATTACCTACAGTTTTCAAGACAGAAGCATTTTTCACTCCGAAGTACTATATTCAGCAGCTAGGAAGGTGAAAAGATTTCTTTTTTGTTTGTATTCCCTCCTTCCTTTTGTCCATCAAGGATAACACTCTTTAAGGTCCTTTTCTTGTCTCAGAGGATTACTAAACAGAAAAAGAAATAATTGAAGAAAGATATACTCAAGAAATTTTTAAAAGAAAACAAGAAAACGTTATTAACAGATTTCTGTGCTTTCACTGTCTGTATGTAAAACTGTGAGTCCCTTCAGCATCCTATTGAAAAACAGCAGAATTCCTGGTAAGGCAGAATATAACTCTCATTCTTCAGTAGCAGGCTTCAGTTGTATATACAAAACAAATTTCAAGTTGACATTTTTATCAGTTTACTTTTGCAACATCAACAATTAACTGCAAATGATAATAATAAACATCATGTCTTGCATTCAAAACTAACAGCCACATTTGTAAAGAAAAAAACGAAAAAGGAAAAAGATACTTATCTTAAAAGGAAAAGCTTTCTTTAAAAATAGCTTTAAAATAAGATTACAGTTAGAGTATTTTTTAAAAAGCATCTGAAAATCAGTATGAACAGTTTCCCTTCAAAAATGAACAGTTTCCCTTCTTTCAAGCAATATTTTAGAAAATATTGATTTATAATATTATTAAATTGGAGGTAAATCAAATAATATACATGCTTGTTAAAAATCAATTTTTATAGCTTTCCTTAGGCCCAGACTTTGGGTTTTTTTCCGGTCCAAAATTTTGTGCCAAAATGAAAAGATGTATTTAGCATTGGTGTGACCTTACCTTGAGTACTGTGTGCAGTTCTGGGGTCCACAATTTAAGAAGGATGTGAAGGTCATTGAATGCATCCGGAGGAGGACAACAAAGCTGGTGAAAGGGCTGGAAGGCATGTCCTATGAGGAACTCCTGAGGACTCAGAAAAGGAGGCTCAGGGGCAACCTCATTGCTCTCTGCAACTTCCTGAGGAGGTGGACAGTGGTCTCACTCAGTATCCAGTAATAGGACACGTGGGAATGGTTCAAAGCTGCATCCTGGGAGATTCTGACCTGCCATGGGGAAATATTTGTTTACTAAGAAGGTGGTCAAAGCCTGGAACAGGCTTCCTGGAGTGGTGGTCATTGCCCCAGGCCTATCAGTGTGTAAGAGGTGTTTCAACAATGCCCCTAATAGTATGCTTTAACTCTTGGTGAGCCCTGAAAGTGGTCAGGCAGTCGGACTAGATGATCATTGTAGGTCCCTTCCAATTAAAAATATTCTATTCTATTCTATTCTATTCTATTCTATTCTATTCTATTCTAAATAATGAGTTCTACTTTCAGACATCAACAGTGAATCTTCCACTGACTTCATCAGGAGTTTGGTGAACATACGATGACTTAATTTCATAAACCATGTAGAAGGGTTGAAGAAGGTGACTAAAACTCTTACAAGTATTTTTTTTTTTTGTTTAAGTCTGTTGTATTTCAATTTGAAATAATAAGAAAAAATCCTCTTTCATCATGTACCTTACATATGGCAACAAAAGTGCATAGAAAGAAAGAAAGAAAGAAAGAAAGAAAGCAAAAAGAAAGAAAGAAAGAAAGAAAGAGAGAAAGAGAGAAAGAGAGAAAGAGAGAAAGAGAAAAAAGAAAGAAAGAAAGAAAGAAAGAAAAAGAAAGAAAGAAAGAAAGAAAGAAAGAAAAAGAAAGAAAAAGAAAAAGAGAGAAAGAAAGAAAAAGAAAGAAAGAATGAAAGAAAGGAAGGAAGAAATAAAGAAAGAAAGAAGGAAAGAAAGAAGGAAAAGAAATCTAGTTTTTCTTTCTGTGTGTTTCAACTGTGCTACAAAGGATATAATCTTTGGCGATCCTCTATGAACATGTATTTTAAGCTATTTCTGTTGATCTGAAATGACCTTTGGCTTCCATGCTTTCTGGTCCTCCTAGAAGACAAACAATTCTCCTTATTTTAATGTACCTCCTGGAGTAAGGCTGATTCCAAAGATTACTGATTTTGAACAATTTAAAAGGAAATGAAAAAAGATCATGAAAAAATAGTTATTGACTATTGAAATAGTTATTGTCAATAAAAGTAAAAATGACACAAAGCTGCAATTTAAAAATCTCTTTCCCATATCAATGCACAACCATTCAGGTGACAAGCTTGATTTCTGACAGATTTTTCAAGGTATGGACACCTGGAGTCCAACAGTAATTTGACTCTATTTTTGAACAGTGATCTACATTTTGAAATCAAATTAACAATTTTGAGTTTACTTGAAATATGTCCAGAGCTATACATTTTTAGTATCAACCATTGATCCTACACAGACATCAAGAAGAATAAACTTTGTTAAGTTTGAGATACATGAGGTATATTCTCCACTCAGTGCTTCCTCTAGGACCCCTATTATTCAATAAACTGAGCTGAAGAACTGTCAATGTTTTATTTCTCATTTGGCCCTCTTTTACAGCATGTTAATTTTTTCTCCATTAAATTCTTCAGAATAAAATAAAGGATATGATCTAAGAGATATGTCATACAACAGTGTATGGTTGAAGGATGTCCAAGCCTTAAATCTCCAAGTCTACAGCTCAGAAGTATTTTTTGAATGATTCATTTGATCTGGATCATCCCAGGCTGAGGGAGCTGGGCCTTGAAAGGAGAAAGGTCAGGGAGACCTTATCACTGTCTACAACTGCCTAACCAGAGGATACAGAGAAGATGAAGCCAGATCCTATTCAGACGCGTATAGTAATAGGGTAACAGGCAAAAAACATGAGCCAGATCCAATTCAGACATGCACAGTAAAAAGATGACAGGCAACAAACATGAGCTGGGAAATTATGATTAGATACAAGGAATAAACATTTTCTACCATGAGGTAAAAACATCTGTAGAAAAGTGTTTCGTTCAAGAAAAAATATGGGTGAGGGGGGCTTAAAATAGATAAAGAATGTCTTTAATTTAAATAGGCAATTTTTACACACCTTATATTTTCATAGCAATAGTGTAATCTTTTTTCTTTTTTAATCTACTACTGTGTGTTAGAGTGACTAGTCTCGTTTAAAATTCACTTAAAGTGCCTTTTGCACTCCTGACAACTGATGCACGTACAATATTAGATAAAAATCTGGAAATGTAGCAGGCATGTACTCATAATAACTTTTACCAGGCAGGCTGAGATAGGAGATAGCTGGTAATCAAAACTATCAGAACAGCAGACGCAGAGGTTTGGACTGATAAGACTGTAGTCAGTAGTGTGGTGCAAGGTCCAGGAAAGAGGACTGGCAGCCAAAGTCAGGAAGCTACTGGGTACAGAGGAGAACAGATTTATTGGGTCAGAGATCCTCGAAGGTTATCCTGCTCAGCACACAATCAGAGTAAAGATCATCTCAGCCTCCCTCAAATACCAGTAAATCTGTAAACTACCCAAAGAGTGCAAGTACCTTTACTAGGTGTTTACTATTTTCTCTAGTGGATGACCACTAAACAGAGCGTTGTGTAAATATATAGCACATTTTCTGAATTTAAAAGTTACTCTCCTATCCATTTTCCTTCTCCTCCTCCTGTGAGACTGTTGATTACTTAAACTCATAAACATTTAGGTTTTATTTTGATTTTAACTTTTTAAACCCAAAGGTACCTGAGGCTATATTTGAGTTAGTTTTATAAAACTCTGGTAATCTTTGGAAGGAAAGGTTTCCTCAGCAAGCTATTAATATTCCCGTTATCATAATAGGAGGGTGGGGGGTGGGGAAAGATAGAAGCTACAAGAATTTTTGAAATAATGGAAAGCTGCTCAAGAATTTACCAACTATAGGTTGTCTTTTAAACTGGGATAATGATAAATACGAGTTTGTCAAGAGACTCAGCTTTATATGTAGTGATAGCTAACATGCACACATGAAGGAGTTATGTTTACATAGGAGGACACTGTGTACTAAGAAAGGTAAATGAGAGGAAAATATAGTAACTGGGCAGAATAAGTAGCTGGGCAGAATCTGTACTACTGGGCAGAATCAGCCCTGTAGTAGTGATTTCATAGAGCAGTTGGAAGGTCTTTTGAGAAGAGTGCCTGAAACGGTTAGATGCTTCTTTTCTTAGAAAGCTTCAAACTTCAACAAACAATCATTTACAATGTCCTTATAGTTGTCTGAATGTCTATTGCCTAATTCATATCCATGAAATTTCTGAATGAAGTGAACATCTGTTATCCTTCTTTTAAAATTATAATTACAGGAATTAAAATCTCAAACAAGACGGTTTTCACTTTGCTTTTACAGGATGAAAGTTTAATATGATATGAATCCCTAAAAAACCCCAATCTATAAACCTCTGAGCTGACCTTACAATTTTTAAGAGTATGATTTTGCTAATTTCTTCAAAAAGTTAGTGCTTTCTATAAATAAGGTAGACAGAGACACAAAACTTGGATCAATTGTCTGTG
This sequence comes from Rynchops niger, assembly GCA_013400035.1. Lineage (NCBI taxonomy): Eukaryota > Metazoa > Chordata > Aves > Charadriiformes > Laridae > Rynchops > Rynchops niger. Next base: position 102,553 of record VXBH01006634.1, on the reverse strand, counting down.
AGAGTTATGAAAGACACCACTAAAGTGCAAAGTTACAGAAAAAGCCAGAAAAATCCTTCATTGCCTGTATTTTAAACACTAATGTCACTTTGTATTGTGTTCCTGGTAGTTTGCTATGTTTGGACCACATTTTAAACAGAACTACTTATCTCATATCAAATGCTAGAATTGTTTCATAAAATGTGCTCTTCCATTTACAGTACTTTTAAAATACAAATGCAGATGTATTTTGTTTTACTCCTGATCACTTCTGACTTAGCATGCTTAAGTTATCAGTAGTTTATGGATAGGCATAGAAAAGCCATAAAATTACTGTCCTATATATATTCACACAGAATATACGTATACATATAAAATACTAAGGAAAAAAAAAAAACATTCAAAGACTCTAATGGTCTCATGCTATGGTAATGAAATCATAGACACCTAAGGCTTTAAAACTTTAATTGTATTAAACCAAGAAAACAAAGAGGCCCACCTTTGCTCTACAAATAGCAGAATAAAAGCATATGAAAGGCAAATATCTTTTGAAGTGCAAGCTCATACCCTACACAGTGATAGAGGGAAGGATTGCAGCTTGTGTTATTGGTTCCTATTCCATTAGAAAAGTTTTAAGAAAATCAAGCAGAATATTTGTAGCTCTTTCCTCTCTCTACAATAAATTTTATCTCTTTGAGACATGAATAGACGTGCTGACTCTTTTGTGTTTTGAGTTTTAAGTTTGTGCCAGAAGTGCCAGTGGAATCAGCTTCTCACATGAGAGATAAAATAAATTCTCTGAAGAGTTGAGCCTGTCAAAATAGATGGAAAAAAATTCTTTTGCTGTGTGTTCAAATAATAGATACAGAATACATAAATAACATTCAAGAACAATCCCAATACTTCTTACATTTAAATTAAGTTTTCTAGTGACAGACTGGACTTCTGAAAAATACTATTAGATTGTACAGAGGAAAAAAATTAAGATCTATAAATATTTGAATTCTTATTGATATGACAAGAAGTGTTTGTGCTGAATAATAAGGCAAATACTGATGAGAAAATGCTCAATGAATATACTGAACTGCAGTTGCCATGGGAACCAGCAATATCTTTTACCTATGATTAGATACTGAGATAAATCAGGTGCATGTTTGTATGTGTATACTTGTGTCAGGAAGGTTATTTAGCTTGAAGAAATAAATTCATGAGAGACAGACAAGAAAATATGTTTTCATATTCCGTTTACAGACATGCTGTTATTCAGAATTGTCACCCTCAAAGTTGTTAACCCTAAATTGCTGGGTCAGCAATTTAGCTGTTGCAGTAAAATAAATTTGGTTTAGGGAAAATCAACAGCTGTTCTCCAAGGTCAGATGACTCAGCAGAGAAAAAAATTCTTTGCAAATAAACTTTCAAAAATGAACTGTCTCTATTTAAAAACTGAATCTACAGGTGTTTACTGAGGGTTACGTATACACACCTGGCCTCAAATGCCTTTAGGTCATTAGCTATTGTATGTCAGCACAGATACTTCAAATCTGTCCTAGATCTTGGAATACATGTTCTATTGGTAATATGACTTCCAAATAAAAAGTTTGAAACATACTTTTATCAGTATACTCCTTTGGCACACATTCTCAAAAGCACTATACAAGTTCTGATAACTCATTATCTGATTAATTTGTCTGATAAAGCAAGGGATATTCTAAACCAACATAATAAAAAAACATCAGCAGCACAAAGCATTAATCCCATAACAACATTTAACTAAAAAAAGTATTTTCCAGGACAGTGCATGGCATAAAGCTTCTTTCTTGCTGCTGTAAAAGCACATTTTTGCTTAAATTCAGATAAACAGAACATATTGTTAAGCTTTTGTCAAACTGTAAATGACCTGGGTGTGTGACAGACCTCCTTCTTGTGAGCCAGCCTGCACCAGCCCCACTTTCACAAATTCTCTGCATCATATTGATGCCACAAGAGACTCATAGTTACCATTAAAGGTTTTATTCTATTATTTTTCCATCTTTGCAGCTACCAACATGCTCTTCATACTGAAAGTGAAGAGGAAGCACAGACTCTTTTTATTTCTCCAGTTCTGTGCCCCTGAAGAACTGCATTCTGTGAGGGGAAATTTCTACCAAATAGCTAATACTGTAACCAAGGTAGCTTGTAAAGAGCCACCTTTATTGGACTTTGATTGAGTAACGTAAAGTCTAAATTTGAAAATATTTGTTCAGCTCTTTTCCACAAGACAATTATACATTATTTCATTAAAAGTGACATTTCTAAAGCAGCTCTGTAGAGAGAGACCTGGGAGTCCTGGTGGACAGCAAGTTCACCAGGAGCCAGCAATGTGCCCTTGTGGCCAAGAAAAAGATACTTTCAAAGTAATGTTGCTTTCTAGGAGAGCACTTCTTTAGCTTTTCCATCAAATAAAATAATCAATAAATCCTCCTACTTCTATAGGTACACCAATGACAGATGATCTGGTATTAAGTCAATTTTATCATGCAGTTTTTGCTTTTTATCTCATTATTTCAAGAGCAGTTTCATTACCTGTAACATCACTTTAGTGCCCATATTTGTAGGTGACAGAGAATTTCCATTACAGTTGTAACTTATGATACCATTTTCTTTTCTTCAAATTTTGGCACAGGAAAATTGAAGTAATTCACTTAAATTTATTATGAAATGGACTTGAAATTAGAAGTAAGGCACAAAGATCTACAAAGCAGTTACAAGTCTAAATGTTGCTTTCAGTATACTATTATCTACACGTGAGAAGTAAAATGGAGTTGTGAGGAAGATAGCTTGTGAGGAAACAGAAAACCTGAACAGTATTAAATGCCATAATTATCTGAAAATTCCATTTTTCTGCCACTGAAATTTTCCCTCTCCCCTTCTACCTAGGTAATATTCCTGTATGAAAGCAAACAGGAGGACCCCAGCTATAGGCAATCAGAACCACCTTTTTATTGTTGGTGCTCGCTTGCTTCCTACATTCCTTCCACTGTGATATTGTGGAAAGTGTTAGATTATGCCTAAGCAGTTTAAGAAGCACCACAATGGCATCAGTCTATGTGGAGCCTAAAGTTATTCCTTCCAAGGCCTCATATAGATTAATTTTAATTCTGCATATCTAGTCAGCCTGGATACACCTATTTACATACTAAATCATGGCTATTCTATGAAGTAAAATTAATTTTTTTTTTTTTTTTTCTAGTAGAATGAGAGATGATGCTCCGAAGGAAGGGAACGTGTAAAAAATTGTTTTCTGATGTCTTCTTCATTAAATAAATTCACTTAGTAATTATACATCAATTTTAGTCTGTGTTTTACCAACATAGAAATATTTTCATCAGTTACAAGAAACTGGGGAATAGTTTACACGATTTATTTAAGATTTAAATGTGAAAATTGAGTGAGTAAATGATCAACTTTAAAAAAATACACTTGGTATCCAGAAATTTTGTATATTTTAATTTATTTCAAGAATTTCCATGTGTATTTTAGTTTAATAAAATAGATAGAAAAGAACTTTATCAAACAGACTGCTTCACTTCAGCCTGTTTGTTTTGCATTGTTTCTATATCCTTTGAGAAGTTTGATGTCAGTTGTTTTTTGTGTACTGCATATTAAAGTTAACAACTATTTAAAATGCTTCCTATTCAGCAAAATAATTATAAAAATCAGTTCATTTTACTCAGCATATGTGAAGTTGCAAATACTGGAATTAAGAGATATGACAGATTGGATAAAACTGTAAACTACTGCATGATATTGTAGTACAGATGCTTAAAAAATCGTAACTGGTCTCTCCTTTTAGGTGGTTTTTGCTTTTCCCTACAACACGACTGGGACAACTATGAGAGTCTTTGATAGAGCAGCATCAGGAGACCTTTGCTTCCAGGGAACTAACACAAGTCCACCTTAACCTTAAGCAGTTTTCCAGAAGTAGGATATATAAATCTTAGTTTCTTGTACAGGGCAAAAGAAGTCAGACTGGAACTCAATAAACAGGGTCCTCAACAGAGCAAGGAGGTTAATCATTATTATATCTATGACATTATTAATAATCTTAGTAATCATTCAAGATTATTCAGGCCTGCAGGAAAGAGTCTAGCCTTTCAACAGCAGAATGTTAACCACCTATTTTGTTTTTAAAAACTCACTTTGTCCCAGCTTACTGTTCTTGGAGACGTGGCAAATTTCTAAAAAAAATAAGTATGAAATTGAAATCAACAAAATAAATTACACTTGCTTGTGAGAGAGATCATGAAGATCAAGGAGAAAACCACGTGACCAAGAACTATGTCTATTTCTATGCCACAGCTCTTAAAAAATTGCTGTTTTGTTACTTTCTGAGTATCAAAAATCTCTTCAGTGAAGTGATAAGCAAGTAGAATGTTAGTTACATTATTTCAAAATACTCTGAAAAGTCTTCACAAATGGTATAATGCAACTCTCTAACAGAGTTTTTAAATTGTTTCTTCAGCTACAAGTGGACATAAATTCCCTGTAACATATCAGAGATGAAGAAATGGTGAATTGCGACATGGGATGTACACAGTACTTGAGAGGCTTCTTTCAAAAAGTAAATGAAAAAACTACAGAGTTTTTTTTTTCTGGTGGTGATATATTAAGCAAATATAGGAAATAAGTAAATGTGCATATATTTACATTGTTGTCCTCTAGTCTATGTCCCTATAACACAAATCAACTAGTATTGTATACATATGGACCCATAAGGTTTACTTGCTTCATTTTTAAGGCAGTATGCCATTGTTTTAGGTGACACAGTTTGGGAAAACAACAAATTTTTTCTACATTTAACATTTTAGATTTAAAGTGTGTAAGCATTCAAATTATCATATTATTGAAATATCATCATAAATTATTTCATACACAAAGAATCATAGAGCAATTATTTCTTGGCAGAAACTAATTTTAAATCCCAGCAGCATTTTTATGGATAAAGAATTACAGATACATTAATAGTATCACAAATACTGAAACTTAGTAAAAGTGAAGCACATTATATATTTTCTACATCACAGAGAAGGTAAGAAGGAGGAATCAGAAAGGGAAATCTCAAAGCTAACCTTTATGTTTATTGTCCACTATTTACCTTATGGCATTAACAAAATAAATTTCTTTGTTACTGAAGTTCCACTTGACAGATTCTAACAGTGGGACACAAGCAAACTTCCATAAACTATTCTATATTTTTGTCACGGTACAAAAAAATCTTGTCTTATGTATTATTACAGTCTATTAAAACTCAAAATATAGAGTGTCTGAAATTACAATGACTGTTTCAGGAATGTAAACATGAGCCAATAAGATGCTCTAATTCACCAATTCTGAAATATTTTAATGTAAATAACCTGGTCCTCTATCCCCAAAGTTGACCAGAATTCTAATATCAAATGAAACTCATCTACTATATGTGCACCACTGCAGATCTGCTTGGTCTTTTATGATGATTTTTCAATAGTTAAAGAGACTAATATATTCAGGTTCTAGATGGTCTGACAATGGCAACATCCTACAGCAGCATACTAGAATTCTTAGCATACATACTAACATAGAAATACCATTCTACAGCCTAATAAAGTAAAAGAAACTTATCAACATGTAAAGACAATAGACCAATAAAGTTTCGATTGATCTATTTACCTACCTTACCAAATATAAAAGATCTGTTTTAAAAAACTTAAAAGGTTCATGGTCTACTGTGTTTGGTCTAGCTGAGATGGAGTTAATTTTCCCCATAGCAGGCCTCATAATCCTGTGCTTTGTATTGGTAGCTAGAAAGGTCTTGGTAACACACCAGTGTTTGGGCTACTGCTGAGCAGTGCTCCCACAGCATCAAGGCTATCCGTCCAAGATTGCCCCTTCAGCAGTAGGCTGGGAGTGGGCAAGACCTTGGGAGGGGACATAGCCAGGACCCAAATTGACCAAAGGCATATTCTATACCATATGATGTCTGCTCAGTTAAGCTAAGAGAAAGGAAGAGGAGGGGGACATTCGTTATTATGACATTTGTCTTCCGGAGCAAATGCTACGTGTACTGAAGCCTTACTACCCAGGCACTGGTTGGACATCACCTTCTGATGGGAAGAAGAAAATTAATCTGTTTTCCTTTGCCTCCATATAGAGCATTTGCTTCTGTTTTATTAAACTGCCTTTTTCTTGTCCCAGTGCCTTTATGTTTTTCCATCTTATTTTCTCCCCATCCTGTCCTGCTGAGGAAGGGAGTGATGAGTGGCTTGGTGGACACCTGGCATCCAGCCAAGGTCAACGCACAACATCTATTCTTACTCAACAATTAGAGTAAGAGCTAGAAGTCATAAGGATCTTCAAGAAGAAGTTCCTCTAATCTCCATCAGGTGTAGGAGTTGGTAGAAAACAGGCTTCTACTAAACTTTTTTTAATAAAATCTGAGTCACTCATATGACTTCCATACAAAGGAACGAAATGCCAAGGTGAGCTAAGCACCTCTGTGTAAAGGAAAGCAATTTTTTTAAGTGCCTGTTTTTAGAGATTTGTAAAATCTTATGCTAATACCATGAATGGATTTTTTAATATGATTTTATGCTATATTCTAGTCCTCTGATTTGCTAGCTCTACGCAAAGTGCTTTCCCCCCTTTATTCCCCCCATTATTTATTTATCCCCCCTTGAATGTTGAGCCTATAAATCACTTGAAGTGCAATCTTTAATGGCTAAAAATCAAAACTATACTCATAAATCAAGTGAGTTTTCATAGCAGAATAATAAAAACATTTAAAAATTAATAGGTTTTTCATCTTCTACATGTTTAAAGACAACATCATTCAGGTGGCTATAGCTACTTACACATATTTCACATGTTTTAATGACAATGCTGCCTTGCAGTGCACTTTTTTTCCTTTAGTCAACAACATGCTGAAGTTTAGTGGAATTACATGATTCTCTGTTACACTTTTAGTTTCCTTGATACCTTTACATTTCCCCTTTTCTTTTTCGTCTTTCCTACATAAGGCAGGAGCTCTGATGTCTAAAATGAAAGTTGAGATGACAAGGTTTGTTTGAAATTAAGCTTTTAAATTCCACATGGGTTTTTAATTAATCCTCAAGTAAGGTCCCATCTAAGAAAATTTTAAATTGATTTTAAACACATTTTTTATAGCACATCCCATTATAGAGAATCTTACATATATTCATTTTTTTGTAATGTGTTATTTACCTATACCAATGAAAACAATTAAAGAGACTTCATTTTCACTTTCAAGATTGCAGGGGTGTTAATTGTTATTGGTTTTATTCTCTTTCATATCTGTAATCCAAATACTGATTATTTTTCATTGCACAGCATAACAAATATCTTTAAACTTTATTTATTTCCTATTATATTTTACCTCTTTTCTTTATAAATATGCTAGCTTATAAATCCTCCGTATCTACTGGTTCTGATGTGATCCATATTATGCTTGTAAGAGACAGGGTTTTTTAAACAATTAAAAATATTATTAATTGCTCAGACAGCATTCTAGTGACTTCAGATTGAAATAACATTCACATGTATGAAACTTATCACACTCCCTCTGAACAGATAGGTATAATAGCAGATCAGGTGAAATTCACACTAGAAATATAATAAAAGAAAAAATGTAAGAAATTTAAACAGATCAAATAAAATGCTAATTATTTCTGTCTCATTCAAACTAATTTTTATTTTGTCTCTTTCTCAGCTCCTACATAATTAGTAATACAAATTCTCAGGGAGAAGAAAAGCTAGTTTGAACATGTTCTAGCAATTTCTTCAATTTGCCAGAGAGAACTTTGTAAAGGTGGTCTGAATAAAACAATTCATTACTTGGTCAAAATACTGTTTCTAGTAACGTGAAAATTGAAGTGTCACTTCAATTGTCACTTCAATGTAACAGTCAAAATTGTGAATTCAGTTGTGTAGCTATCTGAAGGTAGCTCTTTTCTAATGAGTTTGTTAGTGAATGGCAGTGTACCTTCAGGTCCATGCAAATCAGTTGGGCCACCTCGATATTCACTGTTAAATCTTGCATCACAGAAGTGTCAGATGTATGCCAAATCCAGCTACTCCTACTACTGCCATTATGTCCTCTAAATAGTCTTCTTGGTTTATTTTTCTGTTTTCAACATTCAAGTTTTAGATACAGCTTTTTAATCCTTGGACGTATTTTGAATTTTCAGATCTTCAGAGTTTATAAATTGGGTGAGAATAGTATATAACCTCAGTTACAAACAATAATAAACAAAGAAACTCAATAATTTACCTCTCTCTTTATACCTCCTACAGGAACTAAAACCTGACTAGAATATAGCTATCATTTTCACTAAATTACTTTTGAGTACTAAGTGCTCCTGACCAGATTCCCTTTTTTTTTTCTGAGGTCCATGGGTGGCATTGCAAAATGTCTAAAGAGGAAAGGTGAAAGGGAGGCACTATCCTCTAAACTTCAACCAACATTTTTTCCTTAGGGAAAAACTGATGCACATTCAGCTGCTGCCATCTGCCCCTTCTTCCTCCAACATCTAAGTCATTATGCAGGAAATATTTGCTGGCTTTCATTTTCTCTAATTTGTTTACTGTGTCTACTACTCTTAGTAGTAGTAGGAGGCTGGCATAATGCCTGAAGCTGGACAGAAAGAGGAAAGTTCTGTTTTGCAGAGGACTTTTGGTATTTTGATATTTTGGATTTTTTAAACAATAAAATTACGAAGGATTACACAGATGACATTCTAGTTATTTCAGATGCAAATAGTATTGGCACATGTGAAACATTACACTCTCTCTGAACACACATGTATAATAGCTGATTTGACGGAATTCAGAAAGGAAAATTTTAGCAAAAGAAAAAGTGTACAGAAAGGAAAGCAGATAAAATTAAAATACTAATTATTTCATAGAAGAATTGTTTCTTAGAATTATTACTTAGATGTAAAATCAGAACTATTTTTTCCTAACAGAAAATAAGTTTTTATTTAGAGAGACTTGTACTTTTTGCTGCATTTATCCATAAAATATTTGCTTTCCTCAAGCTGTTTAAATATTCTTCAGAATGTTTACAAACCTTTTCAGAATCATGGTGCTTTAAAAATAATAAAATAAACCCTGACATTGCTTAATTTGCTGGTGAATTATATGGAAAAGACAAAGACCATGGTATAAACTCCCTCTCAAAAGACCTTAAACAAAACAAAACAAAACAGAACAAAAGTTCCATCCTTCTTCTGGTAATTTGCTTCTCTCTGAAGCTGATTCCGCACATCTACGTGTTCTCACCACTGTACTCATGATGATGCTATACCAGTGACAGAAAATGTCAAGAAAATTAGAAGTCAATATCTGAAAACAATGTAAGATGCTACAGATACAATAATGTGTCATAGCAGTTGTGACCAGGAAAGACCTGTTTTCTAACTTCAACAAAAACCTCAATAACTTTATTCTTTAGGACAGTTTCCTGAAATCCATTTGGCACCTGTAAAAAATATCCATACTGCCTCTCTTTCTGACGTTGTCCTGAAGACCTTGCAGAAAATTGAAGCCAAATAAATTACACAAAGAACAGTTTTCTACCATTGTAATGCAAAAGCTACCAAATGCATTAAGCAAGCTGATCCTAAGAAAAGCAAGAAAACCTAAACTCCTAATGACTAAAAGTCAAACATCGTTCAGTGCTTCAATCAACAGAAACAATGCTTATTCACTCTACTGATCTTTACAAGAAGCTTATTTATTTACTTACATCACAAATTGCTCACTTACAATAGGCTGTTTGTGCCATGTCTGTGGTGCAAGCCTCATCCATACCAAATCAAACTAGTTGTACTAGCTTTGTGTGAACAAGAAATGAAAGATTGTTACTGATGTCTCTGTTGAAGGAAAAGTTCCTGTTTGATCTCAGTTCTTCTTGAACATTATGTAATCTACTTGTGAGATTAAACTTCAGAGGAAAAATTGTAGAAACCAAACATCTCTTGTTCTCCTTCTGCACTGAATTATGTTGAAAGATGTATTTTTAAAACACTTTCAGAGGGTGACTGCTGCTGTATTTCTTCATAGAGAAATGATTTATTGAAGTCAGTACATGATGGGCAAGAGCTTTTTTTTTACTCCTATATTTTCAGGAAAATGTGATATCTCTGTTAAAGTGACAATGTAAAGAGTAAATATATTGCTGACTTGACACCAACCAGCGTGAGCTAATACACTCACAGAGGTTTGAAGGATTAGCTTCCTAAAGTATTGTGGGATACAGCAGTATCTAATCACCACTGGTTTCAGTACTAGCTTCAGTACCCTGCCATTTTTTCAGCAATTATATTTACCATCTGCCCCAAATGGGCTATTAACACTACCTGTAACAGGCTCTGCCTGACTGGCCTGCTTTGAAGAGCTTCGACACATCTCTGATTGCCAGCAAGTCCATTTGTAATGGGTTCTCTGGCACTCCTGGCAGTCATGGTCATGCTGAGTGACAGGTAGACTGCTTATTGCCCAAAGAGCACCCCCCTCAATCAGCCCTTTCAATTGCTCTGCATGGTCCTGACAGCACCGCATTTCCTACTGACTGACTCTGAAGTTGGGTGTTCTCAAGTGGTTTCTAGCTAAGACTCCCGAGGTGAATAGCAGATCAAAAGCTGGAAAGTCTATAACTCACGAACTATCAAGGATAATTGCAATATTCAAAAGCAATCAAGGAGATAATGATGTCTGGCCTTAACTTGCCAAACAGAAATGGCAGTCACATTTTCATGCTTGAATTCTTCTTCCTTCATTTTAATTTTTCTTCATATTTCCAAACAGCCAAGGACAGTAGGAAAAGTGTCAACATGATAGTAAATATTTATACTTCTCTTAAAAATCTCTCCCTTTTAATAGAACACACTGGTAAACCAAACAGTTAAAATGCAAAAACAAATCACTATTTCTTCAAATAATGCAACTTGAAAGTGTACATTTGGACAAAATATTCCTTTATCCATTGCAGGTTTTAACAAATTTACCTCTCCCCTGGTTCTTCCTTCCTGCTTTGTGTGTGGGGAAAAGCACCTATCTATATTGGTTGGCTAGTCCTGCCAACCTTTATCAACATCTTCACTCTACAAGCAAATTTCAGATTTATGAAGTTATGCTACTTCAGAAACTATGGGAACTGATATTTTATATTTGCCTACTTGTAGAAAACCGTATAGAAAATTTATACTTTGAGTGCATGAACATTCAGGGTACATAAAAATGAATAAGTATGCTTTTTGCCTTGTATTTGTGTTTTAATTGAGAATCAAAGCCAAGCTGGGAAAACATATCATTGTTTATACGACCACTCAGCTTGAAAGGACAGATGGAAAATTGGGCTAAAAATAGAAAGCACTGGAAAGTGTTCTTGCCGGGTGAATTTCAAATACAGAGATAAGTTAGAGGTGTATGCAACCAGCATAACACACAGAGGACCACTGGCTAACAAATACACAGCTTGAACAGGAAAATTTAATGGCAACCTTCAAACAAGTGGAAGTGATACAAAAGGAATGACAGTCTGCAATGCTTGATTTCTTGCTGAGTAAATCTTCAAGATACATTAATAAAGATATAGTTTGAATGAATCATCTGTTAAACACCTCATTTTTTTCCTAAGTGGCACAGTAAAAAAAAAAATTAAAAAGGGAGAGAATAAATACTAAATACATGGAATAAGAAAAATCTCTTTTTACTTACAGAATTTTTTTTCCGGTCATATGCCTGGTGAACCGCTCCTTCTTTTGTTCAACTAATGAGGCATACTAAAGGTTTCTGTACAGAAGAACTGACCTTGGGCACTCACTGTTTTGCTCTGCAGCAAAAGAGATATCCTTTATTGTCTAGACCTTTTTCAGGAAATTCACTGTGAAATAATATGTACTGAAATAATCAAAGTTTGGAGAAGACAAACACGTAGCTCATTTTAGACAGAAAGCAGACTGTGAAGGGAAGCACTTCACAGACAAACAGTGGGTATTTTTCAAGGAACATCTACTTCACACCTAAACTCACCACGTGCCACACATTACTTCCCAACACCATTTAACACAGTTTAAACAGACCTTAAAATTTACAACAAAAGCCACATATCTAGTATTTCCAAGGAAGGTGAGGGTCATCCTAATACCCTAGATTTCTGAAATACTAGGAAACGTCATTATCTAATTGAAAAGTATCTGTCACTTTGGCTGTAAACCAAAGTGAAAATATCACAGTCAAAAGAGAAAGACAGAGTATGGAGAATGGAAACTTTGTGTGATTTATAGATATTACATATATAGAGATATACAGAGGTCTGTACACATGCACACACCCTTAACTAATGCCTCTTACATCTAATGTAGTTTCTCGCTTTCCAGGCTTTGATTTCACATAACCACTCCCGAGTCTAAGATTACATTGACAGAGAGCTATCAAGCCGCCTGAAGGTTTGTTGCCCACATTTCAGTGTGTAGTTGTATGGACATTAAATGAGATTAGCAAAACGTAGCCTAAGGAAGATAATAATGAAAATCCTGAAATAGCTGTTAACTTCTAAGAGGAAGAGTCTGCTTGTAGGTAGACAGACAAAGCCTTTAGATTCTTCCAGCAGTGGTTGCCTGTGTATTAGAGCAGGTGATATGAGAGAATTAAGTAAATAATGCATGGACTACAAAATGGGTTACAGCTTTTCGTGACCTTCCCTTAGAGAAGCTGCACAGTCACTTCTTGCCACTTTCTTACCTATCTTTGTTCTGTTGTCTTTTCAGACAGAAGTGAACATTCAAATATTATAACCAAAGCAGACAGGCTTGTCATTACTGCCACATCAGTTCACTATGTGAATAGAAACGTTTCTCCTGGGTAATTTTGTTAATAATAGTATTTATTAAATCAGTACAGATATAAAGTAAATTTTTCTAGATTAAGCAGGTGCACAGGCTACAACAATACTGGTGCCTCAAAGCTATTTAACTGAAGACTAAATGATCTATAAATAATTTTCTTAAAAATTGTCAATACCTGGGAGCAGAATCTGATAAAACAGTATTTAATAAAAATATATTAAAAACTGATAGTCAATGAAATTGAAAAATATGAGGACACATTAAATATAAAAGTTAAAAATATGTAACTAATAAAAGGATTATAGGCATGTTTGGGGTTATAACAAAGAAAAGATATTAGGTGTATTAGCTCTTATTATTCTGGATAGAAAACACTTGAGAATACCTTGGATTCTGAAAATTATTTCTTTTTACTGTGAGCTTGTTGTTTCATAACCATGGTTTGTGAGAATTTTGGTCCTTCATTGAATCCTTTCACACACTCTCAAAACATAAGCACACTTATAAGGCAAACTCTCTTAATATTTCATTACAGAATCACAGAATCACAGAATGGTAGAGGTTGGAAGGGACCTCTGGAGATCACATAGTCCAACCCCCCTGCCAAAGCAGGTTCAAGTAAGTAAGAAGAAATCTGTTAAACCAGTAACAAGAAAGAACAGTGACCCCTTCATTGAAATACTGTTAGAAAACACTGGGGAAACTTAACTCAAGTATATTATGTATCACTGGAATCTAAGTTTGATTCTGGATCTTAATTCTTCGATGATATTTAAATTCATTTTTTATGCTTACTGTGTAGATAATAATGCTATGTTAATGAATTTTGAAGACAGCAACAAATTATACTTTTGTGTCCTGAAAAAGAGTAGTCAGGTATTTTAAAGAATATGAGTCACCATTACCATTTCTCCGTTTCTTGCAATAAATAATTTTGCATTTTGTAAACTCTTTACGTAGTGTGAAGTTAGGACAGTGTGAAATGTGCGGAGGGGAGACAGCATTCCAGGGGTTAAATAGGGTGGGAATGAGGAAGATAATAGTCTTTGAATGTCTGCCAGAGCAGACTACTCATCCCAAGAAATCTTTTATACAGAAAAATCAAGCCCTAAAATTTCTGCTAAACAAAGAGCGAAAATTGAAAGAGGTTGCATGTAATTGTCGGAGCAAGCAAAGGGTGCTTTCATTACAAGAAGTTCTACATTTCCAAAAAAAAAAAAAAACCCAAAAAAACCCCAAAAAACCAAAACCAAAACAAAATAAACCCGAAGTCTAAAAATCATCAAATAAAGAATGCAGACTGTCAGAAATCTGTAAACAGATGTTTTCCATGCTCAATCCACAACCCACCTGAGCTTTCTAAAATCTGCCAAAAAACATGGTGTATTTTTAAATAGTAATTTATTTGCAGAAAAATACAAACTTCATTGTCCAAAATATTTGGGGCAAACATGGGAAAAAGGGATTTTAAGAAAGGAAAGAGAAAGGTGAAACCTTTAATTTTGGCATTTTAAAGGTGATGTTATGGTTATTTTCTTAAATAGCTAAAAGAATACTTGCTGGAAAAAAAACCCATGAATATAAAAAAAAGTTTCCATTTCAGAAGCACAAGACTTTTCACAGGAAATTGCATGTATTTTATCTGAAGTACATAATCTTTAGTCTTCTTTGATCAAAAAAATTATTATTCTCAATAAACCCCTTCCAGAATATTAAGCCTAAACCATAATTAATAGTGTAGAAGCATTGGTAATCACTGTGTAGGAAGAAAATAACAGATAAACAACTTTCCAAAGAATTAATTAAAAAGTCCATGCAGAAAACCAAAGTATAACAAAGATATAATTGAGCTTTACACTGAAATTCATATAGATATATTACCTCTCCCCTCCTCCCCCTTCCACCAACCAGTTGAAAAATTATTGAAGTGTCTTGGTAAGAAATTTTGAGTGATTTGGAGTTCTGAGGTATTTAAAATATCTCATAGCAAATTTTGCTTTGTCTGATGCAGAGGACAAACTGCCAGGAAGAGGAGAGGTAGGTGGCAGCTGAGACACTGTAAGCTTCTGTAAGTGATGACTTAGTGTTGTAGAAAGATGGTGATGACTGCCACAGGTACGCAAAAAGACTGCTGGACTTGCCACTACAGAAGGAAAATAATATTGCCAACTTTTGATGCCAGCCCAATTCTTTACCAGCAAAACATTGCTCAAAATAGCCAGAAAAAAAATGGGAGGGGGAGAGAGAGAGTGAGTGCAGGAGGCGTGTTATTGCTCTCAAATACTCATACTAATTAACTCCTCCCATCAGCTCAAATGTACAATTTGCATTTCAATAGTTTTGTCTTCTTTCTCTTCCTGTTGGTGTTTTCAATACATGGTTACACAAAATTTAATGTTAATGCCCATTTTGAATGTACTCCACTAGACAATAACAGTGCCGGAAACATTATTCAAGATGTTGCTAACAAAACATTGTCAGTTGTTGTAAGTATTTTGAAATGTTGTGCAGACAGTCTTTAAATTCATAGAAAGCATCGCTTCATTGTTAAGCTTTATCTTATAATTTTGATGGCTTCCCAAATGAGATTCTAGCTTACTTCAGACTCCTGCCATTTCTACCTTCATTACCTGATATATCTGAAATGGAAAAGAGAAAAAAAAAAAAAAAAAGTAAAAGGAAGGTTTCAAAGCTTTTCAGTGTTTCAATGAAAAAAGAAAGTTCTTACAATTGCCTCATCTCCTTTGACTGCCACAGTTTCGATATTTATCTTTCAAATCTTTGACAAGGTATACAGTGAATAAAAGCTATAAAACAGGGTTAAGCTTACTACCTATGTTCAAAATGCCTTTTACTACATAGAACCCTCCACTAAAGAATAGCAATAAAGAATTCTACCTATTGGTTAAGAAGTTCAACAGCCTGTCCCCTACTTTCATCTATCCTTTCACAGTGACATCCATCCTTTTGCAGTGGATGATCTCTTCCTGACCTCCAAGGTCTTCACTACCAGTTTCTACCATCTTTCCAGGTAAAGTTCAATATATGCATTTTATAGTCCAAACACCTCTTTTTCTGTGGACTATTGCTAAGTCAAAAACTTCATCTCTTCTGTAGTAGCAAAAATAGACTGAAATCTGTAACTCAACATGCACTTCATTTCAACAGGGGGAAACTAACAGAATACTGGTAATTTTTAGTAAGACATCCTCAGGTCAGAATAAACTTTCCGCTTTGATCTCAGTATACAAGACATTTCCACCGGCAAAGTACCCATGAAAGTGGATAAGTACTGTCTCTTTCAGACTTTTGAAAGAGGCAATTTAAGAAGACATTGAAAACCTAAACTTACTTCATATCTTTGTGTCCTACTATTTAAATGGTAAAAAGAAAACTGCATTTCTGAGTCAAAATGAGTGAAAAGAGAGCATAAGTCAACTTAGACCCTCTTAAGAATACTATACTCAGAAAACAGCATGATTTTCTTACATTTTCATTGCAGCACAAAGCACAGAAAATGCAACAAAAGATTATATTTGTATATAGAATTTGTAGAAAACTTGCACTGAAAGATAAGGGAAGGAGTATACTATGGGTTAATTCTAATTATGAAATGATTTATGAATCTGGATTTAACAGTCTGGTTAAGCAACATAGTAGAAAATAGATGTTAGAACACCTTCTGAAATAAGGGCATCTACGTGACATTTTCAGTGTGTGTGACATTTCAGTTTACACCATTGGAAACCTCCTCTCTTGCAAATGTTTCTGTTCTTCAGACTTAAATTTCACCTTCTGCTGCTATATTTTTTTCCCCTTTCTCTGCGCTGTAAAAGGCAGGGACTGAAAAGAAAAGGATGTGATTAAGATTTAGTGATCTTTTAAAAGATGACATTGAGTATTCTGGAGGAAGCAGAAAGAATGGGGGAAACAGATTCAGGGGAGAGGGATGAAGGAGGGAGAGAACTTGAATACAGTGACCAAGATAGAGTCATGATGTGAGTGGAACAACAAAATAATGTATATGAAAGAGAAGAAGGAGAAGGGAGCCATAACGGAAATTAAGATTACTGTGGTGGGTAGAAGGTAGAATCTCTTTGAATGAAAAGAAAGGAGATGTTCTGTTTAAACAGCAAAACAGCAGACATGAAGAAGAGAGAACTGTGTAGGATTAAAACTGTCAACAAAGGGAAGAGAGAATGAGTGGGCTGGGGAGACGGAGGGAAAAATAAAAGGAGAGGATCACAGATTTGCAAAGGCAGAAGCATATTGTAACAAAAAACCACAAAAAAGAAAAAACGGGCAAGACAGAAACTACATGCATTCTTTTTCATGCCCAAACTTTAGTCAACTGAATGTACATTACTATGAATAGAACTGACTAGCATTATCTCAGATTATTGGTGCTAAGAAAGTATGAGAGAAAGGTCTGTCGTCTTCCAGATTCAGGTAGGAGCCTTTGCTCCTCGGAAGTAGACATGCAGCCTGTCTGCCGCCTTGAGAGCTACAATGTGACAGAGCAGAAGGGGTCTTGATGCAAAGTTTATGGTTTATTTGTATTCCCTTTGGCATACCTTTCAAGAAAATAATAGTCTGGTACATGGGCCAATTCTAAGAGGTTTATTTCTATAGAACAAATACTTTGACTTTATTGACCACAGTATCACAACCACTTTACAAATGATGCAGGAATGTAAAGCTGTAAACCTGTGCTAAGCAGTCAGGTTTACAACCTGTCTTCTCTAGCACACAGGTAGCTCAGAACAGATGATGTATAATGGGAAATTTCTTCTTTTGTATGTGCTTCTCTACCTTGACATGTTTTCAAGGGGTTTCAGACAAAATGTAAATCATCTTTGTATAAAATTCAAAGCCTGAAACTCCATGTCTTTGTACCCAAAATCACTCACATTACTTTAAGGCTGACCTTGTGAGATAAACAGCATCATGAAGAAAACCGTGTTCGTCTCATCCAGTGGTGAAGTACTGCACAGAGACTTTGGCTATGTCTGCTCTGCTCTGATTTAGTAGAGGATGCTGGTATGCGCTGAGAAAACAAACCAAGCATGGGTGGTTGTTTTGGGGATGGTTTACAGAAAAGCTCTAGCCTACATCTGCCCTGCTCTAAGGTGTTAAACGCACCTTAGGAAAGTGCACAGGAAAGAAACAGAGAAGCACGGCTGAGCTGTTAACAGGGTTCTCATCCTTGTGACACGTTTGGGGGACAAGGAGGGGCCAGGAGGTAATAGTACCTCAGGTAATAACTATTAATTGGCTTTAGATATATAGACCAAGTCAAAGAGACTGGCCTAGGGTGATGTGACCAGTGAAGTCAACCATCCAAGATAGAAAACAATAGTGAAGATGATAGCACCATGGAGGAGAACATCCACGTCCAGGGGTCTGACATGGTAGAGGAGCCTGATCCTTTGGAGGGATGTCAATGCATAAGGGCTGGGCTGCCAGGCAAGGAATGGCATACCAAGGGGCAGCAGTGAGTGCCCCCTTTCCTTGGGTCCCCAGACTAAGTCACAGCTGGACCACAGCAGATCACACCCGTGTGAGTGTATACTCAATACAGAATGTGCAAGTATGCTGCAGAATAGAAACCACTGTCTACCTGGTGTACCCACTGCTCTTCATTAAAAACATTATGTCTCTGAGTGGTATGGCTCTTCCTCTGTAGCTAGCTCACACTAAGTCCCCCATGTCATGTCTATATTTGAAAAAGATGCTCAAAGAACAGATGATAAATAACAGAGAATCCCTGATGCTCTGATGCTTTATTATGATGATTTTAAAACTCTAAAAAATGCAGCAGATTGCTATACTTTAAATATACACTTGTAATAAAAATACATTTTAGCACAGCAGTGTACACAAGCCTTTTCCATCACATCAGGGAATATGTTATTTGCTGCACCAAGATTAGTTATTTGATACTGAGCTCAAGTAGTTTGATGTCAAGCCTCTTTGATCCATGCAACTTCTATTTACAGAAGTGCCCAGAAGTAACAAAATCAGCTTCAAAAGTAATTTCAGAATAACATTCCAAACAAAGTAAAATAAAAAAGATTATAAAGGGCGAGCTTGGTCTGAAAGGTAATTATTTACCAAAGCCTCTTAGAGTGAGATAAGTTTCTTCTACATTAATAGGCTGCATGCAGCAGTGGGCAAATAGTAGAGGGAGAGATTTTATTGTTATTATTTTTTAATGCATAAACTGTGAAATTTGACTTCAGAGAAATTTGAGATGATTTATTTCTAGTGACTGCCATAAAAAAACGTGAAAAAAGGTGACAAAGTATTAATGATAATCCAAGATTATCATCTTTCAGTAAGATATAGCGTGACCACAACTGGCAAATGGGTCTCAGAGGTGGTTCTTTGTAGCTTCAGGTCAAGAAAGAGCGAACAAAATACTTCACTAATAGTAACCCCCAAATGCATTACTGCAACATCCCAGTGTTCTGTTCTGCATCATCACAACCATCTGGCAATAAAAAAAATTGGCCAGGTGTTACAGGAAATAGTTGGCATGCAATTACCTTGAATAATGCAATCTTAAAGAGGATTAACAACACGAAGAAAATTATAAAATTAGGGAGAAAACAACACAGAGATTTAAGGAAGTATGATTTTTTTCTATAAAGACTTGAAGAATTAAGGGGAAACTAAACTAAACAAAACAAACATCTAGTGAAAAAGAGATTTTGCTGTATTAGAAGGAATACACAAACTTTGGAACCAAAGAGAAATGAAGGAAAAACTGGTAACATCTGATTTATCAAGACTTTAAGTGCTTGAACTGTTGTGACAATAGCCTCCTACATAAGTTCTAGGCTACAACAAACAGCACTTCTGAAGGATAACCTGTTGTCTAAATTTAGAAACAAAGCTGTGTAAAGATGTTTTGTAAGACTCTTAAACCATGTTAAGACTGAACTGGTTTTAAAAATGAGTGTCACTCACTTTCCCATTTGGGTATTTTCATTAATTCGAAACAAAAAAGTACATCTGCAACCTTTTATGAACATGAAGTTTCTCTTCATATGAAGAAATAAATA
This sequence comes from Rynchops niger, assembly GCA_013400035.1. Lineage (NCBI taxonomy): Eukaryota > Metazoa > Chordata > Aves > Charadriiformes > Laridae > Rynchops > Rynchops niger. The sequence continues at coordinate 82,626 of VXBH01006634.1, read as the reverse complement.
ACACATAAATATCACTGCTACCAATATAATCATTCCATATGAAAAAAGAGACTGTACAGAGAGTATAATATGAGCAACATAGTCTGTCCAAACACACGTAGCAATTATAGACAAGTCAAAGTCATTTTCAGTATAGCTGGAGCTTGGAATGATTCAGCTAAGAGTCATGTTAGTATTCAGTAAAATTTCCACACTCATTAAACAGTGCATTACCTAAAAATAATCTAATGATTACAAAAATGGTAGTGGCCACCTTCTGTTTATTTAATTTCACTAAATAAAGGGAATAGTAGAAGTCTATATGTATCTTGCAGCTGGAATATTTATCTCCTTACTGAAAGCCTACTTAAATTCTAAATTTTAGTATGGGTTATTGCAATAGTTTTCCAAATGCTTCACTGATATACTTTTTGCTAAAGAACTCCCAGTCCATAATATTATTTACAGTACGGTTCACCCTCTGCCAGTACACTAAAGTCTATGTCAAAGGCCATTCTTGAGACCCCCATTTTAATCTGCAATTGATGAAACCAAACCACATGTATTAGTACATAGCTCTTCATAAATTAAATTACTATAGTACTTGGGAAAAAGTACACGAGTCTGATGATACCAGACCAGCGTTTGACTTGAAGCAGGCAAGGTTCTCAGGATATTTTTACAGCAATCTGTGGTGAGTGATTTACACATATCATTCTTTCAAATATTACAAAAAAGATTAGTTAGTGATAAGAAATGGATCGATAAGAGTCTACACATACAAAAAAAAAAGGGAGATTCATACTATTTTTAACATATCCTAGCCAGTTTACTGTGAAGAGATCCAAGTTTGGTCATCATTGCAAAGAAAGACCACTGTTTAGGCCCAATGCTTCTAAACTTTAGTAAATCAAGGCAAAAAACCCCCAAACAATACTTTAAAAACTATGGAAGTTTTTATATCACAGTGATTTAAAGTGCTTCTATTACTAAGCAGTCCTTCCATGAACAAAAATGATGCTGTTTCAGGAAACAAGAGTATGATGAAAGTTAAGGCAATATATATTAACAACTGCTACTAGATTAGGATTAGATCAGATGTGATTGGGTAAGCATACCAAATTAGTGATATAGCATCTTTTTCTCTGTGTAATTAGACAATACAACCAATAATGAGGGCACAGAACATTGCCATATTCCATAATATATGAATGCGATAGCAGATAAAAGCAGAACATGGAAATTCCACAATCACTTTCCAAATAAACACTCTGTGTTTCCTATATAATACACAATGGGTCGAGCTGTTGGATACAGAGATCTACATGGATCTATTATGCTTTAAATCTTTAGCTAGTATCAGGTGTTTAGAGGTTATCTGAGACTACAATACAAAATAAAAAAGAGGGTACTGAGAAGGTGAGTTGCCAGAAGCTTCCCAAAGAGAACTGGTGAGCATGATGTCTGAGGAGATGTGTTGATACATTCAACCAAAGGTAGGAGCAATCATAAGGAAGATGTCTTCTGTCTGTAGATTGAGGGTAGCTGCATAATTATGGGGTTTGTTTTGAAGTTATCTTTTCTTAAATTATTGATATTCATTTTTACAACTCCTACTGCACTGGGAGGGATAGCATTGCATGTTCTGACACAGCTGGTAAAGAGAATCACAGCAGATTACTACCAGGACTGAGAAACCTGTTTATTAGCATTCTCAACTTTTGTAGAAGTAAGGACAAGTAGACCTCTGTGTGTGTGTGCAAGATTTTTTTGAAGATTAAAAAAACCCCAAACTAATTAGGAGATAATACATGCTCATGATGTTATTTATCAGGAGCTAATAGGTATCTGAAAGAATCTTCATTAAAGGTTTCAGTCAAATTCATGAAACATTCAGATTTAAGTGACAACAAAAATAATATGAAGAGGGTGAGTTTATTAGTCATTAGTTTTGACTATTTCCTGTCTAAGTACGGTTTATCTGGATCACACAGAATAGAAACTTCTAGTGATGGAAAATAAATTTAAATTGTTGACTGATGATTTGACTTCAACATTTAAATTTAATTCAAGAAGATCACCAAATATTACTGAACAACTATTCAGTTTGCTAAAATAGTTTAATCTACTTTCTATTCACGTTTTGTATTAGACATCGTATACAAATGCTGATATGAAATTATAATTAAAAAATGTCTTGTGGATGAAGGAAGTCACAAAAGTGATGCGTATCCTTCATCTGCTTTCAGAGGTAAACCATTATAAAAGATTTATCCCTCAATAAACAAAATACTTCAGCCTCCAGCACCACTAAAAACTGAACATATGGGTTCTTTATTAATTAATGAAGTAGAGCTTACCATCTCCAGCAACACAGTCATACATACACAAAATAGTGTTGTTTATCCTGAGAGCCTAATTACTTTAGAACCATAATTCAATTAGTATTATTAGTTCTCCAGCACTAGGCTTGACATTAAGACAAAGTTTAAAAGCTGTAGTAAATTTGAGTTAATAATTTGGTATGATTGCTACTAACATACTTATCCTCTGTGGCTGACCTTTGGTTTACTGCACTTTAAAATGGAATTCTTATGAAATTAAAAAGCAGAATAGATCTGTAATGTGCTATTTATTCAACTGTATGTATTCATTAGATCCTACCAAATGCAAAATACAACCATATCAAATATGTATTTTACAAATTCATATTACAATAGCATATATTTCTATGTTGTAAATCTTCAGGTTAAAGCAAAACTAGTTTTTAAATTTTAATATGTCTTTTTTATTATCCATTAAGTTTTCAATTATTTTTATTACAATTGCATAGATATAATCTGAATTAATTTCAGGCAATATAAGCTCACGGTGCTTCTGACTGAAAGATCAACATTGCCAAGTGTCTGCGTAAGAATTTGGCAATAAAGAATCTTCCAGAAGTGAAAAAGAAGACTGAAAGGCACTGAGAATTAAAAGGTTTCTTCAGTGAATATTCTGGCCTACACCTACTCAGTCACAAAGTTTAACGATTCACTAAGTAGCTGAAAATGAGAGATCTTACTTGAATCCAGAAAACATCCCATCCTACTATATCTGACTTTCCATGATTCTGTACAGCTTCACTGAATACAGAACTGTTGTGATACTGGGCTTTTCTACGACACAACACAAAAGTATTTAACGCTCCTGGAGCTAAAAGCCCTTTGTTGAAAAAGGGATTGAAGGCAGAACCCAGAAGAGTATTTGAGCATGTCAAAACTTGACTTCTAAACACCTTAGTCCTTGAGTGAAATCCCCACTCTTAACTCATGACACAAAGTATAGATGCAATTAATTGCTTCAAAGTCAGGTTCACAGCAGTCAGTATAGTAAGTAAAGAAGTCGCTTACAGAAGCACATAATCTCTCTTAAATAGACAGGCATGATTACAATTTGGGTCCTGTGGAAACTTAAGCACCTGCATCCAGGCAGCCTTGAAAAAGGCATCAATAGCTCCTTGAATTCTATGTCCATTCTATGCACTGAACAGAGGACAGAGACCTCTAGGCTGATATCGATAGACTTTAACTCCATCTTATTTAAGAGCAGGCTTACAGCTACAGGTTCACACTACTGTTCATTACACATACATTACCTTTATATGGGAGCTAACAGATCAGGACTTCACCTCTGCATTGCACTTGTGGGGCTTGGGACTGACTTATAAATAGACTGCTTGCGTATGTCTATACTCACGCTGTTGAGGTGTGCTAAGACACCCTTTGAAAGCTCTGAGCTACCACAGTGACAGTGGTGGGACTGGCTTTTACACAATCCAGATGAAAATCATTATTATTCATTAAGTGGAAAGCATTATTCAAAAATTTTCCTTCCCCCTGAATTCTGCACTTTTTTCTCTGCTCCCAACTATTCTATTCTCATACTTTATTCTCTTAGAAATTAGGTAAGGATTTTCAGAAACATTTTTTAACTTCAGATTCAAAACCCACTAGAGATCACAGAATAGTTTGGGTTGGAAGGGACCTTTAAAGATCATCCAGTCCAACCCCCTGCCATGCCTGATCTTCCACTAGATGAGGTTGCTCAGAGCCCTGTCCAACCTGGCTGTGAACTCTTTTAGTGATAGGGCATCCACAGTTTCTCCTGCAACCTGTTCCAGTTTCTCACCACCCTCATCAAAAAAAAAAAAAAAAAAAAAGATTCTTCCTTATATCTAATGTAAATCTATGCTCTTTTAGTTTAAAAACCATTACCTGTTTGTCCTATCCATACAGACCTGCACAAAAAGTCTATCTACATCTTTCTTATAAGTTCCCTTTATATATTGAAAGGCCACAATAAGGTCTCCCCAGAGCCTTCTTTTCTGTAGGCTGAACAACCCCAACTGTCTCAGGCTTTCTTTATAGGAGAGGTGCTCTTATCATTTTTGTGGCCCTCCTCTGGACCCGCTTTAATAAGTGTGAGTCTTTCTTGTACTGGAGACCTTAGAGCTGAAAGCAGTACCCCAAGGTGGAGTCTCATGAGAGTGGAGTAGAAGGAGAGAATCACCTCCCTCAACCTGTTGGCCGCACTTCTTTTGATGCAGCCCAGGATACGATTGGCTTTCTGTGCTGCACATGCACATCGCCAGGTCATGTCCAATTTTTTGTCCACCAGTATCCCTCCCTAAACCCTTCTCTTCAGGGCTGCTCTCAATCCCTTCATCCCTCAATGTGTACTGTTACAGATTGCCCCAACCCAGGTGCAGGACCTTTCATTTGACCTTGTTGAACTTCATGAGGTTTGAATGGGCCCACCCCTCAAGCCTGTCAAAGTCCCTCTTTCCTCTACCATATCAACTGCCCCACTCAGCTTGGTGCTGAGATGTATAGTCATTTTTCAGATGCATGTTTTTTCCCTTCCTTAGTTCACCAATTTTTAGTTTTCAGACCTTTTCTCAAGTGCAATATTGTGTAGTTTTTCCTAACCAAATTATTATTCTTTATTTTCATTAAATCTCTTGATAAAATGACTTTCCTTCAAAAAGAAACCATCAGTGCAGAAAGACTAATATTAAAACAGAAAAAAATAGGAAAGGAAAAGATTTCTACTTTGTTGCCAGCGAGAATTTTTGTGACAGCAACAAGTAGAGAAGATAGAAGGATCAAAACAACAGTTAATGAACAGACAAAGACACATTAATAAAATATTACCTTTCAAACCCCACATTTTTAATGGCATTTGTTATGTATTACAATGATAATACAAGGTTTAATTTTTTGTTACTCGATAATTTGACACATACTTTTTGAAATTTGCATTATTTCTTCCAGTGATTAAATCTGGTCCTGTATTTGATATTTTTTTCTTAAAAAAAAGTGTAGGCTTAGTAGAATCATAAAAAATCCTTACAAAAAAGTGTTCATTCAAATAAGTGCAAACGCTTTTGCACAGTACAAGTTATTAATGTTATGTTAACGTATTTTTAAGTAGTTTTCAAGTTCTGGTATATTCAACATTTATATTGAGATCATATCAGAGAAAGAAATCGTATCAATAAAGCAACCTCTGTGAAGCTGAGATTTATCATTATTTAAATGTGTTTATATTCTTGATGCAGAGGTATTTGAGGAGTATTTGGATAAGCATACAGAAGTTTAACTACCAGGCAAACTAGAGACATTGTTGAACTAGCTTTGAGTAGATCTGGTAAGAATATTTTCAGTAAAAAATAGTTTCAAGGTAAAGAAAGACAGGTCAGAGACAAAAATTTTGAGTTCTGGTTCAGTAAATTTGTACAAAATGCAGAGCAGATTGCTCATGAAGTATAGTGGCCAGCTTCCATTACTGGAAATTTATGTCCCTACAGCTTCTTAGAACCTTGACATGGTGCTTTATTTCATTATTTCTGTTGAAATATTTATTCACCAAACAGCTACAAATTGAGACTGAGTATTTATCAAACAAACTGGGGATATGATACCAGTACAGAATCAAACATCTATGTCTCTATGTGTAGACCTAATTACAGTTCAGTACTATAGCTTACCCTAAAAACTGTCTCAGGAACTCAAGGATGGAAAAGTGTGATGGATGTGTGTTCAGTTATTTGCAGTAGTTATTTTGGGTCTGATGTGGCTGCAACCATGTTGAACCCATGAAGCCATGCTAGTCTCAAACGTCTGAGACTACTGTTCCCAGACTTGGTTCTTGGAAATATGCAGAAGCTCTGCACAATGACTAAACAGATAAACTTCTGAACCTGGGCTACCACTGAAATTATACATCTGATTTCTTGTTATGATTCAAATGATCCAAAAAATTCTGCAAAGCTCTGTCTTGAGCTCCACCACAACATTCCTAGAACAATATCTCACATCCCTGCGTATTTTTCTGCATCTACAATAGCCCATTACAAGACTCACTTTTACTGACGAAGATGGTAATGATTGTGATTTACTTCCCACCTGTCTGAGATAATAAGTCCTTCTGAAAAAGTGTCAAATTGGGATTGTAGCATACAGATGCTAAAATGACTACTATGGAGACAAAGCTAAAAGTCTCAATGGAACAAAACTGAGCTCAGCTAAATGTGTTGCATCCCTCAGTATATCCCATACTACCTCTCTTATTGGTTTTCCCATTACCTGACATATGCTGTTCCCCACGTTGCCAGAGATAATGGAGAGGTCATTGTTCTGGAGCATCAGCCAAATTCCTGGCTAGCAATAAAAGTCCCCAGTCATACGAAAATTAGTCATCACCACATGGTATTCAAATTGTCACTCAAGACACAGAATGGAGGAAATGCTGTGAGCTCAGTTGCATCTCATGCAACAAGACCGTCCACCTATTAAATACAAAATAGCAATCTCCAGGTTCAAGTGAAGTGTTTATGAATGTCTGTATTTCTAACAACAAAGATAAAAAGCACAAGACAAACTAGAAATTAGGTGGCTCACCATGTTGCTATATTTGTACATCAGTGATTGCTAAGATTCCTACTTTTGCTCAATAGATTAAAGTCACTGTGACAGAGCCTCATGAGCAGAACATTACTGTTAACTTCACCTCTGAGGATCTGGCCAATTAGTTTCTGCTGGGGCAACTATAGGAAGTTAAATGTAATAGTTTTTCAGCCTTAAAATAATAGAAGTTATGGGGATTACTCCATTTTAATTGAAATGTCTTTAACTTAACAATAAAACAATTAAAGCCATGTAATAATGTTTAACAAAAATACTTTGTACTCTTCATTACAGTTCTTGTAGAAAAGTGGAGGAGAGTTGTGGTCCTCCTTTCCAAAATTTACTTTCTTCCTTCGGTCTCTGAAAAGAACAGCAATATTAAAAGAAACTGGAGCCATCTTTTAAGCCCTTTTTCCAAACCCAGAAACACCATGAACGCTAAACTTCCAACAAAACCATTGATTCAGTGTTACAGCAACTGCCACTAATCGTGAGGGCAGAGTTTCACAACTGGGGAGTGGCTACCATGCTGGCAGCGAGGATTTCTGACACTTTGTCACCTCTCCATCCACTTGTTCCTGTTCCCACATTCTCAGATGTCTTTCTGATCTGTTAGTACCACTGCTGGAGGAAACTGCAAGATCATGCCTATGGAGTAATCCAAAGCGACGGTCTAAAAGATCTCCTTATAGTTGTTTGTGCTGTTCATGGTAATACCCAACTACTTAATCACAAAGAGGTCCCAGATTTCAGAAAATAAAGTATTCTTCTCGTACAAGGGTAGTCTATGTTTTTTTGTATGTAGATATTTGAATATCTTTAAATTGAAGAGGAAAATTTCCTAAGAACACTCCCTTAACAGCCATAAAAATCTTTGCATGTGACTGCAAAAAATCCTTCCGAGTAACAGTAAAGAATATATAGAATGAAAACATCAAAGTTTAGCTATGCGCCTCTACTTTACTTTGTACCTCAACAGAGATGTTTTGCTTATCCTTTACCTAGTAAACTAAAATACTAAATATTCTGCTTTGACAATAAACCTTAATTCCATCCTTTATGATACAAGGCTAGTCTTTGACACAGTTTGTAGCACTGTGCTTCATTTATTATTTTAATTTCCAAGCTTTTTTCCATAAGCTTTCCAGACCTGTGTTGCCGGAGTAAATGCCTCATTTTGAAGCTCACTTAGAATGAGCACTTAGGAAGAGTTTTTCCTACTTCAAACCAGAGAACTGTTTTGGGGGTTATCCTGCCATCCTTTTAAAATAACGTTTTCAAAAGTCTGCTTCTTCTCCCCTCCTTCAAAAAAAATTTGAAGTGCTTTCTTTTTAAGGTTCTACTGAAGGATTACAAAGTATATCTCCAAAATGTGTTATTTTACACAGATAATTTTGCTTTTGTTAACCTACATTTGAGTTTTATTTAAAACCAAAACGAAACAAAACAAAAATCAATCAGGTCAGGAATCTTTTTTCTCATCTACTCACTAGTCAACAAAAAAAATAAAATTAGGAGTATACAGATAAATATTTGTCCAATTTATCAAGAGGCTTCAGGATTTGTCTCATCCCTGCAATCTAATTTTGCAACCTTCAAAAAGGGAAAAGAAAGAACAAAAGGCATTACCTAATTTATTTTATAACACATTTTCAAATTAATTCCAAAGAAGTCATAGATTAGTTCTTACTTATTAGAACACAATAAGTTAGAAAAACTGAATATAGATTTAACAGGAGATGCTCTCTTTATTAATGTCTACTAAAATATGATGTGTATTGAAAAAGCACATGGTCCACAGAGCTAAAACTGCATTCCGTAACATATTTAGGTACTCTGAGGACAATGGACAGACCGATCAGTTTCAAGCTAGCATCAAACATTTTTGGACTTCACTACAAGATGTTGCTTGAAGGCTTCATAAGCTGCTATATGCCCTAACTCCTTTAAATGATCATGTGTGCAAATGTATGAATAGTGTACATAAGCATACATACAGAAATTAGTGAGACTTTCAACTCCAAAAGTTGTATTCCCCCACTTCATTGAGACAGCTCTAGCTTAACACAATGACAGTCTAACCAGTCTCATGGCAGCATTTATTTTCTGTGGCAAGCAAAATAGCAAAAACATCTGAACATTTTCTTACCTTTACTAATATCTGCTTCCAAAATTACACTGCAAGAGAGGTTTTACACATTGATAATCAACATGTATTTCCTCATTTATCCTAGAATTTATTTTCTTTTAAGTCAGAAAACCTATAGATGTAATTACTGAATTACCATCCAAAAGTTACCCAGAGTTTCAGCCCCCAGATGAGGACTAGAGTATGACGGCAGGGTATATACTGTCTCGGTAGCATGCAGTACCTAATAACGACTTCCTTAGCAGTGATATAAATATCTCACCCAAACTGCCCTCCTTTCAATAGGTCTACTACCAATCTCCTCATACAATCTTCCTTCACAAATCCACCATGGCAGACTGCGTTTCTTTATCACATTGTCACCAAGCACTTTTCTGGTAAGAGGCATCGTGTACCCTGTCTCAACATTTCTTTAGTTCCCTTTTCCGATTACACTGAGAGGTATGGAAGTTTGTGGTGACTGCATACTGGTTAACTCAGTACCCAGAGGTGGGACAGTGTGTTCATGCCATGCATAATAACCCACAGCTGCTGTAATCAGCATATAGCAGAATTCAGTCTATTTCACTGCAGTTAGGTTTTGCTTCATTACAAAATAATGTATGTAAATTCTCAAAACTAATATAGCAGCAGAGTTAAACCTTGGCTTCACATACTAAAACTACAGATCTGTAGTATCATAACGAATAACACTGAAAATACATGCATTTTTAAGTCATTCATTTACTTTGAGATGGCTGATGCTTTAAGAAAGCTCAAGGTTTAAAGTGTTTCTCTTAGTCTGTCACTGTAAGGAGTTACATCATCGTATTATATTACTTTCCAATGCATGAAAAACTTGACCCAAACCTGTGATTTCTTCTTCCATAGTGAATTCTGGACAATTTTCTTAGGGCTTACTGAAAGCTATACTGAAAGTATATCAATAGAAAAAGGAAGACTAGGGAAAATGTGGGCCCACTGATGAATGAGATGGGTGCCCCAGTGGTGGAAGACACAGAGAAGGCAGAGTTACTGAATGACTTATTTTCTTCGGTCTTCACAGCCAAAGCTGTCCTTCACGAATTCCATACCCTGGAGGCAAGGGGGAAGGTCCGGAGAGAGGAAGATTTTCCCTCAGTTGAGGAGGAGCGGGTCAGAGACCACTTGGCCAAGCTGGACATTCATAAGTCCTTGGGCCCTGACGGGATGCACCCGCGAGTGCTGAGAGAGCTGGCAGATGTTATTGCCAGACCACTCTCCATCGCCTTTGAAAGGTCATGGGGAACAGGAGAGGTGCCTGAGGACTTGAGGAAGGCTGACATCACTCCAATCTTCAAAAAAGGCAAGAAGGAGGACCCGGGGAACTACAGACCAGTTAGTCTCACCTCCGTCCCTGGGAAGGTAATGGAGCGACTCATTCTGGATGTCATCTCCAAACACGTTGAGGAACAGGAAGTTATTGGAAGTGGTCAACATGGATTTACCAAGGGTAAATCATGCTTGACCAATCTGATAGCTTTCTATGATGTTATAACGGGTTGGCTGGATGAGGGGAGAGCCGTAGATGTCATCTACCTTGACTTTAGCAAGGCTTTTGACACTGTCTCCCATAACATCCTCCTTAGGAAGCTGAGGAAGTATGGGCTAGATGAGGTGACAGCGAGGTGGATTGAGAGCTGGCTGTGTGACAGAACCCAGAGGGTCGTGATCAGCGGCACAGAGTCTAGTTGGAGGCCAGTAACCAGCGGTGTCCCCCAGGGGTCAATACTTGGTCCAATTTTGTTCAATATATTCATTAATGACCTGGATGAGGGGACAGAGTGTATCCTCAGCAAATTTGCTGATGATACCAAACTGGGAGGGGTGGCTGACACTCCAGAGGACCGTGCCGCCATCCAGCGTGACCTGGACAGGCTGGAGAGCTGGGCAGAGAAGAACCTAATGAGGTTCAACAAAAGCAAGTGCAAGGTCCTGCACCTGGGGAGGAAGAATGCTAAGCACCAGTATAGGTTAGGGGTGGACCTGCTGGGAAGTAGTTCTGAGGAGAAGGATCTGGGGGTCCTGGTAGACAGTAAATTATCCATGAGCCAACAATGTGCCCTTGTTGCCAAAAAGGCCAATGGAATCCTGGGCTGCATAGGGAAGAGTGTGGCCAGCAGGTCGAAGGAGGTCATTCTCCCCCTCTACTCTGCACTGGTGAGGCCACAACTGGAATACTGTGTCCAGTTTTGGGCTCCCCAGTTCAAGAGGGACAGGGAACTGCTGGAGCGAGTCCAGCGAAGGGCAACTGGGATGATTGAGAGACTGGAGCATCTGCCTTATGAGGAAAGGCTGAAGGAGCTGGGACTCTTTAGCCTGGAGAAGAGAAGGCTGAGGGGAGACCTTATCACAGCATTCAAGTATCTAAAGGGTGGGTTGAAGGAGGATGGTGCCAGACTCTTTTCAATGGTTCCCAGTGACAGGACGAGGGGCAATGGGCACAAGTTGGAACACAGGAAGTTCCGTTCAAATACGTGGAAAGTCTTTACGGTGAGGGTGACAGAGCACTGGAACAGGCTGCCCAGGGAGGTTGTGGAGTCCCCTTCTCTGGAGATTTTCAAGACTCGCCTGGACGCAGTCCTGAGTGATGTGCTCTAGGCAACCCTGCTTTAGCAGGGGAGTTGGACTAGATGATCTCTGTAGGTCCCTTCCAACTCTGAAGATTCTGTGATTCTGTGAAAGCAAGTTTCATCACTTCAGAAGTACCAGTGGTCCTAACCGGGTATTATAAGTCTGCCAGTGCAAGCAAAGAAATTACACCGGGAGTCATGTTTGCAATATTTAACTCCTGAATTACTGCTAACAATCATTCATCTATTAAAAAGCAAAAATAGTTTCTCCTGCTCTGTCACAACATCTAAAGTAAAACTATATTATTTCCTGTAATTTTTCAATATTACACTTAAAACGTTAAGAAAGTTATCAAATGTAAACTAGGAGCAAGTAAGCCATTTGCTATGATCGTTTATAGTAAACTCTGCATATGATGTATGATGCAAAGTTTTCAGGAACTGCAGACACTATTATTTTGTGTCTGCATTCATTTCAGTACTAATCCTAATCTCAATTTTCCAGTATACTTTGACAAAACCATATGAAGTATTTTTTTTAACAGTTAAAAAACACCCACCACAACCAGCTTTTCATACAAATACTTCAGAGGACATATGAGGAAATGATTATTTTTTTTTTTTAATACACAGAATTCTTTCTCTGCTGTTATTTCCTAGGTCTAGACATAGCAATGATTACTAAATCATTAGATTATGCCATTTATGTACTAGACTCCATTTACGTACTAGACATTACGCTCAGCTCAGGTATACAACCTTCAGTTTTCACAAGAATGATTTTACAACGTTGCATGTAATGTATACATTCTGGTCAATCTGAAATACACTGAAACTTCTTAGTTATCTTATCTTCTGCACTGCACGCAGAGGAAGAAAAAACTAACTCGTACTTTCTGTACACTGATTCTGTTGGCTCAAAGCATGAACCTGAAGCCTCACTTACTAATCTTTAATACTGTCACATCCAACATCTACTCAAAACTTTTAATTTCAAGGAGAAGATTGCTGTAATTAAAATATCGTGAACACAGCTTGTTCCCACCAGTTGCAAGCTCTTTGCCTGATAAGGGTTCTTTTTATCATTACTATTTGGCACCTACTGCATCGGGTATAAAATCATCATAAATTTTAACACCTAATTAAGCACTGTTTAATCAGGTAGTATTAGTCATAGTGGTCTCTGCTAAAATAAAAAGGGAGTGAGAGATTTATGATAATAGTGTTCCAATTAAGCCTCAGCTACTGCTATTCGGTAACGCTCACTGGACTAAGTCAGCAGATATCCCTGGGAGACATCCCAATAAAGCAGCTAGTCTAATTAAGTGGAATATGGTATATATTGTATTATATGATAACGAGATTAAATATTGGCTCTCTGCATACTAGGTTTTCTGATGAATAGTGATTCACTGAGGTCATGGCAGGACCAGTCACACTTTCTAATTGTAATGAGAAGCAATATAGATGTTTTCCTACCGTGTGGTTTCTGACATTTTTCCCTAATAATAGTTATAACCTTATGATGCATGAATGACATGGAACAAATGTCTGATGGATTTGCTAGAAGTTAGACAAAGTATAAACAATGACGTGGTAAGAAAAAAAAGAAATACAAAAACCAAGATGATACAAAAATACAAGCCATGCACAGAGTGATAAGAAGCCATGAAACCACAGACCAGAATTTACTTTCAAACAACTGGAGAGAAAGCTGCTATGAAAGTAAAATTACATGAAGAAACACCAGGAATTTGGAAGTAAAGACAAATTATGTACAGTACAAAGACATTTATAAAAATATGGAAAATATTTTAGAGCTCTGAAGAACACAAGTAGGCTGAGTGATGGGTGATAAGGGTGTGCGAATCTTTATAGTGTCAGATGACACTAAGTTATAAACATCTTCATACATGTCTTGATAGAATTTATTTTTTTAATAAAAGCAATTATTCAAGCAACTATTGATTAATCACTTATTATAGTGTTAGAAAAATACATAGAGTCAAAGTTGTCTTATCACCTTCAGAAAAAGTCATCAGTTCGAGTCACAGCAGTTTTGTGCTCTTAAAAGTGTAATTCTTCATATAGGACTGAAAACCAAAGAGAACTTACAAGTTCCACTGCTACTACTAGCAGACGTGCAGCTCTTCTTAGGGATCATTGTGTTTCTCGTTTACAAGATCAGAAATACAATGCTAGCAAAAATTTGAGGTGTGCTGAAATATTCTATGAAGACCATACATTAAAAAAAATACAATATAATTATATTGTATCTGATGTTATTGCTTCTCAATGGTTTCCGCTGGAAGAAAATATATTTTCAATAATAAATAAAAAAATCTGAATAAAAAACTTGTAGTTTTTTACAATAAATTATTTATCATAGAATCATTTATGTTGGAAAAGACCCTTGGAATCATTGAATCCAACCATCAACCCCTACACCATATCCCCCAACACCACATATAAATGACTCTTAAACACATTCAGGGATGGTGACACCACCACCTCCCTGGGCAGCCTATTCCAGCGTCTGACCACTCTTCTGTGAAGAATTTTTTCCTAATGTCCAGTCTAAACCTACCCTGCTGCAGCTTGAACCCATTCCCTCTTGTTCTGTCGCTAATTACCTGTGAGAAGAGACCAATGTCTCTACAACGTCCTTTCAAGTAGTTGTAGAGAGTGATGAGGTCTCCCCTCAGCCTCCTCTTCCTCCATCTAAACAGTCCCAATGCAACAGTAAATGCATTAAAGATATGTTTCCCCTGAAAGTAAAATGTGATAAATTAAAAGAGAATTATTGTGCATCCTTAGTAACTTATGGGTAAAATACTTTATGGGAAAGTCTCGTAAACTTCTGTATTATGACAGCAAATTCAAGGTCTCTCTCCATAATTTATTTGTAAAAGAAGATAAAGTAATCCTGATAGGAAACAGTTCACGCACAGAGCTTCTTCCATAGATGAGAACAAGAACATAAGATGCTTGATCCACAACTAATATGGAAT
>VXBH01006634.1:7049-56549 GCA_013400035.1 Rynchops niger | reverse complement strand
TTTTTTTTTTTTTTAATGGAACAAGAAAAAGCAAAACAATAGGAAGGAAAATCAGAAAAACAACTACTGCAGAAAGCATTAGTGCCTGGAAGAACAAATCTTTAATTAATATAGTATCTTCCTAGATTAAAGAAAATCCTTCCTTCCTAGATTAAAGAAAAAAATCCACTTACAATTTTCATGCAAACTCATAGCAATCTAAACACATTCCCTCTTGGTATGTTAACTGTCCAATTCTAATCTAAAAACTTTATTTCCCTTTTGACTTTAAAGAGGCTACTGGTGTGAAACTGCAATTTACATGTTAATAAAGGTCTGCTTCAAGCTATGTGTGACCTGGAACAACCAGTCATAAATACAGCAAGTTAATGATTATATTTCAAAATATAAAAAAAAAAAAAAAGAAAAAAATATTAATGCCTTCAGAGATTAAAAAAAAAAAAAGGTGTCATGCAAGTGAAAGCAGAAAAAATACCCCTCTTTATACAGTGTTCTTCTATATTGTTTGTTTTGACCTAGGCAAAACCAGCTGGGGAACAGTGGGGAAGTAACATTTGTAAAAGAAAACTGCAACTGAATATCAGTCTGTGTAGGCAATTTCTCAGAGAAAAATGCTAATCACAATTTCCCACTGATTGCTTGTTTAGATAATACAATTGAAATACATACAACAGACAGAACACTTTCAAGTGACTATAATAAAGTCATTCATAAGGGTAGGTTTTTTGGGGGCTGATGATTATTCAAGGCTGATAGCACAGCTTTGATTATATCCCCATCTCTGGAGGGGTGAATGACCAATCTGGTTGTTATAGCTAAATAAATGCTTGATTGGAGTTTTTAAAGTTTTCTGAAAAGCTTTTCTCTTCAAATGTTATTGCTACATCCAAATTGCTATATAAAAATAAAAATATTGGTTGCTCTACCAAACTGAAAAGTGGCTGCCATTTTGAAATTGAGGTAGTATTGATTTAGCTGCTGCCCACCTGTAACTAGTCAAATATAGCTGATTGGATGTAGACAACTTTGTGGGGAAAGCCATACAACAACGATATTACAAGAAGTAATTCGAAAAGAAATCCTACCAGAGAATCCTCAAGTTCCTTGTTATCTTTTCTCAGAGACAGAGAAGTCAGGCAACCAACAGCGATGGGAAACCAGGCAGCATGGTGATCATCAAGACACTCTAGCTTTTTAGATGGCTGTATTGGCTGTAGGCATCAAGGTGTTGACAGTGGAGGCTGCAGGGTGACCTCTGAGGAAGAAGCATCAGAGGCCAACTGTTATGGACTGAACACAACCCTCCATTCTCCATCCCCACCTGGGCCACTTAGAGGAGGAGGGTTGTTTGTGGGGAGGGTAGAGGAGTTGAGGATGAAGGAGTGAATTTTCTGTTCTGACTTTTCTTTGTTTCTCACTATCCAAAACTATTTTAAAATTGGTTTTCCCTAAGTTGAGATGGTTTTGCCTGTGATAGTAATTGGTAAGTGATCTCCCTGCCTTTATCTGAACCCATGAGCTTTGAGCTTTTCCACCTTATTTTCTCCCCTGTCCTTTTGAGGTTGGGGAGTGAGAGCAGCTGAGCAGGCATCTGGCTGATAGCCATCAATCCACCACAGTGACTGACTCTGATTCAAACCACAGCCATACATCATTGTAAGCTTGCTCAATTGTGGATCTCTGCTAGATTTGTGCAATCACCTTTGTATTTCATGTCAGTCTTTATATAACTCAGGACCAAAATGCAAAACAATTGTGTCTGATCTCATAAATGCTGGTCCAGTGAAAAGAGAATCAGGAATAAAGTTTTGTTCACTATGCCACAAAGCTGGCATAAACTACAGTGACAAAGTTGTGAAACAATGGTTTAATCAGTGTTTATTCACACCAGAACAAATAGAAGGCAGTTTTAAATATTTTTCCCACCTCTTAATACCACTTTCAAGAAGCTTTATGAACTTTGCAAATACATGATAAATACAGATACAGAGCAGTAGACATTACATTTCCATCTCATCAGAGAGACAAAAAGCATCAGAGAACAGTAATGAGAGATTAAGCTTTACAAGTCTAGGTCACTAGTTTCTGTCAAGCTTAGATAGATATGGATCAAAAGTAATTGCCATCTAACGGCAGCTCAAACACTTGTGTAAGTAGACTGGAAGCAGTTCCAGGTAGAGCAGCTACCCAGTAAATTATTTCACATATTGGGCTCTTGTGAGACAAGGTAGTGTAGTTTGTGCGGTGGAACAATAGGAGGCTGGAGAACAGAGCCAAAGTTGCTTCTTCCTCTCACCACATAAGATCTGTACAGCAAAACAGCAGAAGTTTGAGGAACTCTCCAGTGTGATCACCTGGTATGGAACTGCTCAGCAGACCCCATATGAGAATTTTTGCAATATTTTGAATCTTGTTTTTACATTTTAGAATCCTTAAATACAAGGCATTCTGTTTCTTTATCAGTGGAAGATAAAATCCAGTTCTTTATGTGCTGTGATTTATATTGCAGCTGTCGCAAGAGACACATCAGGCCTTACTTTTCACTGACAGTCAACAAGCACTACCATCTTCAGCAAGATACAGTACGTACTTAGCTGTTTTCAAAATATAAAAGCTAAGCTTCATATGATATCACCTGCTAAACTACGCAGAGCAAAGATTAATTTTCATAGAATCATAGAATCATAGAATTGCTGAGGTTGGAAGGGACCTTTAAGATCATCAGGTCCAACCATTAACCTACCCTGACAAAAGCCACTTCTAAACCATGTCCCTAAGTACCCACATCCACCCTTTTTTTAAACACCTCCAGGGATGGTGAACCCACCACCTCCCTGGGCAGCCTATTCCAATGTTTAATAACCCTTTCAGTGAAAAAATGTTTCCTAATATCCAATCTAAACCTCCCCTGACATAACTTGAACCCATTTCCTCTCGTCTTATCACCTGTCACCAAGGAGAAGAGGTCAGCCCCCATCTCTCTACAACCTCCTTTCAGGTAGTTGTAGAGGGTGATAAGGTCTCCCCTCAGCCTCCTCTTCTCCAGGCTGAACAACTCCAGCTCCCTCAGTCGTTCCTCATCAGGTTTGTCCTCCAGACACTTCACCAGCTTTGTAGCCCTCCTCTGGACACAGTCCAACACCTCAATGGCCTTCTTGTAGTGAGGGGCCCAAAACTGAACGCAGTACTCGAAGTGAGGCCTCACCAGTGCCAAGTACAGGAGGATGATCACTTCGGCTCACCACGCTGTTCCTGATAGAGGCTAGGATGCTGTTGGCCTTCTTGGCCACCTGGGCACACTGCTGGCTCATATTCAGCTGGCAGTCCACCAACACCCCCAGGTCCTTTTTTGCCGGGCAGCTTTTGAGCCACTCTTCCCCAGTCCTGTAGCGCCGCATGGGGTTGTTGTGACCCAAGTGCAGGACCTGGCACTTGTCCTTGTTGAACCTCATACCATTGGTCTCAGCCCCTTGGTCCAGCCTGTCCAGATCCCTCTGCAAAGCCTCAAGCAGATCAACATGCCCGCCTAGTTTAGTGTCATTTTATTGCTAATATACTCATAGTATGTATACACTATTTCAAACTGTCTTAATTTGTCTAATAACAGTCTTACTTCATAAAAGAAATAAGTAGATTTAAGTATGATGCATATGCACAGATTTGTTTTAGCTACTTTGTAGAAAAAAGCCAGCTAGAGTTGAAGGATTTCACTTTCAGCCAAGAAGTACTCTTCTGATCCACTATGCACTTTCATACAATGTTAACGGTATTTGTAGTCTGANCTCTAGATAACCAGCCACTTCTTGGGAAGCAGGGCATCCATACACATAGGAGTTGCTTCAGGAGACAAATGTCTTCGTAAAGAATGCCTTCCTCCCCCTCTTCCTTAGCTTTTGTTGCAGAACACTTCATACAGTATAGAATATCACAATGGGATATCCCTTTGGTCAGTTGGGGTCATCTGTCCTGTCTTTGTCCTCTCCCAACTCTTGCCACAGCCTTTGAGGCAGAGAAGGAGGCAGGTGGGTAGTTGGAGGGACAGGCTTGATGCTGTGCAAGCACTGCTCAGCAATAGCCAAAACATTGGTGTGTTACCAACACTGTTCTAGCTACGAATACAAAGCACAGCACTGCAAGGGCTTCTGTGGGGAAAGTTAACTATCCCAGCCACATCCAATACACAGCTGTATTTTTAAATAGCTGGAGGGTTAGCACGCTTTCAAATCTTAAAATACACAAAAAATAAAGCCACCGTGCAGCAAAGTAAATCTATATGTGACAATATTTGTATAAAGATTTATTAACTGCCAAGAGACATGCAATTTCTTCCAACAAATTAAGTTTCCTCTTCACACTCAATGTGGTGTTATGTTAAAAGAAAACAAAAAGACAAATTCTTCATGGAAGAAAAATTCACAATGTTCTTTCAGTATACCCAGGATCAATTGCCAATTTGTTAATAAGACTACAAACCCCTACAAAATTAGCTACCAAGGTCAGTTTTGGTTTGGTTTTTTTTTTTTTTTTTTTTTTTTTTTTTTTTTTTTTTGTTTGTTTGGTTTTTTTTTGGACAGAGTCTGCAGTTTAAAGATATAAAAGGAGATTTGAAAACCTGGAATGACATTTAAGGAATTCAGGCAGTCATCTCTATTAAGAAAGAGTTTCTTGCAAGTAATGGAAAAAGTTGCGTAGAAATCTGTTCCCCTTTATTACAGCTTTAATACTCTCTTCTTTCAAAGATATTTTTTACCGTCAGTGTATTTGTGGATTATCTTCCACCCTTTACAACCATGGATCTCAGTAACAAACGGGAATATTGATCCACTGACATAAAAGTATTTTTAAGTAGTATTTAGGAATAATAGCAGTCATCTTTTAGTTTGTGTTTCCTACAACAGGGAAAATTACATTAAAATTCCACAGGTCAACCAGTTGATGAGTAATAAATATAGGTGAAGGTCAGTATCCAGAAAAACAATATATAGAAATAATTTTCACTATATTTTGTTCTTAAAAAGCTTAATACTTAAGGTCCTACATTTCCAGGAAGCTTACTTGTAAAAGTTCCCATAGTTTCCTCTGTGAATTAAGTGCATATATTTGGTGTTTTAATATACACATTATACATTTCAAGTACATATATTTCATAGAATGAGGTTTGATGCCTTTGCTTTCTTTTAGAGAACTATTTGAGGCATGAGCAGTTTTAATATTATATCTAAATTACATTTAACTACGTTAAGGTTAATTATTTAGACCCAAATTACATTCAGATATTCACTCTCTCCCCCACCCCCCAGCTTCTGGAGACGAGATCTTACTTGGCCTCCAAACAAGCTAATGTCTGGTAATGCTAATGTCACTGAGTGAAAACACACCCCTCTCCATATAATTTCTTGTGTATGTTTCATTTCTCTAACTAGTGATATTAGACTTTGCTGAATCAAGGTCTTTTCTTTGCCTTTCCTTTTCCTATGGCACCCAAACAAAAGACCTATTCTCGTTAAATTTTACATTAATATTACTTGTTTAGTAGATATGAAATATTTTGAGCACTGAAAGCCATGGAAAGCTCTTTGGCTTGTGAAAATCATATAGATTAAGTTTCACATTAATACATAAAAAGTGTTGAACCATGTTGATTTACAATGAAGGATCCAGTTCAGAATCACTAACACAGTGGATATTTTTGTTTTTCTGATAAGATGTGGAGGTTAACTTGAACTTCAGTGCCCTCTTCATGATTAGCTGTGGTGCTTGGGTGTGTTTTTTTTGGTTCTTCAAAAGAAAAAAAGAGAAGGTGTGGCAGATCTATCACTCTGTTAAATGAAAGCAGTCATACTATTAGGGACAGGCATGATTACAAGCTTGAAAGGCCTGAGGTATAAAAGTACACAGTACCTGAACTGTGACTGTGTTATGAAAAAATAATTGCCTTCCTTTCCTTCTGAGGAGTTCTTAAGGTTTTGGTCAAGTAGTCCAAAAGTACATCTGTAACACCACTGAAGCAAATGTCTTATTCTTCCCCCTACTTACTGCACTCTGATTCTCACTGTGGTGCAGTCCAAGAGGCTGTCAACTCGCTGACTTCTCAACAACAGAGAACAAGGTGCCTGCTCCAGGAAACCATGTAATGAGCTCAAGGATCTGGAGACGATTTGGTCCATGGGGTCAGATGAGAACTAGCTTGAACTAAAATGGACAGTATGTATTGGGTTCTCACTATATACCTCACAATCTGCAAAGTCATTCCTACTACAGAATTAGTACTGCTTGTTGTACAGGCTAGGTAGTACACATATGAGAAAACTAGTTTTTCAAACCCTTAAAAATATTAGGGATCAGTTACACTCAAACTTCATAGCAGGAGATGATCATGCAAAAATAAATTTCAAAATCCTATATTTTATTGACACTACAACTATCAGCCAATAACAAATGTTACAAAATTTTCAGGACAAACAAAACCTTTCATAAGAGCAAACTTTTTATCAACATTGTTTCCTTTGTTATGGGAAAACAGCAAATTGTATTATTATGGATAACTAAAAATCAACACCATATAAATGAGAATATTTTGCAGCACTCCTATGGCAGTTTACTACTTATATGAATGCATTTGTTGCCATTTGCAAGCTAAGCAAAAAGATTTAATGGTTTCAATAAGAGGCTTCCGTGAATCCCCAGGACTCGGTATTGGGGACAGTTCTCTTTAGTATCTTTACCAATGATCTGGATGAGGGCATTGAGTGCATCATCACTAAGTTTGCAGATGACACCAAGTTGAGTGGGAGTGTCACCTTGCTTGAGGGTAGAAAGGCTTTGAAGAGGGATGCGGACAGACTGGATTCATGGGCCAAGGCCAATGGTATGGGGTTCAACAAGGCCAAGTGACGGGTCCTGCACTTGGGTCACAACAACCCCATGCGGCACTACAGGCTTGGGGAAGAGTGGCTGAAGAGTTACCCAACGAAAAAGGACTTGAGGATGTTGGTCAGCAGCCAGTTGAATATGAGCCAGCAGTGTGCCCAGGTGTCCAAAAAGGCCAACAGCACCTTGGCTTAAATCAGAAATAGTGGGGCCAGCAGGACTAGGGAAGTGATCAGCTTCCTGTACTTGGCACTGGTGAGGCCGCACATCAAACACTGTGTCCAGTTTTGGGCGCCTCACTACAAGGAAGACATTGATATTCTGGAGCGTGTCCAGAGAAGGCCAACGAAGCTGGTGAGGGGTCTGGAGAACAAGCCTTACGAGGAGTGGCTGAGGGAGCTGGGATTGTTTAGCCTGGAGAAAAGGAGGCTGAGGGGAGACCTTATCGCTCTCTACAACTACCTGAAAGGAGATTGCAGTGAGGTGGGGGTCGGTCTCTTCTCCCAGGTAACAGGCGATAGGACATGAGGAAATGGCCTCAGGTTGCACCAGGGAGGGTTTAGACTGGATATTAGGAAAATTTTTTTCACTGAAAGGGTTATTAGGCATTGGAACAGGCTGCTCAGGAAAGCGGTTGAGGCACAATCCCTGAAGGTACTTAAAAGACATGTAGACACAGTGCTTAGAGATATGGTTTAGTGATGTTTTTCGTCAGAATTAGGTTGATGGTTGGACTAGATGATCTGAACCTAGTCAATTCTATGATTCTATTACATTACAAACATTAAAACTTTTTCTGATAAAGTATCAGTAAATTTGACTTCTAATTTTTGGAATTAATTTTTTTTTGTTTTGGAACAATAAGATTTGATGGATATCACCATTAAATAACAAAAAATTATAATACTATTTTCTATTCCAACTGCACATTAATTTTAGATAGCTCTAAGTGCTATATGAAAAATTCTATTCAGATATTCATTCAAAATGTTGATTTTTTTAACTGACCTCAGAAATGCGAGCATTGACAATTTATACCCTTTTTCATACATAATGAATAAATAGAGACTAGATATGGAAAGATAATGTAAATAATTTTGCTAATAAATTGCTAATTTTTGCTAAAACTCAAGTGTTGCAGACTATTTTTATCTAAATATTAACATCTATTTACCAATAGACTTGTGCCAGTTCCTGTTGTTCTAAATGTTGGAATCTAATTAGACTTAATACACAGACACAGCTTTTTAAAAACCTGAAAGTACAGATATTTAAACATTTCTTACAGTTGTTACCCAACTGACCATTATAATATTAATATCATACCTGGAAAACTAGTTTCATGCCTTAGTCCACATAGTACAGTCCAACCTTACTAAACCACTAATTGCAGCTTTTTGTCTCTAGAACATCATTTCTCTGCTCAGAAAAAGGAGGGAAAGGATGTGGATGCAACTTAGAAACCCTTTATTTGCCCCATGGTGGGGGGGGGGGCGGGTGGAAGGAAGTAAAAAAAAGACGAATGGAGGTCTTGCATATTGGCAGATCTTTTTTATCATTGCACTGATACGTTTCACATTCCAATGTAGCTTTTGTCCAGAAAAGGTATTTTTATACAGTATCCTTGATTGTTTCATAAATGAAGCACTTACATAGTGCAAGGGAGAAAATGAAACCCTCTACTTCATCCCAAATAGTGTGCAGGATCTGAACCAAAAATCCTTTACTCGACAAGTTATTCTGTAATACTGAATAGGCTATATTAAAATTTGATATGCCTATGGAATGAATCTAAAAAACCCTGTGACTGCACTCGACCTGAAAGATGAAATTATGTAAAGGTTAGCAAGCTCATTAAAAAGAGGATAAGAGGGATAACTAAAATTTAATCCTTTTAGGCAGTGAGGAAAGCACTGAAGAGCAACACAATGTTAGCAAAGCATCAGCACACATTCCTTATTAAGACAGAATAAGAAGTTGATATGATTAAGTAGAATAAGTACTAGAAAGGGAGCAGCATACTTCAGAAAGAGAAAGTTACATCTAGATGAAGAAAACAGAATCAAATTCTGGGAGGTTAAATGAAAAAAGTTCTGGATGAACACTGTCTTCAAATCTATCTAGAGCAAAAAATATGTCAGACAGTATGCAGAGACAGCTGATGATCAGTGTACAAAAGGAACCTTCAGAGACAAGACCATTGAAGAAAAGTAGTGAGGTTTTTAAAGTGGTGTTCATAGAGGAGGAAGATCCAGATAGATGTCCATGCTGGAACTCCTTGTGGGAGGCTCAGGAGGTTTGCCTGAAATTGAAGTGACTATGAATTATATTAGAGAATTAAGTGAACAAAACCAATAACAAGAAATTTCTAGGACCAGGTGGTACTCAAGTAGAATTATTAAGTGTAGTCTTTAACATCTTACTTAACCCCACTTTTGTGTTAAGAAGTGACAAAGCTTTCACCAAACTAAAGTGAAATAGGAAGAAAGTATCCAGGTGCTATCCAGGTAGCTTGAGTCTCTTAAATTCAATGCCTATAAAAAGGAAAAACATACCAAATAATGAAGTTCTTTGCAAAGTTCAAAAACCTAATAGTCTTACATATGAGCAAGGTTTTCACCAGAAGTCTTTATTAAAAAGCTTTAAAGAAACCAAGCAATCATGGGATGAGGAAAAGGTTGTGATATAAATAAATATTTTTAAAAGTTATAATAACTGATAGTAGTATATATGCAGTTATCATGATTTTAAAAAGTACAGAGGGGTTAATAAGAAGAAAGTTTTCTAATCCTACTAAGTTACTGAGAGTAATGACGACAATAGAAAGAATAAACTCTGAAAGGAAGTGTTGATACTAGGTGACAGTACAACAGCTGACAAAATTTATTATAGACAGACACATAAGTGAGACATGTATAAGTAATATTTCTTAATCTAACCCTGAAAGGATGAAAGCTAAGTGTACACATGGAATATCATACTCCATGTGGACCATTACCAAACATGAGTGACATCTAGAATCACAGAATCACAGAATGACAGGGGTTGGAAGGGACCTCTGGAGATCATCTAGTCCAACCCCCCTGCCAGAGCAGGGTCACCTAGAGCAGGTTGCACAGGAATGCAGATACTGAGATCACAGAGACTGTGATAGGTTTATAGGAACATGATCTCAAAACCCATTAGCTGACAATCTGTTGTTAAAAGCTACTAACAAACAAGAAGAAACACCTCTGAAAACATTACATCACGACATAAGTCTGTGGCTCACTGTTCTTTGGAGCAATGCTTCCCTGTCTTGGAATGAATTAAAAAAAAATATTGGAAAAAAGAATGATTAATCATGTAAGAATGACTAATAAGAAAATAAATTGTTTGGTATGGTATACGAGAGATTTACAAAATTCCAGACCATGGAAAAGTCCTGATTGTCATATCTTCCAAAACAAACACTAGGAGCCTACTACTGAAAGATTTAAAGGAGGCGAATGAGGTTGAAAACACTTAGTTAGGTAAGACAGCTTTTCACACAGAGACCTATGTAAATCCCAGTTGAGGGTAGTGTAGATACTGACAGTTCACATGGATTTGATGGAAGACTGGGAAAGCATTCAATTATAAGTTATCAAGAGTTTTTAAGTAGAAAAACCAGAGCAGGTTCGGGAAGCCTTCAAAGCTGAAAGCAGTTGGAATCAAGCAGAACTCATTTAAAAGTACCAATCTATTTTCTCTCTTACGTACCTGCAAGTAGCTGCTGCAGGAGGCAGGTTGCTGTGCTACGTGGGTCCTTGGTCTGAGCCAGTGCTGCTTTTCCTGAGAGCTACTGAGGAGGAGACAGCTCTCTATAACCACTTGTACTGGGGTATGGATTACCCCTTGATACTTTTTTTGCAGATTTGCACTGTGAGGTTAAATCTCTCATAAACAGGATTTGATTATGATTATTAAATTAATTGGGCTAGGAGAAAGAGGGCAAAAGTGAGGAAGACAGTCTTGCATTCTCAGCCCAGCCTCTCAGAAGTCCTGTGATTCTTTAACAAGTTCACCATTACTGGTGGAAAAGAGAGGGAGAGGATAATTTTTAGTGTTTTGAAATATGCGACTGGTATTGCCTTATGTTAGCAACCTTTTTATAGGCATGGTCACCTCAGGGACCAATTTGACAAAAATCTCTAGAGCAAAATCCTTATGTAGCTTTTCTTTGTGGTGTGGCATTCCCAGAATTTCAACACGGGCCAGCAATGCTTGGTGGTTTTGAAGCACTATAGGAAAGTAAGCAAGTGTATTAAACGGCTTGGTGCTGGGGCCGGTTCTCTTTAATATCTTTATCAATGATCTGGATGAGGGGATCAAATGCACCCTCAGTAAGTTTGCAGATGACACTAAACTAGGAGGGTGTGTTGATCTGCTTGAGGGTAGGTTGGCTCTGCAGAGGGATCTGGGCAGGCTGGACCAAGGGGCTGAGACCAATGGTATGAGGTTCAACAAGGCCAAGTGCCGGGTCCTGCACTTGGGTCACAACAACCCCATGCGGCGCTACAGGATTGGGGAAGAGAGGCTTGAAAGCTGCCCGGCAAAAAAGGACCTGGGGGTGTTGGTGGACAGCCGGCTGAATATGAGCCAGCAGTGTGCCCAGGTGGCCAAGAAGGCCAACAGCATCCTAGCCTCTATCAGGGACACCATGATGAGCCGGACTAAGGAAGTGATCATCCTCCTGTACTTGGCACTGGTGAGGCCCCACCTCGAGTACTGCGTTCAGTTTTGGGCCCTTCACTACAAGAAGGACATTGAGGTGCTGGAGCATGTCCAGAGGAGGGCTACAAGGCTGGTGAGGGGTCTGGAGGACAAACCTGATGAGGAACGACTGAGGGAGCTGGGGTTGCTTAGCCTGCAGAAAAGGAGGCTGAGGGGAGACCTTATCACCCTCTACAACTACCTGAAAGAAGGTTGTAGAGAGATGGGGGCTGACCTCTTCTCCTTGGTGACAGGTGATAGGACGAGAGGAAATGGGTTCAAGTTATGTCAGGGGAGGTTTAGATTGGATATTAGGAAACATTTTTTCACTGAAAGGGTTATTAAACATTGGAATAGGCTGCCCAGGGAGGTGGTGGATTCACCATCCTTGGAGGTGTTTAAAAAAAGGGTAGATGGGGTACTTAGGGATATGGTTTAGAAGCGGCTTTTGTCAGGGTAGGTCAATGGTTGGACTTGATGATCTTAAAGGTCCCTTCCAACCTCAGCAATTCTATGATTCTATGATTAAATAATATATTATGTAGAGTACTTCTGAGTCTTCTCTCTGCTAGAAGGCAGGGAAGAGACAAAAGGAAAAACCAAACCACAACCCACAATTCTTTGTCCTCACCTCTATGTTTTTGCTGTAGGAGCTCTTATTTTCCCTTGCAGCTGTTCTCCTATATCTAGGTTCTTCTGCCATATGTTAGCCCAAGTACTAGGAAAAAAGTTGTTTCTTCTTAAACACTTCACTTGATACAACCTCAGTCCATGCTTTTGAAAGGGGAAAAAACTTGGATTAGCATATTTGACTAAAATTCCCATGTAGTTTTAGTTTACATTAGACTTAATTTTTCCAGTTAGCAGAATAAATTAAAAAAAAAAAAAATCTAGATGAATTCTTACAATATTTCATTCACATACGTATGTAATTCTTAAAAAGGATTGAACACAGTGAAATAGTTATTTGGGAGTTAAAATTAATTATCATGTCTAACTTGGTCTTCATATCACTAAAAAGATATGTTAGTTATATGCTTCTTGATTCCAAGAGAAAATATTTACTGCTCACAGGCCCTTAAGAAAAAGAACTAACCAATCATGTTAAATTAAAGTTATCCTAAATTGCCACATACACAAATATATTCCCCTGGTGTCAGAAGCACACAAAACTAAACATGATCCCAAATTCCATTCAAAGGCTTTTCCGAAATGGTCCAATCTCATTAGCTGTGGCTTTTTCAGAGGTCCTTCTTGAAGACAGCAAGATAGATATTTGACTGCACATTCTATATTAAGATCCCAGGCCTTTATTGTCGATGCAGATTAAAACAAACAAACCATATGTGAGGCAGAAATCTATATAATATGTAGGAACACCATTTAAAAAACTCTTAATCACAAAGATTCAATTACAATGTTTTTACTAGCTAACATTTTTAAATTGCTTATTTGATGTAAGGATTATGTTTCATAGTTACAGATAAAATATATTAAAGTTCAGTAAACACTTAAGTTATATATTTCCAACTCCACTTCAAGTGCAATAAGGTATTTCCTAGTCATGTTTAATAATAAGCAAAAGACACAGCATCTTATTATTTCGGTTTGGGGAGTACAAGTACAGTGACTAGACTTTTAAAACCAAAAAAACAACCCCAGTAGCAAAAATTTTTCTGGGGAGTGCTTAAGTTTCAACATATTTAGTTCAGGCCTGACCAAGAAAATGAACTTTCACCACTGAACAAAATGGAGAAGAGCAAAGGTACAACAACTATACACAGCTGGGGAACCTGAAAGCAGGAGTCTACAACTTTTCCATGTGACCCTGAACACATCACACAACTTGTTTTCATGCAAGGAAATACTCCTTAGCCCCTTTACTCTAATAAATATCTAAAATAGCTATGCATACATTCCTGCACATACAGATCCTCGTTGCATATGTAAGCTCCATCCAGATTGCTGGTGTTGCCACTGTTACAACAATTTGTATAGTTCATTTTCAGCCATTTCTTGATCAGGACTTCCTCAGAAAAGGAACAAACTTTTAAATGCCTTTACAACTAATGCTGCCTGTTGGGAGGGCTTAATGTTTCTTCTCTTGAGGCTGGACATCCATATATGCTGAGACTCAGGGGACCTCTTCCTTCCTCCAGGACAGCTGCTGGACATAAGCTTGCGGATGAAAACTGAATCCTGCAGGAAAGCTTTAGTTCAATTAAGTTTCAGCGGGAACTGGGACTGTAATTGTTTTAGTCGCTGTTGAAAGTAAGACTTATAGGTGTTTTTAAAATGCTACCCATGATGGACTCAAACAAAATATTTGTTGTGAAACAAATAAATTTTATTATTTCAGTGTATATTAAACAGTCATGCTTGTTTTCTCTTAAGTGCTAATACTTCTGACAATTAATTTAACAGATTTTGCCAAGATTTCAAAATACCTTACAATATAGTTTATTTTATTTTTCTCTGCTTTCTCATTAGTGGAATTATTGCTGCATATAGTTACTGAATTTATCCTTATTTCTTGCCTTCTTAAAAAGCATCTCTGACAGTATCAACATAGTTTGGACTTTGTCAGCTGTGTTCTACTAAGATGCTAAACATTCTGAATTTTTAATACATACACAGAGGATTTTCTCACTTTCTTCTCCCTAGCCCACTCTTCTCTCACCATGTCTGTTGGGTGGCAGACATTAGGACTAACAAGACCATAAAAGGTAATAAAGTAAACTCGCTCACTGTGCACATTCTAGTTCCCCAAACTTCAATTAACTAAGGACAGCTTAGTCTCATAGGTTTCANTTTTTTTTTTTTTTTTAGGTTGGGTTTACTAGTGGCAGTGCATGTCTTGAAGAAACAGAAAACAAGATCCCATAAACACAGAGTACATAAAGAGTTCTTAAGTGTTATAAGTATTGTACACATATTAAACAATATGGTATTGAACAGTTAATGGCTTTTTATGGTGACAATCCACTCTGCAGCAGGACACAGTCCTGAAATTATATGCAAGACTAAATTGCCTTGGACCAGTAAGTTCTTTCTGATTACCTGCTTTACTTTTTGAATAACTTTATCTAATAAGCTAATATGAGTTAATAATTGCTATCTTGTTTATTGAAGCATACCTTACAAAAAAAATGCAATGATATTAAAGTCTGACAGTAAAATGGGATTCATAAAGAGTGTCCAGAAAGAACTATGGGTCCCAGACTGCAGCGCCTGGGCAGGAGATGGAGTGCAGAAGCTGGTTGGTCATAAGGTCTTCTGGGTTCAAACTTGAAGAGGCCGGACGAGCAGAAGAAGTATTTATTTCACAAAAGGGATAAACCAAGATTTCCATGTAGTAATCCTAAAAAGGATCATATGGGCTTCAGACTGCCAGGGGTCTTTACCCTCTATGTAAAACTGAGGTTAAAGTTAGGTATTAAATCCAGCAACTACAGTAAGAACCTTACTCAAAATGCATGACTAAACTAAATGTAGGGTAGGAACAGAAATTTCCAGTGAGTTATAATTGCCTTCAAGATTCACTGGAGTTACTAGCCCCAGTGTCAGGTCAGGGACAGAGCTTAGTGTGTGAAAAAGATAGGACTAACAGCAACAGCAGGGTACATAGTGAAAAGCCAAAGGAAATAAGTGCTGTAGACTGTCCTCTCCCAGGAGTTACAACTGGGTTGAGCACGACAGTGGTCTCTGGCAACTGTGTCAAGTTCAGGTTAGATTGAGGTTTGGTTTAGGACAAAAAATTTTGGACAAGAAAGAAGCACAGTAAAACTGGAAAACCTGAGATGCAATAAAGTACATTCAGACTTGGTGCCAGATATCAGATACCTCTTCTGCTTAGGCAGGGGTCTGCAGTTCTTATGTCAAATTAGATTTAAATACAGGGTTAGAGTTTGAGTTCAGAGAAAGACAAAATTTTTGAGGAGTGGACAAAGGAACCGAGAGTGGGCAAATGAAATCCTTAATGAATTATACTTAGGCTCAAATCTTTAGATCTTCTCTCAGGCTAGAGTTAAGGTTAGGATTAAATTTTGCAGAAGAAATATTGTATTACAGTGTGAATAGGTTCCATAAGAGGCACCAAATAAAATAAAATAAATACATAAATACAAAATAAAATAAAATAAATAACAAACATCTGCAATGAATTATACATGAAACTTTACAGATTAAGGTAAAATTTGGGACACTGAGAAAGAGAAGAGGTACAATAAAAGGGTTTCATAAAGAGTATCCAAAGTAAAGTGATGATGAGTTATGAATTCTTCAATGCATATTATTACAGTTTAGATCCAGCAGGTTCCCTGGTTACCAAAGTAAATCAAAGGACAGTGACAAGCATCTCTGATGATTCACAAGTGTCACTAAGGCATACAGAGGATTTTTTCCCTTGTGTATAACTGAAGTCAGGATTAGGATATAGATTAGAAGAAGGCCAAGCAGTAGTATGTTCTAATAGACAGAACATGTAATGGTTTGGTGTGAAATATCATCAATAAGTTGTACAGGAGTCTGAATTTCATAGGAGTTTCTGACATACAGTCTCTGCCACTCCCAGGGAATGAAAAGGGCTGTGAAAGACAGACTCTCATCTCTCCTGCACAGTAATTGAGAATGCTGCTGCTCATTTTGTCTGCCTGACAGATTCTTCCCAGCAGCAACTGTTAGTAATATGTCAGGAAGCAGGTGTATGAAGGAGATCACACAGCTCCAGAGGGCACATGCAGCAATGTTCACATGAGGCAGCGTTCCCTCCACTGGAGTATGCAGTGCTTTATTTCACTGGAAGAAGGATACAGTGCAAGTGGGCAAAAAAGTCTATGAACTTGAGAGTTTGCTTCCTCAATGGACTCCTAAACCTACATCCTTCAGTTTCAGAGGCGATGCCCAATCTCATCATCATGCCATCATGCACTACCACGAATAAGCAGGGCATGACCATGCTCAGGGGTTGCCTCTGCCCCACCCAAGGCAGCCTCTCCCCCCACAAAGCATCACCCCAGCAGTGCAACCCCTTCCAAAAACCCTCTTGTCTCCTCTCCCAGAGCACAGGACAACCTATTCAGCCATTTGCTCTCTGTGAGAGTGGACCAGTGCAGTGGCATCTGTGAATGGCTCTGAACTTGCTTATATCTCTTATTAAAGTACCTTCCAAAACTGGAAAGTACAGTGCAATGTTATTAGTGCTAAGCCCTGACAACTTGACAGACTAGTGTAAGGAAGTCTGCAATTCCTTTTCCTTTCTTAGTGTTATTGACCATATTTTGAAATTAGAAATAGATATCTACACAGTTTTTTGCAAATCCGTTCTTTTTCTTTTGTGCATAATTTTTGCTTTGATAGTCAGCACATGAACAAAGTGTTTTGTTGCATCCAAAACATTATATCAGATGGGATATATTTTTTCTGATTTTACAAATGTAACTGAAACATAAATTTTGTTCTCTGACCAAAAACACAAAGAGAAAGTAATTATAAGAATTATGACTTTTTTTTCTGTCTTCAAATTTACCCAAAAAGAAGATATGAATTTCATACTATTTACATATTCATCTTCAGTCAGGTATGTTCAGAAACAGTGACAGGTTTTTAGATTTAGCAGTATTTCATGTAGCTGAGGCTGAATCTCAACTCTGTATTTAAAATTGAAACAAGCAAAAAAAAGTCATTCAAGGTGTTATTGAATACATTTTGCAGAATT
The DNA here is from genome assembly GCA_013400035.1 of Rynchops niger. Lineage (NCBI taxonomy): Eukaryota > Metazoa > Chordata > Aves > Charadriiformes > Laridae > Rynchops > Rynchops niger. The sequence goes on along the minus strand of VXBH01006634.1, from coordinate 39,229 downwards.
CAATTTATATTAGCCTGATTGGTGCTGAAAAAATGGGCATTTACATAGAAACACTAAAGGAATAAACCAAGCATACACAAGACCCTCTAGAAAAGGATGTCTGGGAAGGATGTGCCTGCTGTGAGTCTTGATAGACACAAAACATTGATCCTTTTTGTTATCTGCTTTTTTGCAGAAGATTTCTAAACAGTAGAAGTAATGCTTGTTACTTTTGTATATTAAAATTGCTGTATCTGATGAGAGATTAAAAAGGGGTTTAAAGAGAAAACAGTGCATAGACTTTCTCTATTAATCTTTCAAAGAGAAGTATATCATAGGAAAGATATATAACTGAAGTCAAAAGGTCAGTACTGTCACTGAGTGTAAATGCAAGAGAGTGCCCCTGGCTGCTTTTTCAGTTTGGGTATTTTAAATCAGTTGAACACCCAAATTGCCTTTTCTTTTCACTACATTCTCTTTTCTTTCCATTTTTACTACCGCTATTAAAGCAGCCCCCTTGGCACCACTCTAGTTTATGTGCAGAGGGTGGTACTATTATGCACCACTCTACCTAGCACTTTGAAACTGGCTCAAGAATATCTTTCTTTCATGTGAAGTGTGTCACATGAAGCCTTTTTTTCTATTAAATTAAAGAATAATATAGCTTGCAAAAGAAGTCTAGTTTCAGCTTTGTAACAAATTTGAGTAGATGTTGATTCTCTAAAGAAAAATAGTCATTTTGAATCGTATCAATAAATGAAAATTTTATGATCTTATATTAACAAAATATAAAATCCCCTCTTTTTAGTAGTAAAACAGAATAAAATAAACAAACATAACAAACATTAAAAGTTACATATTGCATTGCAACAACTTTCAGTTTAAGCATTCAAACTACCAATATTTTATTGTCAACAGGTTAAAACTAGGGACACAAAAATATTTTCCTTTTTTTCAAATAAAATTTAAAAAAAAAGCCATTTCCTAATTCTTGATATTGCTTTGTACAGTTTGAGAGTTATATATCCTTTTAGCTACATGAAACTAAGACTACTGGCAAAAGGGTTTCTGGACCCTTTCTGGATTGACAGGATTTGTGTTTACTATAACTTTTTCCATTACTTCTTTGTGCTTTTTTTTTTCATCTTATTCAGAATCTGAGGCAACTTGGGATATGATTTTTGCATTTATTTGTGCTACATAATTTGTAGTCAGGCAGCAGCTCATGAGAGGCCCTGGGAAAACTACTGCAATATGAAGCTACCTTCAGTGGTAAGTGATGTTAACATTTGGCTTAGATCACATCTGTAACTGTTAGTCTCTTTGTATTTATTTCTCTGAAGTATACACTCACAAAGAAGTTTAATACTTTTGAACACATTGGGAGAAGTAGTTGACTGAAGTAGTTGAACAGCTGTCCCATGGCAATAACTTGTGAAGTAGATCAGTAGAGTGGCAAATAGCTTAGCTATTGCCCTAGTAACTTATTTAATCTGCACGATGTGGTAGAATTTGGTTACCAACACAAGCCAGTCCATTTCCCCTTGCAGATACAGCAGGAATCTCTATGATACGCAACTATCACTCTAACTAAGCCTGGTACTTATGTTACTTCTCTGTACAATGATGGTACAACATCACTTTCCAAAGGATAATTTACCATCAGAAAAAGAAACAGGCTGGTGCACAGAATGGGCAGTTCCTCTCTGTTTACTACTTCTAATAAACTTGACAATACATCTTGCAGAGCAAGCTTCCTTTTCTTAATAATAGCGACATAAAATGATCCATTGAACAAAAAAATCTGGCCATTATCTATTTAGCTTTAAGTATTGAAGCACTTGTATTGTTAGTCATTTTTATGTGACTATTATGTGAACAAAGTCTATGATGAGAACTTGGCTGAGTGACTAAATGTGGCGATCAAAACAAAATGATCATTGGAATGTAAGTGTTTAATGGCTGCAAATGTAAGGCTCCTAGGTCTCATCGTGTCTTCATTAAATGGCACTGTGCAGATGCAGTGCAGATGCAGATGACAAATTTTTTTCCAGGTATATTGTTTTCAAGGGACAAAAAATACTGTGAACAACAGAAATATGACAGAAAATAAGAAATACATGTAGTACCCTAAACAGAATATAACATTACATTAGATTTTAAATTAAGAAGTAGGGAGATAAACAACGAATTGTTGGTGTACAGACAATTACATTAATTATCTGGGTTTTTATATATATATATAATTATATAAATATATATATATGTATAAAACTTTCTAAAGCAGATATTACTGGAGTTTTGTTGTGTGGAGAAGGGAGGTAAGGACCAACTCTATAAGCCAAGCCCAATTAACTAAACATGTTAAATTTAGTTTGGCAGATGGATGAAGCAGTTAATGACTAGTGACCACACCTGTGTTTAGTTCAGAAGATTTAATGATCTAATAGTTATAGAGACATATGAAAGTGAAAACAGTACAAACCATTATTTAGGAGGTTGTAGTGGCTGACACAGAGAAAAATCAAGAGAACTAAGCACATGTACCTGGTTAAATGACGTCCAAGGAAACATTCAGCTAGAAGTCTAAGATGAAAATACGGAGAAGGAAGGAAGTTATACAGAAACATACCAGAATTACTAGGAATAATGGAAAAAAAAAAAAAAAAACCAACACAAAAACAACTGTCAAAGCTTTTAAAAAGAAAATTCAACAATATAAAAGCTGCCCAAAAGCAACAGTTATTAAACCACGGAACAATTTTTCTCAAGGAACTCACAGAAAAGCCATTCAGTTGCTATTACAGAAAAAACGTGATACACAGTATGATAAAGTTTGGCATTGAAAAATTAGACTAGCTTCACTAGGGTAATTTTTCATTTTTAGCAGTGGTATAGAAGTAATTCTATCTACAATTCTGTTACACTCAAAACATCCTTTTCAAAAGCATGAAGAATACAGAAACATTAACTAAATGAGACCTGTGTGTGGTGATTCAGTAAGCAGACACAAATAGTTTCACCCTTCACTATACTTTTGCCTTTCCCTCACTTGTGGTAAAGTTCTAGATAGCAAAGCACTGTAAAATTTCACCTCTGAGATTTTTATTGTTTTATTGGAAGGGGATATTCTCTTACCTTTCTCTAAAGCATTAAATGTTACAGCAGCTAGAAATCAAATGCTTTTGTGCAGCAGTGCCATTGAAGTCTTTCAGTTATTTGTTTAGTAGGCTTTGCTCACCTTATGGAGATAAATGAATTTGCCAGTAGGGCAAGACCGGGAGGGAATTTTCCTTCCATTGAGGATGGATACTATTGCTCTTTCATTCTGCTTCTTTGTTTTGGTTCTGTGTTTTACTTGGAACCCATTCTTTATAGTGTACATTTCCTAGCTTACACATAGGAATTTAAGTTTCCTTTTGGGTCCTAGCCATGTCTCTTTCTTGATCCTTCCTGCTCTCAGCTAGCGGTAGACTGAAGTTGTTTTGTTTTGTTGTGGGTTTTGGTTGGTTTTTTTTTTTTTGTTTTTTTTTTGTTTGTTTTGTTTTGGAGGGTTTTTGGTTTGTGTTTTTTTTTTTCTTGGGTTTTCTTTTTGTTTGTTTGGTTTTTTCTTAATTTTAACCATACATCTTAAATTTGTTCTAGGACACTGTTTTCTGTAGCACACAGACATTACAGGGATCTCTTCTGAGCACATGCTTCAACTTCCTCCAGGTCATCTGGGGAAAGCGGAGGACCAGAGCCATGATTCTCTGCTGTTTTCTATTCCTGTCTCCTTAAAATAGACCCAATAAACTACAATAGCAGTGTAGACTGGCTGTACTTAGAAAAAATTCCCAAACAGATTGTTCTGTATTTCTGTTTATTCTGACATTTCATTTCTACCAGAAGAATGAAATTCCTAGGAAGTGAAAAGTTATGTACACAAAGGAGCTAACACATGGCTACATAGGTTCCTGGATTGTTTTAGAATTCAGCATACTTGGAGTTTGCATTAATTTGGTGTATAACTCTTCCATTTGTGAAACATTTGGATTTTAATTCGGAGTAAGGTAAGCATGCAGATGTATTTCTTAACATGCTATTTCTTTTCCTGTGTCAATTCCCAGACACAGAAGATTTGGATATGGAACTGCAAGATTCAAAAGACTAAAGCATCATATCTAGTGATTTGGCAGAATGTAGAAATTAATCACATCAAAACAGGGTCCAACATTAAGGAACAGACTAAACAAGAGAATTGTACTGCAATGTGTATATCATTCCCATATTCACAGCAGTACACTGTCTGTATATATGGCTTCCCCTATGCTACAACTATACCATTAATTTCTCAGCAACAGATTTAATCTAACAAGAAAATAGTAAAAAGTGCAAATAAGACAACAGTAGCAAACTAGTATTAATGTTACCAAGTTTGGTAATGCAAACACTTCTGCTTTAGAAAGGCTTAACAGACATCATAGCTTTTAAAGAGGACTCCAGTTCTGTTCCCATCTTGCATTTCTGAATCACAGTAACTTTGGTTATCAGAGGGTTGAGTAAGACCACTGAGTATTAGACGTTGTTATCCACATGTGTGCTAAATTGTATTTGGCAGAAGATATGTACTTAACTTGAACCAGAAATGCTCCAACCATCTTTCAAACTGGTCACAACAGACAAAGAAAACAACTTTTTTCTTTTAATAGAGTCATGTTATATTTCAAAGTTAATGGGGCTCTTAGAATTCCTATGGGTAGCCCTAGAAATCTGAGTTATGTAGAACTTGATGTAAAACCCACTGAAGTTGCTGGTCATTTTCCATCAGTTTGAGTTTATTTAAAATGTCCATTTAAATTCATATTTACAGGCCATCAGGTTAATGAAATGTACTCTCAGTTTCTCAAAGAACAGCTTATAACTTGCGATTTTTTTTTATCTTTTCTATGTATCCTAGTTTGCTTTACCTGTTATTCTACCTACACATGACTAAAGGGATCTTTCAGCAATACGCAGCCTTCAGTAAGGGAAAGCAGCATACTTTTATGGATGCTGTAAGACAGCTCAAAAATAGTCTCGAACAGAAATGTTTGGGTCTTATTCATATTAATGAAAATGGAAATATCGAGAAAAGTAGATTCTTACTAAAACAGCACAAGCTCTTAAAAAAGTACTTACAGAAACAACTCACATAAAAGAAACAAAGGACAAAATATTAAGTAAAGATCATTGTGATAAGAGTTTAGAACTAAGAATCAAGGCAAGATGTACTGGTTTTTGTTGGTTTATTTTCCTCCAAGAGTTATTAGTTTTAATCCTGATTAATTTATATCCTTGACTAAAAAATGTTTAACATCAGAAATATGCAAAATTTAGCATTTAAACTACTTGTAGGAGATCTCCAAGTATAATGTTGGAATCTGCTACTAGTCAGAAACATAACATCTTGAATGGAGGAAGGGAGGTCTAACATTCCAGACGGGTTGAAGAATCTAGTGTCTGATCAATTAGTTTTATTATTAATATATCTGTAATAGGTTATAATCAAGACAAAACAACAAACTTTTTTAGGGTCATGGAAACTGCTAGTGCTCATTTGTGAATAGTTTAGTTTTAACATTTCATGACTGTACTACTGGAGAGACAATTGTACTTCACATTTGATTTATTTTTTCATGTATCACAGCTTCTTCCTCCACTCATACTTTAGGTTACTTTTTCATGTAATTATAGGAAAATAACTTGATATACCATTCTTTGCCATATCTCACTGAGCTGTGGCCATTAATAACCTCTGCAGCTTAGCGGAGAGCAAAAATGAAAATAACAAAGTAAGTCACATAACTAAGGTCTTTGCTCATATATTGAAATAAAATTAATTTGAGTTATATATAATTCTTGAGCATATGTCATTAGTTTATTTAGCTGCAGATATCCTTTGTACATTGCTGTTTTTCATAAAGAACATTTTGTCCATTTATATATTTATTCTTTGACAGAGGAAGAGTTATTTGTATTTGAAAATTCTTATGAACATATATTTTCTCCTCCTCCTCACATCTGTTATGGAAAGAAACAAAACAAAACCTCAGCTTTTTGGGTTACGTTTAATGACATCTAGCTTTCCAGAGTCTCCATTTCAGCAAAGCACTTGGGATCAGTGTTAGGGTATGCTGGGAATTGGGACTTGTGGAAGGCTAAGTGCATATATAGGTGGGAAGAGATGAATCACAAGCTCAGGAAATGTCACGCTGATCTCCTTTTATATTTGCATGTGCAAGCATTTGTACCCAAGGCTTTCTTGGAGCAAAGCAGTGCTGCCATATTACCCATGGGTTCACTCAACTTGGTGCTGGTGCCCAAAAGAGCTCAATAGCTCTTGCCTGTAGCTGAAATGAGTACTGGATATTGAAGGCGAGGTCTTACAGATGTACAAGGAGGAGCAGAAAATGCTTTGTTCTGTCTTCAGTTCTGCTGCACACCAAGCCCATGTAATAATGCTCCAGGACATATGGCTTGCCATTTTAGAAGTGCACTTTAGCCTATGGAGGATTTGTGTGCAATTTTCACAGGGACAGTGAACTGTGACTCTCTTACTCCTTTTCCTAGGGCTCATGTAGGAAAAAATGATCTGACAGTGGGTTTTTTTCTCCCTGCTCATCACTGTCGAGGAATAGGTGTGTATCAGGTTTGTGATGCATCACTTAAATGTGTGACAAAATGTCACATTATTTCTTTCTTTTAGCAACCCCTTTGTGTAACTGATCCTTATTGCACTGTTTAAATAAAACAGAGCAAAATGACTGTCATTTAGCAGAAACAGTATTTTATTTTAGATTTTGCTTCTGATTTGACGTACAGCAACAAGCTCAAGCCAGTTAATAGTATATCAGTGTTCTATGATCACCTCAGTCAAAATATTTGAAGAAAAACTTTACTATCTTATTGGCTTTTGATATTTTCTTTTATAGATCTTTATCCATCCTTCCTACATTTATATCTTACCTGATAATAAACTAGCTTAGTTAAGTGTTTTTTTGCTTTGATTTTATTTCCATCATTATGAGAAATGACCTTTTCTTTTAACTTTAGCTCTTTCACATCTGAAAGAAAGATCACACATCAGTAATACACGTATCTGAAATATGACATTTTTATTCTGTAGAGATATGAAAAGAGATTTTTAACATTGCTTTTACTGTTGAAATACTGGAGACAAAATTTTGGACATAACTAGCCACTTTGGAAGCCGTAGAGGCTTTGAAGAATTTGGCCATTTTAAATTGCTTTAGACCACAAACCTTGAAAGAAGTAAAATTCTTTACATTTACAGAAAGAAGAATACTTAGATTTTAAAAAAGATCATTAGTGATACAGTTATTTCTCTCTGTGTTTCACAGCTGTGAAGACATGAAGACCAAGTCAATAAAAAAGATATTGCATTTCAATCTCCAGGTCAGCTCAGAGGTGTAAAATGATTGCTTTAGTCTGACATAAGTACAAACCAATACAGGCACAGGATTTGTATTGGTCTGTAAGTTTTCTATTAGCACTGCCGAGTGTGACAATCACGCTCCAGATACTGGCAGCCATGGCTGCAGCAGCCTTCCCCTGTGCCTTTCACTTGCTAGTGGCTATGTGCAGTTCTGAGACTCGGAGGGGTGCCTCTGCATGGTGTGCTGGTTCTGAGTCGAGCACCTCGTCCTCTCTTGACTGCTCTCCCTCTGCTTCCATTACTGCAGGCTTTGCGAGAGAGTCACCTGTCCACAAGGTCTCACTTTCAAAGAAGAAAGTCCCAGCCACCTTCAAAACTTGTATCACTACATTTTTATTCCATACAGATACTGCCTTTGTTCTTTAATCCTTTTTCTTTGATTTCTACTGGATTATCCAATTTCTACTGGATTGTCCATTTTGCTTAGTCTTGTCTCCATACACCAACACAATATCGTTTTATTAGACATTTTCTTTTTGCGGTTATTTTCAATTCCTAAACCTACCTTGAAAAATGCACATCTCCTTTCTAAACACTTTCCCTTCTATTGCTTTTTTCATTTGTGTGTACATTTCTATTAATTTTCTCAGATCCTCTTGCAATGTTGAAAAAAGAGCACAGTTTTCAGCAAGTTAAATTGTTGAGTTATGATGACTGTTTTCTGGCAAGCAGTGCATCAGGTCACACAAAAATAATGAGACTTTTTCATTTATACAACAGCATGCCAAGAAGTCTGTAGGCATTATCAAAAGATACATTGAAATATAATTTGAGATGAAAAGAAAAGAAACAGCACAAACACTAATTAATTTCCAAAATAGTTAAGAAACTAAAATATTTGAAAAACAGCAATATTGAAAAATAGTAATCTTAATTGCTAGAAAACTTTAATAAGAACTTGGGCATTTGGTCTACTACTGTCATAAAATTACCTACTAAAATTGCTTATTTAAGTACAAAAATAAAAATAATTTTTGTTCATGTCCATTTGTTACACCAATTGTTCTGTTCAAATCAATTTCAGGTGGTGTTTTTAAAATTATTATATCCTTTACACACTTAATTGATGTTAGTCTCTCTTCTACTTCTCTGTTGGTATATTTATTTTTCAGGAAAATAGTCTCATTTGTTTTTCATATATGTGTATATTTCAGACAGTAGTAAAGGGGCTTTTTGTCTGTGTGTTTTATTTTTTAATAATGCTAATTTTTTAATAAAGCTTCCTTTGAAAATTTACGTCTCTCCCCCAACTCTGATTAGTTCTTTTAACCATTTTGTCCTTTCCTCATTGATCTTTTCTATTCTATTTCTAAACCTTCTTACCACCTCTGTAATTCCCATTTGCTCTTCCATTTTTCCATGCTGCTACATCCTCAGTTCACTGGAGATTTTTTACAGTTGCCTTGAATCATAAGTCTTAAGAACAGATGGATAGAGACAAACAGTTGAATAATGAAACTAGCCTTGTTTAGATTGATAACTTTGTACTGTCTATGACCTTAGTTTTTTAAAATGGAGAATTCCCTCAATGTCTTATTCTGAAAAATAAACTCAATATGAAAGGTCATCCTGAACAGATTGTATGATCAAGAGTCCTGGAACATGCAGGTTAAGAAAAATATCTAGCTGATTTCCATCTCCAGTAACTTCAGTCTTGAAAAGAGAATATAGAAATATTTATTGTTACATTCTTAAAATTTCAGAGCTACCCTCTTTCAGTTACCAACGCTTCCATATAATTAAAAAAAAAAAAAATTCTGAGGAATTAGTATACTAACTATAGGTTGCCATGGAATATTACTAAAACAAGTAATTTTCTGACCTACCATTAAATTGATATAACAAAACATAAGTTAAAGAAGCGAAGCCAGTTTCTGTCTAGCCATTCTGTTGTGTAGCTCTGCTTATGCTATTCTAGTGAAACTCAAGCTGTAATAAATCATGGCATCTCACAATGACAGTTTCAAATGAAAACGTTTATTGGGACAGACAAGTACATCACTAAGAGTGTTTACTTCAGGTGCTGACGTACAGTACCAGCTGCTGGATTTAAACACTGGCTCAGTCATTGCAGTTGAAAACTATGGGAATTTTTCAAATCATACACCAATATGAGCAAAAATATGGGCATCATGGCCTAACAGAAGTAATATGGTTGTTTTTTTCCAACACAAAACTTGAGGGAAAAAACAAACAAACAGACAAACAAACAAAAAACCCAAAACAACAAAACCAGGAAAAATCTTCACTCTAATATCTAATAAAAAAAAAAAATTACCACATTTAGATTCAATGTTAATATTGTGAATATGATTTTTAAGGAAGTTTAAAGAAATTCTTTCCTTGAAAAATCAGTGGCTGAATTTTAGAGGCTTACCAAATTTGATATTTTTCTTCAGGTATATATCCAAACCACTTCTAGCCACCATTTTCAGAAGTAGGTATGTTTGCCAGCAGGCCAAATGTAAATGTGAGATGGGTTTTCTTGTGTAAGTTGTCTAGAATGGAAGCACACCCAGCACTGCTGCGAGCTCTTGCTCTACCACTGAACATGGGAACTTAGCTCATGCATAGATCTGGGGAATCAACCTGAAAGGAAAGGAATTTGTGTTGTCAGTATGATAAAAAAACAACCTTGACCCCCCACCACTCCAAACCCATAATCAACCAACAAACCAAACAAAAAAACACACAAACCACCCCCCCCCCACCCCCCAAAAAAAAAAAACAAAACCAAAACACAGGCCATAAGCATACAGTATGAAATGGACTTTGAGGTGGAATACTTAAGGAAGATGGTATACCTGTTTATTGTATGGTGTCTTCAATGTCTAGAACTACGAGCATTTCATCAAACAGGGATATCCAGCATGAAAAAATGTGTGGTGCTGAGACCAAAAGAAAAACAATGAACTGAATAACCAGATGAAAGAGATTATGTGTTTCAATACTGAGAGGATTTTTGCAGTTATTTCAACATAAAAATATAAAGAATGAGATAGTTAAAGTTCCCCTTCTGAGGGAGAAAATCCTATCCGACAACCAGTCCAGGAAGTATGAAATCTAACTGGAACCAAGTCAAAGATATTAAAGATATATTGCCAATACTTAATGCTGCCTTTTGACCATGCCTTATTTAATCTTCAGTATAAGCTACTTTACGAATTACTCTGGATAGTCATGTACCTTCCTTGTAGAAGACTGACGTTATGACAGTCCTCTACTAGTGTAAGTCAAGGAGATGAGCATACAGATGGTACTATTTGTCCTTTAGCTTGAGTGTACAAACTTCGGCAGTGCCTTATAAATATATGAGAATCAAAGTTAAAACTTTGGTTTCTTTTCACAGATGACATTCCATGAAGCAACACCTCTCCCTTCTTCCCAGGCTCAACTTTGTTCCTGACTCTTCTACCTCATTCCCTGCCATGTGGCGCAGGGGGAATGGGGAATACGGGCTGCAGCCTGTCCATGACACTCCCTCTGCTCCAGTGTGGTCTCTCCCACAAGATACAGTCCTTCACAATCTTCTCCAATATGGGTCCTTCCCATGGCTTGCAGTTCAAGAACTGCTCCAGCATGGGTCCTTTCCACAGAGTACAGTCGTTCAGGAACAGACTGCTCCAGCGTGGGTCCTCCATGGGGTCACAGGTCCTGCCACAAAACCTGCTCCTACATGGTCCCCTCTTTATAGGCTACAGTTCCTCACAAGAGGCTGCTAGAGCATGGGCTGGGCTCTTCTTGGGATGCAGTTTTCTTCAGGATATACCCACCTGCTCTTGTGTAGGGTCCTCCACAGTCTACAGTGAGGATATCTGTTCCACTGTGGTTCTCCATGGGCTGCAGGAGGGCAACCTGCGTCACCATGATCTTCACCATGGGCCGCAGAGGAGTCTCTGCTCCAGTGCCTAGAGACCTCCTCCTTCTTCTCTCAACTTGGTGTCTGCATAGTTGTTTATCTCACATTTTATCACTGCTTGCACGTTTGTGGCACAGCATTTTTTACCCTTTCTTAAACATGTTATCATGGAAGCACCACCAGTGTTGCTGAGAGTCTCAGCTCTGTCCAGCAGTGGGTGCATTAGAGCTGGCTGAAAGTGGCTCTGTCAGACATGGGGCAGTCCCCGGCTACCAAAACCTTGCCACATAAACCAAATACATCCATCCTGTACTTAGTGAAGAGGGATTTAACAGATTTGGCAGAAATCTGTAATATTATTATCTGTAACAATATTATCTGTAAATATTATTTATCTTATGAAATGGTGAAAATATAAAGAGAGTGGAAATACTAGAGGGGGAAAATACAATAGAGAGACTGGAAAAGCAAGACCTTAAAGAGAAGTGAAGCCTTTTATGCTGAGAAACAGAAGCATGCAAAGGACTGCACTAAAGACAAAGATTTCACTTAACCCAGTATCAACTAACACAAATTCTTGAATGTACTGGGGTACAGTTTATCTTCCAAATAATCTTCCACATTTAAAAATCTCATGTAGTGCTTTATGGCACTCAAGATCAAATGTAGAATAATAGCTCACTGATTACTTCTTTGGTTTGTAAAATAAAACAGGTGAAAATAATTTGTATGGAAGCAGTTGTACAACTATATTTTTATTATTCTAGGGCAGACTATGTCAGCAGAGTAAGGACAGCAGCTCTCACAAAAGCAGACCGTGATCTGCAGGAGGTAGGTGGAAGAGCAATCTACAAGTGTGTGTTATATACCTGAAAGTATATTTTATATCTATCAAGGTGTTCTACAGGAAAACTGGCAGATCCTGAAAATAACAGTATTAAAAAGGTAGTACTCAGACTATTCTAATTCAAAGGAAAGGTAGTTAATTCAATAAACTACCAATCAAATAAAAAATGCATCAAAGTTAAGGGAAAAAATGGGTAAAAACTACAAACTGACAGGAATACTGTTGCCAAAGGGTAAGTATGAAGGTATGACAGAAAAAAGAAGACATGAAAATAATCAGAAAGGCTAGGTATAAAATAAGATACAGCAAGAAAAGGTTTTATAAACACAATAGAAAATGAAATCAAAAGGAAGCAAAAGTCTTTCCTTCAAGAGGAAAGGAGAACAAAAAAGAGATTATGCACAACAGACTAAATTCAATACCTTCTTTGATTTTTTCATTAAAAAAGAAAGAAAGAAAAAGTAGTTTTGACCAGATACCTCATACAGTGAGTGTTATCAAAAAAGTAAGTATGTCAGGGAGAATTTGAAAAGAGCGGGTTAAAGAAAATTTAGATAAATGAGTTGAATTTAAGTCATGATAGCCTGATAAATTTATCTTTAAATGCTTTAAAAGAAAAATAAAATCTAACCAAAAAGATTTAGAAAATATTATTGCTTTTCTTCAAGGGATCATAGAAGATAGGTGTTTTGAAAAAGAAGAATATGATATTCTGTATCAACTGTCAAGAAGTGAGAAGTGGAGCAGTGGGAAGGAATGTAAAAGAATTACAGATCATGGCACCTACCTTGAAGAACTAGGACAGAAAGAATTATCACTCTATTTATATTGAAAGAGAATAAAATGAAAAAGACAGACAGTAGAGTTTCGTGAAAGTTCAGATGGTGCCAAGACAGTCTTATTTTCTCCAAGATGGAACTTGTACCAAGTTACAGCAGAGTATGTGACTGACTTCAGTAAGGTTTTTCCTACTGCCCTATGGGACACTCAAAAACAAACTAAAGAAACACCCTCTTGATTTAAAAATAAATAAATAAATAAATAAATAAATAGGCAGTACTCACTGCTTCATGAACTACAGTCCAAGTAGTTATCAGTGCTTCCTTCGTAGTGAGAGGGTATTTCATCAATACAGCAGCTAGAATAAAAGCAGAACATGGTAATATGTGTCAAAGACATAAAATGTAATGCCTTTGGGAAAGACCTTATGATGGAATAGGAAAAAGGCTTTGTGGGAAAAAACAAGGCTGAATGCTTAAAGGGTAAGTCATACGGAAGAAAAAGAAGAAAGGAAAAGTTACTCTAGATATATCAATAATGCACACTCTCTACACAGGTAATGGAAAAGGTCATAGACAAAAACATTATACTTTGAACTTGACTAAATATGTCAGTTTGATGCCTTACCCAATAAATTGAGAAGACTGTGACTTTCAGATGTTTACTCTCTGTATATATAATTGCTTAGATTTGGTGAGGGAACACTGTACCATAAGCTTCATATGTAGTCTGTTAACAGTGCTGCTGCTAATATTACATATTCTGTTCTTCATCTCTGCAATCAATTTCTTACATCTCTTTCTGTTTCATCTGGAAATGGACTGCTTAAGAGTAAAGTGATATAAAGTGTTTCCCAGCAACTACTGCATCACTTCCAGTGACCTTCAAATTACATTTAACATTTGTCTCGGACAAAACTATAAGGCTGCTCAGTGTTGTAGACAGGAAGATTCATCTGGTACTGTTAACATGATCAGTAGTGAAATAAAAAATCAACTGAGCTTACATTTTCACAACCCCAGGAGAAAGTTAAAAAACACATTAGTTGGTTTAACAAAATGATAGCAGACAGAGAATCTGTATTCAAGGTTATAAATGATAGTAGCTTAGCAAACCCTGTACATCATATGCAGTTATAAACTACTTGCACTGTATTAGTTTAAGGACAATCTCACTTTTGTTTTCTTTTACTTCAAGAGTTCTGTTGCTTTGTCCCCCAGAAAGAAAACAAAAAAATGAGGCTGTAAGGGTCAAAAGCATGCAAATTATTATGGATTTCAGAAAATGAGAAGGTGTCACGTGGTCATTTTCTTCTGAAAAAGAGGATGGAGAGCAACTGACTCTTTTCCACCATAGTTCAACAAACAGGAGAGATGTCAGTTGGTATTATTTATATACAGATAATTACTGTTGGTGTCAACCAGGACCACTTTTCCAATACAAAACGGAGAAAATACCATAGTACAGCTAAAGTTTTAAAGATCAGTGCAAATCAGTCTGAAAGGAAGAACTATGACTCATAGCACGTATTTTTCATAGCTGTAAGATGGTATAAGGATGGCTTTTGAGATCCTTCTCTCTTGTCCTCTAGCCTGGTGGCATGATATGTCTTTGGGGAGAAGTAAAAGAGATTTTTCTCTAGTTATTTATCTGTGAAGTGTACTTCATCTCATTAATCTGGAATGATTTTAGGAAGGGCTTTTGAGTTTATTTAGAACAATTAGCTAGCCTTCAAGTGTTAATTACACTTTTTAACTTTGCTTGTTATTTACAAGCAAACTAGATTTAAAAAGCCTGAGTAGTAATCTGAAGTTTTCCACCCTGATTATCATGTTTAATTCAAGACATTATTAACAATTTCAACAATAGTAAGGTATCATTAAAGCTCTAAGTGGCTGTTACAATGCTATTTCATTTTTTTAATGTTAAAAACAGTATGAGTACCAGTGATAGAACTGTTTTAGCTTGACACACAGTAAGGGCACACAATCTAAATGCGGCATTCTTAGAGGAAAGCAGAAATTGAGCTGTCCTGGTACATAGCTACAGCGTGCACAACGTGAATTTGCAAATAATCAAAGGTAAAATCAAACAGAGTCACCATCAGTAGCTGCTAAAGGGGAAAGGATGCTATTAAACCAGATAATCTAGTTAAACAAAAAAAGGAGTAATAAAGATTCAGTAACAATCCTGATGACACTACCTACATTTTTCCTAAATTTTCTTAGACATAAATTATGTTGACTAGTTCCACAGTCATTATGGAAGTCAAACTGTCTTTCTGGGAGCCCTTTGATAACACGGTTATTATATTTATATATCTGTGAGTTAGTCAAATGTTTTTTTAGGTACAGGAAAAAATTGAGATGTTCTGCCTTGCTTTCTCTGCAGAAAATGTTTCTCACAAACAAAAATATTTATCACAATTGTATTTTCTCTTATACAACCGTGTAATGGAAAAAAACTCCTTAAAACTCCTGAGGCATTTTTCCCTCAACATTTGGTCAAATAAAGCAAGGAGTACAGTAATCTGCATATGCCCTTGCATTTGAATGCTTCACTAAAAGTATGCATTCAAGATAGGACTATAACTTTTGGAGCTGCGTCAGAGTTTTGCTGACGTCATTAGCTAGGCAGATGATCAAGCATCATAATAAGTTGTTTCTGCTCATTGACCCGGTAAAAAGATTCTGGATAGTATTATGCAACGGCAAATATTTTCTGGAAAAGAAACTGATTCTTATATGCCAGCACGTAATACTTTTTCTCTCTCTTCCATGTGTGCTTAACTGGATAGCTGAGTTAAAATCTGTAAAGTTTTTGGCTCTTGGCCTCATATTGAATATTGCACAGCACAGCTACCAGGGAAATTTGTGTTCATTCAGGAACGCTTTTTGTTCTAGTCTAGATGATTGGCTACATTCTTTGTTTTGAGTATGATTTTGGTACTCATGGGAAGAAAACCTCTTTTTCTAAACTGTATTTCACAAATATGTAGATTAACCAAGTCAAAGCTTTTCTGGCGGTTCAGAACAGAGCTGAATATTATGCATATTTTCCCACCTTTGGCTGTGCAAAAAGATTTTGTAACCCTTTACTGTAAATTTCTCATCACAAAGCAGTTCTTTCAGAAAATCTTCAAAAGTATCTTCGGAGTAATTTAGTGATTTTTATGAGTTATCAGTCATATGTCCAACAAATTATTCTTCAGCAGAATTTAGTTAATTGTTCCTTTAATATCAGTTTTACCTAGTTAAAGATAAGTTTTGGACAAGTGCAGACACTTCTTTATGAGCTCACCATCAAATCAGATACCTGAAGAAACATACAATTGTCATTACGATCTTACATATCTATGAACTCTATGCTGTGTGTATATTGCTGTGTCCAGCTTTGGAACCCTCAGCACAGGAAGGCCATGGACCTGTTGGCGTGAGTCCAGAGGAGGCCCACAAAGATGATCAGAGGGTGGGAGCACCTCTCCTATGGCAACAGGCTGAAGGAGTGGGGGCTGTTCGGCCTGGAGAAGAGAAGGCTCTAGGGAAACCTTATAGGCCAAGTGAGAGCTCCTTGATCGTCAGTGCTTACAACTTCAGTCACTTACATAGGGTCCTAAATATCCTCTAGGCAATGTAATTTCAGTTTTGGTTAAAGACAATATCATATTTTCACATTTAATTTTATTGCTGGATATTAATTCCTTTTCAGATTTTGTTTAATTTATGTATTTGGATGTCCCACTATGATTTAATATAAGATTTTTGGAAACCGACATGTTTGAAAAGCCATTTTAAAATTACATACTTTCATTTGTCATGCTCTTGGTGCGTTTCCCACACTGATATGTGTAAGGAACGACCTATAATATTTAATTCATAATAAAGCTGGTATGATTTATTTGTAATGATTTTTTCCTCTCTCTCTTCCCCCCCCCCCGTACTAATCGGCTGCTGGGTATTTCTCAAGAGATCTTTATTAATAGCAGGTGTTTTTAAGACACATGAAAGGTCATCACATTTAGTTTTTGCTCCTTTTTTCCTCTCAAAAGAAAAGAGTTTTCCCTTCCTTGTAGTCCACACTGCACCTCCCTGAAACTGTAATAAACAACCTGTTGTGAGGAATATTCTATCACTTTCACTCTTTGTCAAGGTTTATTTACACAGCTGAGGTAATGCATCAAAGGCAATCTATGCTTCAGAGAATATAGTTTTGGATTCCAATTCTGCGTTTACTGCGTGTTAGATGATATCCGAGTGTTTAAAATTCACAGAATTATTATATCTGATCCTTCCCTATCCCAACAGAGATAAATGCAAGCTTAGAATAAAAATAAATAAATATGTCTTTTTTAAATATTCTGAGAGATGGAAAATGCTTTCAGGTTGCCTTGAATGTAGAAAAAATTGCTTACCATCTGTAACTGTTCATAAATAATGAAGTAATAACTAATTTAGTCAGAATTTAATACAACCTTCCTTGACGTACCTGGAGGTAGAAAATTCTGTAGATTCTTAGTATTACATTGTACTTTCACAGATGAATACAGATTTAATCATCCAGCTTTTAAAAGTTATGATCTATCTGCTGAGCTGCCATGGATGACATCATAGTTGCTGTTAGGGCTGTTAGGCTGTTAAGTAGAATTCATTAAAGTGCTTTTATGGCTATTTAAACTGAAATGTTTTGCCTCAGTTGTGATGAGCTAACAGTGCATGAATAGTTATGGTAGCTCTGTCACCAGGAAATAACTTAAGGCTGCTGCAACTTTATTGTTTTACATTGCATTCCCATATTCTTATATTACCACTAATGTAAAACATTTTTGGCTATCCTTTTCTTTATATCCAATAAAAGTATTGCTTTCAAATTATTTCTAATACTAAGACATGACGTTTCACCAAAACAAGACATGTATCTTGATGCTTGTTACCTGTGTCATAAAATATTTTAATTGGTAATAGTTACATTAAGCAACTAAAATACATGTCATGGTCAAATCTGTGTGACGAATAAAGTAGATTCACTTCTAACTAATAAAATAATAAAATCACTGGTCTAAATAGACATTCTCAAAAAAAACCCACAACCCCCCCTGACCAAAGTATAAACACTTCGTGCATAAAAATGACATTATTAAGATGTTGAAACAGACATGTCATCTCAGTTCTGTGAAGCATCATAATTTCCTACCAATCACACTTAGTTGTATTAAAGCAAAAGTGGTGATTTGGGCCTTTCCCTGCATACAACTACAAGTTCCTGCTCTCCCTCTGTGGTAGTTGTGGTATTTGTACAGATGACCATGAGCCAGCAATGTGTTCTTGTGGCCAAGTGCACAAGAAGAGTGTGGCCAGCAGGTTGAAGGAGGTCGTCCTCCCCCTCTACTCTGCCTTGGTGAGGCTGCACCTGGAGTACTGTGTCCAGTTCTGGGCTCCCTGGTTCAAGAAGGACAGGGAACTGCTGGAGAGGGTGCACCAAAGGGCTACCTAGACTGGAACAATTCTCTTATGAAAAAAGGCTGAAGGATTTGGGTCTCTTCAATCTGGAAAAAAGACGCCTGAGGGGGGACCTTATCAACACTTATAAATACTTAAAGGGTGGGTGTCAGGAGGATGGGGCCAGGCTCTTTTCAGTGGTGCCCAGGGACAGGACAAGAGGTAATGGGCACAAACTTGAGCATCAGAAGTTCCACCTAAACACGAGGAGGAACTTGTTTACCCTGCGAGTGGCAGAGCATCAGAACAGGCTGCCCAGAGAGGTGGTGGAGCCTGTTTCTCTGGAGATATTCAAAACACAGCTGGACGCATTCCTGTGCAACCTGCTCTAAGACGACCCTGCTCTGGCAGTGGGGTTGGACGAGATGATCTCCAGAGGTCCCTTCCAACCCTATGATTCTATGATTTGTTTTTGTTCTTGGAACTCCTTTTTCTTTTTTCCGTAGGTGGATTAGGAAATTCCATCACACTGAAAAAATGACCTAACTTCCCATGTGTCACCATAAATACTGGTGCTAGCACAAAGAAGAAAAGGAGAGCAATAGAAATATAGAGGTAATGTACAGGGGACTGAAATATTCCCCTTGGTGATGTTTCACCTTTAGGCTTGCTTGAAGATATTGTGAAATCGGTCTTTCAATAATCCCACAATTACTGTAAACACAACCACTTAAATTCTACATACATTTTTCAACAATAGGAATAGTAAAATTTATTCAGTTTTCTGTCAGAAACCTTGGGATAAACCTCAAGGGTTTGCATAATGTTACTCTATTGCTCCTCATCTGCTTTTTATAAACAACAGGTACTCAGCAAAAGCAGTTTTCAGAGCCCATCAGTCCACTGCTGTGAAATCCAAAATATCTCTATAATCAGGTGGGGCCTCCTAATTTCAGAGTCTGGTAGCTTCTCTTCAGTAAAGGGATGCAAAAGAGATATGTGAATCTATTTTGCCTTTAAATATTTACATGGAGCTGGTAACAGTTAACAGATGTAAACAGATGTACCTTCTTCACTGCAGTGAACGATTGATTACCTTGAATAAAAAACAAGTTGGCACTGTGTCCAAATCAGTGTAATTTCTGTTTTTCAGCAAGCAAAGAACATAAGGCTGGTAGCACAAGTAAATAAAAGAGTCAGCTTTCCCTGGGACTTGCCTCCCCTCATTTCCTGTCAGCCAAAACCCATAGTTATTTGCAGAGGAAGGAAAACAGAGTAAGTATAAGCAGGCCAAATGGTAAATAGGGCCTTGGTAGGAATAAGAGCAACTGTCCAATGCCATTCAGAAAGTTAGACTTCAGGAATTGCGTTCATCTGAATGGATTATGGCTTTTTTGTTTATTAAAAGACTGTGGAAAGAGGCATTGTCCTCAATGTAAGAAAGGAAAGGTTGTAAATTTTACATTCATCTAACTGAATAGAACAACTGAAAAAGGAGGGAATGTCTGAATCTCATATTTTCTACCACATACAACATTCACTATATGTGATATATTCTAGTTAAAATACATATATGATTTCCAGCATATGATTTCCAGAAGGTATAAAAAATGTCTCTAAATATGAATAATTTGTACTTGAATCTTCTGTTCATCCTTAAATCCTTTTAACTTTTTATGTTCTTTGCAGCACCCTTCTAAACATCCCACTGCTTGTTGCTATCTTTCCAGTGCTCAGGTGTCTGGAACTTTATTTAATATTCCATTTGGGCTTACACTAGAGACAAACAGACTATTAGTTTTTTTCTGCATGACAAGACCTGCAAATATCAGAATTGTTCTGTACTTTTATAAGTACAGAACAGTATTTTACACTGTAAACAGGTCCAATTTGTGCCCTGCTATCTTCATTCAATCTGATCTAACAGTATTGCTTTTCGTAGCTTGCATCTTTCCATATTAAAACTCTGTTGCTTCTTTTCTGTCTCTATTCCTGAGCTATCTTTCTGCACTTTTTTTGCACTGTCTACAGCTTATTCAGCATACAGTCCACCAAGTTTAGAATTTTTTGAAAGAATTAGTAACATTAGCATTACTTTCTCTGCCAGTTCACTGAAAAAATAAAACCAAAATCAGCCAAGAAAACACCACTTCTGCAGTACTACTTGGGTTCTTTTCTTCATTTCTATATGAAGTCATTTATCATCAACTTTTTTTTGGCAGATCAGCAGTTCCCCTTCACAGCAGGCAAGGATTTGTATATATCTGATCCTTTTTGTAACGCCCCCCAACTCTACTTAATACTAAACAGCTATTCTTCTGCCAGAAGACTTCTCTCCTTTTTTGAAGCCCTATTTGCCATGAGTATCCTTTTTCTGTGACACATGCTTGCTGCCTAAAAGGGTCATTGAATCATTAGGAATCTCCATACATAATTTTGAAAGAGATTGCTGGCTGGCACTCTTGCCTAGGCTAGTTTGTTACCTAACTACACCAAGATAAACTTCCTGTATTTGCCTTCTAGCAGCACATTCTCTTATTTAGATTCACCAAAGGCTGTATATGCTATCTCAACTTGCAGAACAATGATTAACATTCTGCCCAAAAGGGAGTGAAATGATGTCTTGGAAGACAGGGGAAGGTATAGCATAGACATGCAGATAAGTCTCAGTAGCTTCTGTGAAATACTGTCTTTAAGAAGTGGTATTGCAGTTGGACTCAGTGGACAAAGGCATGCCATAAGCATGCTGAACTGGGACTGCTAATGTCCTGTAGAGAGGCACAAACTCCAACCCCCAAACTGTGTTAGCATGTGGTAATGAAGGACAACATCCCAACCAAAAGACCAACAGTAGAGAACTAGCTTATGACTACTGATGGCAGTCCTCAGTCAGCTTAAATCCCTCAAGAGAGGACTTTTAACTGACACTTTATAAAGTAGTGATGAATAAGTCTCAGAGTTAATTGCTATGTTTGCCCTTGGTTTTCTTTCTGCACACCGCAGTCAAGCTCCAGAACTCGCTCAACAACCTCATTCTCCAGAAGAATGAAAGGTATCTTAACATATTTGACCTTCCACTGAGTGTTTTCATTCCAACCACATACTGAGCTGCATCAAAAGTAGCGTGGCCAGCAGTTTGACGGAGGTGATTCTACCCCTCTACTCCGCTCTGGTGAAACCCCGCCTGGAGTACTTTGGAGTCATCAGCACAGGAAGGACGTGGACCTGTTGGTGTGAGTCCAGAGGAGGGCCATGAAGATGATCAGTGGGTGGGAGCATCTCTTCTGTGAAGACAGGCTGAAGGAGTTGGGGCTGTTCGGCCTGGAGAAGAGACGGCTCCAGGGAAACCTTATAGTAGCCCTCCAGTAGCTGAAGGTACTACCTACAGGAAAGATGGGGAGACACTCTTTATCATGGACTGTAGTGATAGGATGAAGGGTAGTGGTTTTAAAGTGAAAGAGGGGAGATTTAGATAGGTATTAGGAAGAAATTCTTTACTGTGAGGGTGGTGAGACATTGGAACAGATTGCCCAGAGAAGTTGTGGGGGCCCCATCCCTGAAAGTGTTCAAGGCCAGGATGGATGGGGCTTTGAGCAGCCTGGTCTAGTGGGAGGTGTCCCTGCCCATGGCAGGGGGGTTGGAACTAGATGATCTTTAAGGTCTCTTCCAACCCAAACCATTCTATGATTCTATGATTCTGTGTTTTTCTAATCACAATGTCCAAGTGACTACAGACAACTACTTTTTTGTGAGTTGTGTTTTCTGCAGCATTCTGCTTAAGGTGACCAATTTCCATAATTGTCCTGTTCAAAGACATGTAGGTGCCCTAAGTATAACTACATATCTACTACATATTTTATAGATATTTTCTTCAAGATAACACAATATTTAAAATCTAAAGGAACTGCTACCAACCTGCTTTTGAAGAACACTGGACGTGTGAGACAAAAACCTAATTTTAGAGTGAAAATTAATGTAGCAAACATTATCTCTGACTTTTAATAATGTGTTTATTTGCTTGGAAGTTCATGCTTATAGATTTTAAAAAGGAAATCAAAAGTTTTATTTCTTTAGTTATTTCAGGAGAAAAGACAAATAATTTTGCATATATGCAATCTGCATATAAGCAAAGAAGAAAAGTAATTGTTTAATGCTTATTCCACTGAAACTCAACACATCAGCTCTTTGGGTGCTGTCTTTATAACTCCAGAGAAGGTAATCCAGCCAGCTCATGAACTTTAGTAGGATCTGGACTTTTTGATACGACAAAAAGACTGTTTGCCTGGGTGAGGTCCAGATTGCTACTCTTCCTACTGTGCAGTGATTACGTCCTGAATTACATGAGTGGAGGGAAAGTATAGAGGTGCAGCAATTATTTCACACAGAACAGGGTGCTAGAGAGGGGTGAATGTACATGATTGATTTTATACATCCACATGTAAAAGCTTAGCTTGACTGGGTTATGCCTTCTCATACTGCAGCTAAGATGAACACATGATGATGAGTCTGAGTTACCTCAGAGCTGCAGTGAACACAACTACAGAGGAATGGCCACTCATTAGGGCTAACTGCCTGTGTAATTGCTTAGGCTCCCAGACCAGTTTTGCTGCCCAGAAGAGAACTTTTTTGGTGTGCTTAACATTACCTTAGTTCATTCTAACAGAAGTACTTCTGTGTGTAAATCAGTAGAATTTTGATCATCAGTCACTTAAATTCTGACAATAAACAAGTTCTAACTTTTTTAATAATAAAAAATTAAAATAATTTAAAAATATCAAATCAAATTCTGTATTGCTATGTTGAGAAATTTTACAGAGGTAAAAGAAAATATTTTAAAGGTTGTGTTAGTAAAAAAGGCAACATGGTAAGTAGCTGCTCTCTCTTAAAGGCAGAAGAGTTCTGGTTCTTACTGACCTGCTGCTGCCTACCTACAGACCTAGCCCTGTCTGTTTTCAAACTTCTTGCCAAGAAAGGTTCTTTTTGGTTTACATTCATGTCTTTGACTTCTCCACTCTGAGTGGCAATCTTATATTTATTGCATTTGGTGGCACCAGCCTTCTTCTTCCTGGCTTCTATGTTTTCATTACTTTAAGCCCTGGTAGCATTATTCTGAGAACACTGGATAGTTGATCATCTACTAAGGGCATACGGCAGAGAGTAAGTACTTGGTAGGGTCGGAGATTTGCCAAATCTGCATTAATCTGTGATTCTTTTTCTCTCTAGGTTAGCTTTTGACTTCATGATACAGTCAGACTAGCTTCCCCAGTTAACCTCTTTCCTTAGTTATTTGAACCTGAACCTCAGATTCCCACATCATAACTACTGTAAATCTGTATCAAACTCACCAGCATTAATGACTATTGTCTTATCCAAGAGTTTATTAACAAAGAAGATGAAAATCTACTACTACCATGAACTATTACAATTGATCAAGAAATAGGTACAAGATTCTACCAGCTCTGATGCCCTTTCTGATGCAAATTTGAATTTATTGAAACAAGTACATGCACACACACTTTTTTCATACTCTTTTTTTCCCCAGCTTTCTAAATGTAATTCTTCAAAGCCAAACACAAGTTGTTGAAATCTTACTTTAAGAACCTTGGACAAGTGTCCAATAGAATTTCTATATGAAAAGCTCTATCCTATGTACAGATAGCATTAATATTGCCTAATTACTGCAATTTTGACATTGCTACTGTAATTTTCTTTAAATATAGAGTTCTATATAAATATGTATCCCTCATACTGTAAGACACATTTCTACTCTTTTTCACCTTCTCATTTTTCTTATTCATTTAAAGAATATGGGATAAAGTGTGAAGTGTGGTATAAAACCACCTCAAGGAAACTAGAAAAGAGAGGAACTGTATTCTGAGCACTTTTTACACAAATATAATAATAACATAGGCTTATTAAATAATGTGACTTGGAAGAGCAAAAGTGCCTGTGAAATCATGCTAGCTGAGACCACCCAGGTTTAAACCAACTGAGAACTGAGATCTGCGTATATCAACTTATTTCTGAATAAATTAATCTGGTTTAAATAATAGGATCAAATATCAAGCTACACAAATAATCACAACAGATCTGAGATTCTAATGTTAAGTGGATCAAACCCAGAGAAAAATGTCGTCCTATAATATAATCTAATCTAGTGTATCATTTAGTGTAACAAGAACTTCATCTCTCTTGAAACATCTTTAAAAGAGATTATGAGAAAAGGAGATTTAAAACATTAATAGAATTGAAGCAGATGGAAAAACCTCCCATTTGTTCTTATGAGCTGATGTGGGAAGGGGGAATAAAAAAATGTACTGCCAAGAAATATATTTTTAACTCTATTTCTAAACTTCCAGAATTCAAAGTTTAAAACTGTGCAGATTGATAATTGTACAGCCAGGTTTCTTTTTTAAGTGGCTCATCTCAGAATACCATAGAAAAGACTGCAACATTTGACAAAATGAACACAGTCCTTTCTTCTCTCCAGCCAATCTAGGTTTTCTGACAGCATGTGAGAAATTGAGACCATTTTAAATGCTTTTTACAACGACTTTTCTAAAGTAAAAATGATACACCTTTTATTAGCAAGCCCACCTTAAACTAGCCTAGAAAATTGCATGGAAGCTACCTCCCACCACAGCTCTGATTTTGTGGGCTTTGATGGAGTGCAAGGGAAGAATAAGCATAAGCTGCAGGATTCTGCAGGAGTCAAGGAGACTGTAGCTTCTCACTTTGAAAGAAGAGTGGAAAGGTGAGAGCACTGTGCAGGTTCTGCATCATTACCTGAGTCCAAAGACATGAGTCATACGCGAGACCAGTTTTGCCTTTTCTTCAGGCTGCTTCCATCTACGTAGTCCCATTCAATTCACCGTTACAGACCTCAACCTGAAAAATAGTATCATCAGAGGCACATTAATCTCCTATTTGGAGAGATATTTTCATCTCCCCTCTTTCTCATGAAACCTACCTATATCTGATTTTCTTGTTTGTTTGTTTCAGTTCTGTTGGATCACAGGATGAGATTGGAATGAACCTCAGGAGATCATCTACTCCAATATTTTGCCAAAAGCAGGGTCACCTATAAAATCATAAAAGCTTATCCAGGTCTTTATCCAGTCAGGTCTAGAAAACATCCAAGGTGGAGATTGAATCCATGCACATTTTTCTTTATAACCTCTCTCTCTCTCTCTCTTTCTTTTTTTTTCCATTTCTGTCCATTGTGTCTCACTCTCTCACTCTGCAACCCCGAGGCTGGCCCTATCATCTCAGTGACCCACTCTGTTGGTACAAACAGGGCAGCCCCACTCCAAAGCTATCCATTCTCCAGAGTCAATAATCCTCAGGTCCTTCTTCTTCAACCACCTCTATCCCCTGACCTCACTCAAGTTGATCAACATCTTTCTTCTACTGGGGTATCCAAGCAGTCCATGGTATCTAGATGTGGTCTAATGAGCAATGGATAATCCCTTCCCTCAGTTTATGGGCTGTGCTCCTGTTGATACAGACCAGGATGCTGCTGGCTGTCTCTGCTGATGGGGCAGGGTGCTGGCTCATGTTTAGCTCACTGCCAGCCCAAGACCCCAGGCTTGTTAACAGAGCTGCTCCCCAGTCTGCCTTATTGTCAGAGGCACATCCTGCCTCTAGATAACAGTGTAGAAACTTTCTGCTTTTCCTCACAAATAAGGCATTTGGTCTTAATTGCACCTGATCTGCAATCTGAACTCTCTGGGTGCAATTTATGTATTTATGGGTTTAATTTGGAGTAGGAGAGTGCCTTTAGAATAAGCTTCTTGGCCTTCAATACCTACTGAACTATGTCTCACACTGCACAGCAGCCTCCTAGTGTGCCAACATGATTTTTTTTTTTCAGTAAAAAACAGTGAATAGGTGGTTGCTTGCTAAGTGCACTCTAGCTGCTTATGGATATTCACGCCACTAGACCACACTAGAGTTCACCTGAAGTCATAACTCCAAAACTCAGTGCCAGTTCTTCTGCTTGAGAAAACTGTTCCTAGAGGCCCTGCATATTCACTAATATATACATATTGTTTCCTTCAAAGCTTGGTATTTACCATTGCAAATGGGAAAGAATATAAAAGTCAAGAGTTTGCAAGAGCATGAAAATTCTTTGGTGTCACAGTGACGGAGATTCATGGTCTTATGAATATGACCTTTTATTTCTTCAGTTAAAAAAAATAGTGAGAAATAGTTATTTTTCTACATGTTTTTTTCCCTTTCTGTAGGCATGTAGTAAAGCAGTATCATTGCTCTGTTGGTGCAAACACAAATCCTAAAAAAACTAGTTATCTGAAATATAACACTGTTAACACATGTTGAAAGGTATCATGCAGAATGAAATGTAAAGCTAGTTTTACAGCTACTGTGTTAAGCATCTTCTTTTTCCCCCCAAAAAATCACAACTCAAGGAGGCCCAGAATTGATCTGTTATGAACTTTTTCCTATTGCCATCGGTCTGCTCTGGGGGAAG
The DNA here is from genome assembly GCA_013400035.1 of Rynchops niger. Taxonomy (NCBI): domain Eukaryota; kingdom Metazoa; phylum Chordata; class Aves; order Charadriiformes; family Laridae; genus Rynchops; species Rynchops niger. The sequence goes on along the minus strand of VXBH01006634.1, from coordinate 12,361 downwards.
AAAGATGCTTTCCTTAAGTCAACTGTAGAACTTCAGACAAGAGTAAATTATTTTAACTATGTTGGTGTTTGGAAAAAGACACAAATCTCACATAACTCTGTCTTGTTTTATTTCTACATAAAACATAACTTATAAGTGAAGATTAAAGGAATTACATTTATTTAGCTTAAAGAGGTGACACTTAGGGAAGAACACGATAACTCTACATAAATAGTTAAAGGGCAATAATATGAGAGAAAGGAAGAGCTAGTCATGCTGAACATTAGTCATAAAACAAGGAATAATGGCCTGAGTTCGAAGGATAAATTTACCTTGGTTATTACAAGAACTTACTGAGAAAAAAGGATTATCAGAGTATAGAAAGACCTCTCTTGTGAAATAGTTATTGCATAATCTTTGGAGACATTAAAGGTAAGATTAAAAAACTACCTGTAAAATACTGTGAGTTTTCAGAGACTGAACTGCATGACCAATAACTTCCATTCAAATATACTTGTAGTGGGTTGACCTTGGCTGGATGCCAGGTGTCCATTAAGCTACTCTATTACTCTACCTCCTCAACGGGAGAGGAGGAGAAAATGTGACGAAAAGCTCATGGATCAAGATAAGGACTCAGAGAACACTCACCAATTATCACTACAGACAAAAAAGACTTAATCTGGGGAAATTAATTTAATTTATTGCAAATTAATGACAGAGTAGGATGATGAGAAATAAGAAAAAATCTAAAAAAAATGTTCCCAACTCCTCCCTTCTTCCCAGGATCCCGATCTTTCTATGTTTTCCCCTTGAGTGGCTCAGAGGGACAAGGAATGTAGCTTCTGGTCAGTTCATAACACTTTCTCTCTGCTGCTCCTTCCTCCTCACGCTCTCCCCCTGCTCCAGCATGGGGTCCCACCCACAGGAGGCAGTCCTTCATTACCTCCTCCAATGTGGGCCCTTCCCACAGGCTGCAGTTCTTCAGGAACTGCTCCATCATGGGTTCTTTCTACAGGTCCTTCATGAATGGACTACTCCAGTGTGGATCCCCCATAGGGTCACAGGTCCTGCCAGAAAGCCTGTTCCTGTGTGGGCTCCTCTCCACAGGACATAGATCTTGCCAGGAGCCTGCTCCTGCATAGACTCTCTATGGGATGCAGCTTTCTTCAGGACATATCTACCTGCTCCAGAGTGGGCTCCTCCATGGGCTACAGGGGAACAACCTGCATCACCATGGTCTTCTCTGGGGACTGCAGGAGAATCTCTTCTTTGGCACCTGGAGCACCTACTCTTCCTCCTTCTTCACTGACCTCGGTGTCTGTAGGATTGCTTCTCTCACATGTTGTCACTCCCCTCTTTCAGCTGCTGTCATAGTGTTTTTTCCCCTTCTTAGATATGTTATCATAGAGACACTACCAACATTGCTGATTGCCTCGACTTTGGCCAGTGAAGCCAGCTGAAACTGGGTCTGTTGCACATGGGTGCATCTTCTCCTGTATTCTCACAGAATCCACCCCTGCGGCCCCTCTGCTATCAAAATTGCCACATAAACAAAATACAATGCTATTTCACCACGGGGAAAAAAAAAAGGTAGATGCTTAAAAATATCCAGAGGTAGAGGAGCACCAACTCCCTCCATGCTGAAATCAATCTGTTCTAATGATGGGAAGGAAAATGCAATAAACCCTCTGACAGTTAATTTAATTTGTAATCTGCTCTAGGTATGATTGAAACTGTATTGATTGACTTCTAAGATACTTGCATCTAATTCTACTGCATTAAACACATTTTTCTACTAGAGAAAAGTGAAAGCAGACAAACTACAGGTTCAGAACCCCTGGTGCTTGCCCCTTGTGTTTGTGGGAGAGAAAAAGTTGAATACAGTTCTGTATTCATCAGAAAGACTGAAGGTTTACCCCTACCTTCTTTTCTCACATTTAGATTTTCTCTGGAAGATCAGCAAGACTTCTGTACTTTTCTGATAGTAAGGATGCATATGAATCTCTAAGAACCTGCACACTGGAACCGCTTCTTAAAAAATAATACATAAATACATAAATAAGTGGAATTGCCTAGGAACAAACACGTAAATAGAGCATCTACCATTTTCTTCATCCTACAGTTTTAGTCTATGAAAGCAAAATTAAGTTCTAGTCACAGAGGGAATAAAACGGATATAATTTCAGATAATAACACTTAGTTGAATATCCTCAGTCAAATATATGTACAAGGTCCCAGCCTCTGACTGAGACAGTAAGCATGTTTGGCCACATGATATGAAGGTGCCAAAAAAAAAAAAAAAATAAAAGTCTGCCTTTTAGTTTGGCTTTGTTGAGACTTAAGCTTCATGATTGTAATGGATTAGCAGATTTTCTTGTCCAGTTCACAGTCCCTCACAGCTGCCCAGGCAACTACAAATTGTCTTGACAAGCTGTGATTGACACAGGGTCACGGAGCCAGGCTGACCATGATGATACAGATCCTTGAGACACAAAAATATTCATTAGAAAGGAACAAGATGAAATTCAAACGTTTTCACCTTCACAATCAGTGTGAGAGATCTGATAGGTTTGCATGTACTTCAGCTTCTTTAGCCATCAGCAGCAGTGATATAAAATTTAGATTAGGAAAGGCCTGAGGACACAGTTTTGCAAGTTCAAAATTAGGGTGATGCCACTTTCCCCCAGGTTCTTGTTATTTGTGCATTACAGTTTGTATTGGGTTTACATGCCAAGGTGTTGGCAGCAGAGGTCTGCAGGGGTGGTCCCTGTGAGAAGAGGCCAGGGGGCTGCTCCAGGTGAACATAGCCGGCTCCAGCCAACTCCAACGGGCCCACTGCTGGCCAAAGCTGAACCCATCAGCCAAGCTGGACAGACATAGAAGGGGGAAAGTGTGAGAAACAGCCCTGCTGACATCAAGGTGAGAGAAGGAGGAGGTGGAGGAGGTGCTTCAGGTGCCCAAGCAGGAGCAGAGATTCTACTGCAGCCCCTGGAGGAGACCATGGTGAAGCACGTATTTCCCTACAACCTGCGTAGAGAGCAGGTGGATATTTCCTGATGGAACCACAGCTTGTGGAGATCCTACACTGGAGCAGGTTTATCCTGAAGGACTGCAGCCCATAGGAACGTCCCATGCTGAAACAGGGGAGAAGTGTAAGAAGGAATGAGCGGCATAGAAGAGCTGTTATGGACTGATCACAACACCCCATTCTCCATCTCCCTGTGCCACTTGAGGGGTTAGGAGGTAGAAGAGGTTGGGGGTGAAGTAGTGAAGTTGACGCTGACAAAAAGGGGGGTTGGGAAAGACATTTTAGGTCTTGTCTTTGTTTCTCACCATCCAAATCTGTTGACAATAAACTAAATTAACTTTCCCTAAATTTAGTCTGTTTTGTCCATTATGGTAATCTGTAAGTGATCTCCCTGTCTTTATCTTGAGCACAAGTGTTATGAGAAGTGACTGAAGGAACTGGGATTGTTTAGCCTGGAGAAAAGAAGGCTGAAGGGAGACCTTTTCACTCTCTACAACTGCTTGAAAGGAGGTTGTGTCATTGTGGGGATCGGTCTCTTCTCCCAAGTAACAAGTAATAGGAAAAGAGGAAAGAGCCTCAAGTTGCATCAGGAGAAGTTTAGGTTGAATATTAGGAAAAAAGTTCCTCACTGAAAGGGTTATCAAGCATTGGAACAGGCTGCCCAGGGAAGTGGTTTAATCATCATCTCTGGAGGTATTTAAAAGACATGTAGATGTGGTGCTTAGACATGTGGTTTAATGGTTAACGGTTGGACTTGATGATCTTAAAGGTCTTTTCCAACAAAAACGATTCTATAATTCAGCAATTCCATGACCCATGAGATACTCCATCTTATGTTTTCCCCTCATACTGTTGAAGAGGGAGAGTGAGAGAGTGGCTGGCTGGGTATATGGAAGGCAGGCAAAGTAAATCACAATTAAATATAAGTATAATTAACTACTAATAATTAAATAATAATTAACTAATAATGCGGTATACAATAGAGCTAAGATGTATTACCTGCATTCAAGTAATCCAGTAGCAAAACTTTAATCCACAATACTTTATCTTTTGGTTTTGAAGATTTTTTTATTCTCCTGTGCTTCCTTTCTGTATACTTGTTTCATTGTAGTGTCAACTGTTTTTTCCACCTTGTCCTCAGAACATAGGGTGGATCAAAATGTGCTGTACAGTTTATTCAAGAGAAGCAAGATGACTGCAAAAAATATTTCTCCTGAATTACTGTTTCACTGTATTAACCAAAGCTCTAGCTTATATAATTCATTAAGATCATAAATTTTCCACCATCAGCAATGACTGCCAGGATCACCACTAAGTAATAAATTATGTAAGACTTATTAGCAGTTCACATATTTTTGTTCGATTTATACTGCCATTTTGTATTTTGGTGTGAGGATCAGAAACCTCACAGCGTAAGTCATTACCTATTCTTTGCTCTGTTTTATGTAACCTTCTTAAGTGGACTAATAAAGTAAAAAAATAAAAAAAAAATGCCGTGGAAATAAAAATATTAAGTGAGTCAGTTAAAATGAAGGTTCAGATTTTTAAACTGATTTTTAAATCATTCATAAGCTATATAGATGTCCCAGACACACATTAGGCCTAAAATAAATTTACTGAAGATAAAAAGAAAAAAAAATTGGGAACATACTACACAAAGAGTTTGCATATTTTAATTGANTTTTAGGTCTTGTCTTTGTTTCTCACCATCCAAATCTGTTGACAATAAACTAAATTAACTTTCCCTAAATTTAGTCTGTTTTGTCCATTATGGTAATCTGTAAGTGATCTCCCTGTATTTATCTTGAGCACAAGTGTTATGAGAAGTGACTGAAGGAACTGGGATTGTTTAGCCTGGAGAAAAGAAGGCTGAAGGGAGACCTTTTCACTCTCTACAACTGCTTGAAAGGAGGTTGTGTCATTGTGGGGATCGGTCTCTTCTCCCAAGTAACAAGTAATAGGAAAAGAGGAAAGAGCCTCAAGTTGCATCAGGAGAAGTTTAGGTTGAATATTAGGAAAAAAGTTCCTCACTGAAAGGGTTATCAAGCATTGGAACAGGCTGCCCAGGGAAGTGGTTTAATCATCATCTCTGGAGGTATTTAAAAGACATGTAGATGTGGTGCTTAGACATGTGGTTTAATGGTTAACGGTTGGACTTGATGATCTTAAAGGTCTTTTCCAACAAAAACGATTCTATAATTCAGCAATTCCATGACCCATGAGATACTCCATCTTATGTTTTCCCCTCATACTGTTGAAGAGGGAGAGTGAGAGAGTGGCTGGCTGGGTATATGGAAGGCAGGCA
>VXBH01006633.1:0-12046 GCA_013400035.1 Rynchops niger | reverse complement strand
CCATTCTATGATTCTAAATAGTAATGTCTTTTTAAATTACCACTTTGCTTTATAATAGAGTATATTGGATGTAAGATGATTTTAGTTGTTTGTTACTTTATTATTATTATGCTGTACTTTAATGAAGAAAAACCAAACAAAAGTTGAGTTTGTAAATAAGTTTCAATAACTTAAGATGAAAAATAAAACTTAAAATAAATTGTATGTTTAAATCAACATTTGAGCAACTAAGAAGTGTGAAAAAGGGATTTACTCTTTTTATTGCAAAGTGTGAAAATAATTACTCTTTCAAAAAAAGTTTGTGCTTAAGAAATTACTGCATAAAAATAGCAAAGTAATAAGTAATTTGTTTGCATTAAAAAGCAAAATTATGTTTCTTTTTACTTTGACAGCTCTGCAAAATTACTGAGCCGTAGAGGAGAAAGTGGTGCTCTTCTGTTTTGTGTATAATCAGCATGTATGTTAACAACACTGTATTTGCTATATCTTTTCTGCCACCTGGTATGCTAGTACTTTTTCTTGATTATTTTTTTATGCAAACCTTCAAGGCAGTAGAAGTTTTGCTGGTGTAATTCAGGAGCATTTGGGCTTACAACCTGAAAGAACACAGTTAACCATTTATATGTCAGTGTAGCTTTAGGTAAACAGTAAATTCAAATGTACACTGACCACATTTGATGGCAAAATCAGGATATATGTGACTTCCTAAAATGCCATTTCCAACCTAGTTTCCTGGGGAAACAATACTGGCATGGTTTGTCTGTCAGTTCATGTGTCCCATAAATTCACCTTGTTCTGGCATGCAAAAGCCTTTCTGAACCTGTTTCAGCCATGTTTGGCAAAGGACTCTAGAATTCTGAGATATTTCAGTTCTTACAGGCTTATGAACATCAGTGGCTTAATAGAGAAGATGCACAAATAAGTGCCTTATAACAAAAAGGTAGGGAGGACTGCTGTTGTACATGTTTTGGTTTGGCCAACAGACCTGTCGGTATTGTGTGCACTGCCTGGACAGTCATGTGTAACTCTGGACTTATGTATAGCATTCTTGAGTAATGGTGTTGCCAGCAGAAGTGAGGGAAACTGATGAGGCGGTGTGGGTGGGCTGAGGGACAAGGGACATTCCTCTCAAAACCAGCTCTGTTGGTTCTGCTGCTCATAGAGCAGTTTATTTCAAGTAACTGATAGCTTGTTGAGGCATATTCTTGTTGCTAGACAGAGTCCCACTCTGTATCCAACATTATATGGTGTAATAGTCAGCCACTTGTATGAGCTGCCAGTATTACAAACCAAATAAAGAATCCAGCAATCCAGCCTAGAATGGAAAATGAGTGACAAGACAGAATGTGCAGGGGTTGTTGTCCCACTTCTCTGATACTTTTCCTTTGACCAGTAATCTTAGCACCATTGACACAGCTATTTAGAAAAATACCCAATTATAAACTTTAAATGTTCTTGCGTATGGAGATCTATGGAAGAATACATGGATACATGGCTCACTTGCCCCTGTCCCTGCCCCCCCTTTGTAAGCTATCTTTCTATTCAGTTAGTTACTTGTTTTACTTGCTGATAACTGCAAGGACACTGTCTTATTAAAACTATTTTTCAGTTACTATATTGTATTGGGTTTACATGGCAAGGTTTTGGTAGTGTGTGGGGGCTGTAGGGGTGGCTTCTGTGAGAAGACACCAGAAGCTGTCCCCATGTCAGACAGAACCAGTTCCAGACAGCTCCAAGACGGACCTGCCACTGGCCAAAGTTGAACCAGTCAGCAATGGTGGTAGCGCTTCTGTGATAACATATTTAAGAAAGAGTAAAAAATGCTGTGCAGCAGCAGCAGCTATGGGGGAGGAATGAGAATATGTGAGAGAAACAACCCTGCAGATACCAAGGTCAGTGAAGAGGGAGGGGGGGGAGGTGCTACAGGTGCCAGAGCAGAGATTTCCCCTGCAGCCCATGGAGGACCACACACCAGAGCAGGTAGATGTGCCCTGAAGAAAAATGCAGCCTGTGGAGAGCCCAAGTAGGAGCAGGCTCCTGACAGGACCTGTGGCCCGCGGAGAGGAGCTCACACAGGAACAGGTTTTCTGGCAGGACCTGTGCGGGGGGACCCACAGTGGAGCAGTCCATTCCTGAAGGATTGCACCCTGTGGAATGGGCCCACGCTGGAGCAGTTCATGAACTGCAGCCTGTGGGAAGGACCCATGTTGGAGAAGTTAATGAAGGACTGTATCCCATGGATGGGACCCCACATTGGAGCAGGGGAAGAGCGTGAGGAGGAAGTAGCAGCAGAGATGAAGTGTTATAACCTGACTGCAACCACCTATTGCCCATCCCCCTGTGCTGCTCAGGCAGAGGAGGAGGTAGAGAAGTCGGGAATAAAGTTGAGCTTGGGAAGAAGGGAGGAGTGGGAGGAAGGTGTGTTTAGATTTGTTCTTATTTCTTTCTCATTGTCCTACTCTGTTACAATTAATTGGCAATAAATTAAATTAATTTCTCCAAGATGAGTCTATTTTGCCCGTGATGGTAATTGGTGAGTGATCTCCCTGTCCCGTGAGCTTTACCATTGTATTTTCTTCCCCTGTCCTGTTGAGGAGAGGGAGTGATAGAGCAGCTTGGTGGGTACCTGGTGGCCAGCTAGTTTCAAATAAATCTGTACAGTCACAGGTCATTATAATCTTGGTTTCAGAACAGACTTTGGTTTCAGGGATTTGAGTAATGGATAGGATAGGATAGGATAAGGGAAATGTTAGAACTCTAGGGACTGGCAGAGTATAAAGCATCCAGCCAGTCGGTATACTGTATATTAAAACTGACCCATTCTATTTAAATATTGTGTTCTAACACAGATACAGTTTGCTTCCTGGAAGATAGAATTTTAGGGGCAAAACTTATGTAATCACTAAGCTTAGCAGTTAATTTTTTCCCCATTTGGGAACGAAAACCCTATTTTTCATTACTGGCTTAAATATAATTTTATGTTGTGGCTAACTGAAAGAAATCTATGAACATGGAGGGAACTCTTTCCTGATTAAGAACTAAATACTTCCTAGAATTACTTTTTAACTGTATGCAAACCAATATTTCCTACTGACACATTTTGAAAACAGCCTTCACTGAAACTAGGAAATAGCACCAAAAAGTAACTTAATTCTCTTACTAATATTTGAAATTCCTTAAACAAAATGAAATTCCTTAAACAAAAATAGTTCAGTGGTCAAGGGATGCTGATATGTTAGAACAGAAATTTTAAACAGTTAATGACTTGTGGTTGACATTTGTGCCTATCTCTGCTTAATTTTATCATGCTATGTTTGAGAGCAGCAGAAATGGGTGCTCTGCAAGGGCAGGTGAGCTTGGGACCAAGGGCAACAGTAAGGCAGGTAAGAGAAGTGGCCTCACCAACAGGGCACAGTTCCACAGCAAGGAGAGCAGGGCAGATCTGGCGAGAGTAGCTAGGTTCAGCCAATAGTCCAGTGCAAGTCCATAGTGACAAGGCAGGTCTGAGATCAAGCCAGGAAGTCAAGTCAGAGGGTCAAGTCCGGATTAGTGAGGGACATGCACTGCATATCTATAGCATAGCTCAGGCTCAAGGGCGAGGCATCTGCTGCACCTGAGCAAAGTGGGGAGGCCTCTGATGAGTCTTCTCCCAGCTCTTTCTCACCTCTCTCTTTCCCAGCAGTCTGATCCCAGGTTGCATAGTTGCACCATATCAGAGCTGTCCTTGAACACAGGCAGCCAAAACCAAGGGAAGGGAAGGGAAGGGAAGTTGCAGAGACTGTGTGCTGCTCCAGCGTGGGTCCTCCATGGGCTGCAGTAAATATCTGCTCTGGCACTATGGAGCACCTCCTCCTCCATTTCTGACATTCAGGTTCCCTCTGTTGTTTTTAATTCTTTTTGTTCCCTCCTTCTCTCTCTACCAGGAGTTTTCTGCCCTTTCTTAAATATGTTTTCACAAAGGTGCCACCATCTTTATTGATTGACTCAGCTTTATCTTGCAGTGGGTCTGTTGCGGAGCCAGCTGTGTCCAGCACAGGGCAGCCCCTGATGTCCTTTCACAGAGGCAGCTTCCCCTGCTACCAAAACCTTGCCACATACACCCAATACAGACACCCTGTCTGAGCCCCTCTCAGGGCTGTTCCAGGAGAATGTCATCCCTGTGCTCCAAGCATGGAATCCATCAAGATAAGTCAATGCTGGAGCACCTTTCGGACTGAGGGGAGGGTTGCTGCCTAGGAGTATAGGACACATTATGGGATGCAGGGGAAGACCATTTTGGGATTGCACAGGACTTATTATGGGATGCTTAGGGGAGGAACCAAAGTCAGGAAAAGGGAGGGGTTTAAGTGATTTGGGGAGGAACAAGTGCGGGGAAAAAAGAGGGGTAAGGGGATAAAAAGGGCTGGTCACATGTAAATGAGTGCCTGGTCACTAAACTTGTGTGGCCATGCCCTATACTTGATCAGCGCAGTCTGTCCTATCTTCTTATTAAATTCCTTTCTAACTCTCCCTGGGTGAGGGGCTCTCTAGTCTGTGCACATGTGTGTGTGTAAAGGTGTCTGAGTGCCAGCAACTGGAGTCATTCCACAGGTTGGAGGGCTCGTGTGCCTTGGTACCAGCGACTGGAGAAAGCCGAGTGAGAAAAATCAAGTGCCAGCCACTGGAGTGGGACATGGGGCCAGAGCACCTGTGTGTCTGTACTGCCAGCAACTGGACTGAATGCTGCTGAGGTGTGAGTGAGTGTATGATCACTAGTGAATATCAAGGCAGACTAGCCAGTGACTAGATGAAGTGACCTGAGAGTCAGGGGGCTGTGTGTGTCTCTGAGGGTGAGTCCATGGTAGGAGCTGGCTGTCAGAGGGACCAGGGGAGTCACAGACAGCTGCCGGAGAGACTGGGGGTCTCTTAAGGGTGAAATCCACTTGTGTATGTGTATGTCTGTAAGGGTGAGACTATGGGGGAGTTGGCTACTAGGGAACCAAGAGAGTTCCAGACAGCTCTGTACACGTGTGTGCATATGTGTGTGAGTGAGACAATCTCTACCAGTAACTTGAGTGGGGCTGCAGCCTCAGGGGCTCATATGTCCAAGTGCCAGCAACTGGGGAGGCTGGGATCCAGGGGCAGCTACTGGGCAGACTGAATATCTGAGCCCTGCTGCTGGAGGTATCCACATTATACATATGTACATACATTCCCACTCCATCCTGCTCAGCCAGAGAGGGGAACAGCATGAAGCCATTGGTGCTCTGTATTTGTGTGAGTGCTGAGTGTATCTATCTGTGTATATACATATATATGTGGTGTATATGTGTGCTTTGTGTGTGCATGCCTACTGGGAATACATCTTTAGCCTCGCTACTGATTGGACCTGGGGGCATGGAGCTGGGGCAGCCTCGTGTCTCTTGGGCTATTGAATCTGGCCTGATATTCACCTAATGTCAAGAAGATAATTAGTATCTAACATAGTTATTTCTGTTTCTGTGTCTTTATTTTCTGAGGCACTTAATGTCCCGACATAAGTATAATCTGGAAATGTGTTCAAAGCTACCTCCTTTAAAAATGTATCTTGTTTTCCAATTAAACTCAAATGCCCATATCTGCCCATGCCAAGCAAAGATACAGGCATGTTCTTAGGACTTCTTTTCATGGAAGACAGTTGTGTGTGTGGTCAGGGTGGAGTGGGCCCCAAAGCTAATAGGTTGGTGTCTTTATTGGCCTCCTATATTTAAAGTGGAGAGACAAAGATTCCTGCAGAATGCAGTTCAGAGCAGAAACCCTAATGTAGGCCATTGGAATTGTGGAGACAGATGACTTGGGACCAGTCAGGAGCCAGTTGGGAGCTTATGGGTCAGGATTAGAGGGCAGAACAGCATGGATGATGTTGTGATGGGTATCTGCTGCAGATTGACTAATCAGGAAGAAGAAATAGATGAGGCCTTCTTCAGACAACTGGAAGAAGCCTCATGTTCACAAGCCCTGGTCCTCGTGGGGGACTTTAACCACCCTGATATCTGCTGGAAGGGCAACTCAACAGGGCACAAGAAATCTAGGAGATTTCTAGAGCGCATTAATGACAACTTCCTGACACAGGTGATTGAGGAGCCAACAAGGAAAAGTGCTCTGCTGGACTTCATACTTACAAGCAATGTAGAACTGGTTGGGGTTGCAAAAATTGGAGGTAACCTTGACTGCAGTGACCATGAGATGTTGTAGTGAACTTCTTAGAAGATCCTAAGAGGAGGGAGCAGAGTAAAAAGCAGGACCACAAACCTAGACTTCAGGACAGCAGACTTTGGCTTCTTCAGGTATTTACTTGGAAGAATACCACGGGATATGGGTTGTACCCATGAGTACTGAGGGAGCTGGTTGATATCATTGCGAGGACACTCTAAATTGTCCTTGAAAGGTTGTGGTGACTGGGAGAGGTTTCTGAGGGCTGGAAGAGAGAAAATATCACCCCTATCTTCAAGAAGGGCAAGNAGCTTGGTGGATGAGGAGAGAGCAGTAAGTGTTGTTTTCCTTTACTTTAGTAAAGCCTTTGACATTGTCTCCCTTAACATCCTCATAGAGAAGTTGACAAATTGCAGGTTAAATAAATGGACAGTGACATGGACTGAGAATTTGCTGAATGACCAGGCCCAGAGGGTTGTGAACAGTGGCACAAAGTGCAGTTGAAGGCAAGTCACCAGACATGGCCCCGTCGATACTGGGGCCAATAGCATTTAACCTCCTCATTAATGATCTGGATGATAGGGCAGAGTGTACCCTCAGCAAGTTTGCAGATGACACAAAACTGGGAGGAGTGGCCAATACGCCATAGGGTCATGCTGTCATCTAGAGACACCTGAACAGGCTGGAGAAATGGGCCGCCCAGCTGGAAAGCAGCTTGGCAGAAAAGGACCTGGGGGTCCTGGTAAACACCAAGTTGAACATGAGCCAGCAATGTGCCCTTGCAGCAAAGGTGGTCAACAGCATCCTGGGCTGCATTAGGAGGAGTGTTGCCAGCAGGTCAAGGGAGGTGAACCTTCTTATTTACTCATAAGTGGTGAGGCTGCATCTGGATGTGTCTAGTTTGGGGCTCCCCATTACAAGAAGGATATGGAGCTACTGGAGTTCATCACAGGGCCACAAAGATGATCAAGGGTCTGGAGCACTACCTCCTATGAGGAGAGGCTGAGAGAGCTGCGACTGTTCAGCCTGGAGAAGAGAAGTCTCGAGGGGGTTTAGGGGGAGCAGAACTTATAAATTTATATAAATACCTGATAGGAAGGAGTGAAGAAAAGGGAGCCAGACTCTTCTCATGATGCCCACTGACAGGACAGGATGCAACGGGCACAAATTAAAACATAGAGATAGAGAGGGAGAGAAAGGAAGTGAAAACTCTCCACAGTGACCAGCCAGGAAGAGAAGTTGCAGAGGTCCACACATGAACATTCTTTAGAGTGCAGCGGGGGGGGGGTCACAGTTGCATTGTGGAGGAGGGGGGATGGGACAACAACCCCCAACCATTTCCCCCCAGTACAATTATATATTACATGAATGCCCATTCAAGTTTCCCATTGGTGGTCTTTGACACTCTTGGCATTGATTGGAATATGCTTAATTAGGTGCAGATTTTACACACTAATTGGATACTAAGCCTTGTACACATCTGTTACTGGGTAATATTTATCAGATATTGAAATGACTGTTATTTGCTTATTATCTATCATGTTTGTTCTAATATGGAGTCAGCCTAGAAGTTACCAGGTGGGTGTAGGGGAGGGAATGGCAAACTAAACAGAGCAGGAAACTAAAACTGCAAAGTAGTGCAGTGAGAAGATAAAGGAGAAACATGGCCCATTGTTTTCTGTGGTACTTTCTGCAGCAGCCTGAGGCAAATTACAAACTGGAAAGTTTTTAATGAATCAAGTTTGAAACTGATATCCCAATCAATACAGTATTATTTGCAATGGTATGAAAATCAATTGATATAATTCTTAAATGTGCTGTAGACTTTGGTTATGACAGTGCATGATCACTGAGAGAGGTTGTGGGGCCTGGACCATTTGGCAGTCATCTAGGAAATTTTTGAAGTTCTTAGACCAAAAATGGTGTGTTTGATGGCAGGAGAGGGGGGTTAAACCTGGAGATAAACTAATGATTTGTGTACATCCAATTAAAAGAGCTACAGGAACAGCTGTTGTCTGCAGATTGTCATGTAGCATCTCTCTTACCTTAGGTTGCCAGAGTGTTTGGTATGTCTTTTTAGATGTTTAGGTGAATGTTTCAGTATAACTTTAGGTTCAATGATTATGAAGACAAAGATGAACATTGCCCAGGGATGTTTTATATATGCTTGTAGTTGTTCAGGTTTTGACTCCTGCTTCTGTAAGGGGTGGGTTTAGTAGGAATGACATGGTCAGACCATCACCATTTTTAAGTTCAGGGCTCTCCTTTATCTTTTGGGATGAATAGCCTGTTGCATTCTTGAACTTTTCTTTGTAGAGAAACAGTTTAGCTTTCAGCAGGTCTCATTTTGGCTATGCTGGAGTTCATAATTTGTCCTTGAATATCAGTATAGTGCTTCCTAATTTATTTTCTGTTGTGTGTTCTCATATCTTTTTGGAAGATACATAACTTAAAGAGGCTGTCCAATGTCAAAAGTTTATTATATATATTAATATCTCTTGTTCTAAAGAAAGTAAAAGTTTGGGCATTCTGTTTTATTTCCCCTCCCTCCTCCCTCTGTTATAGTTTTGCATTTCATGTCACAACTTGTATGATGTTGTCAGTAGTATGCATCTTGTGAAGTGTAATCACCTGTAGCGTAAAAATTTGTCATAGGACAGTATGCTATTTAGGTCTGAGATAAGATGAATTGAACTGGGACATGATTACCCAGGAAAATTCAACTTTCTAACCATTCTCTTCATCCCTCTTCAGAAAGTCTTTACAGAAGTTATTTATTTAAACTTCCTGTCAAATGAGATAACACATTGCTTTCATTGTTTAAATTCTTTGCTAAATACTTTATGACACTAATAGGCTAAGAATCTGTAGAAGTTATTTTCAACCAGAAGATTTTTTTATTCTAAATATAACCTATGAGATCCATACAGTATCTTCATAATTTTTAATACATGCCTATTGGATACTTGTTATAAATGAATTTTCAGCAGAAAGTGAGCTGAAACCCTTCAGTACTAGAGAAATCTGGCACAAATACAAGCCTCCTGCTTATATGGAGTTTAACTTTGGTGTTGGTTGTGCAAGTGTTACAGTAGTTATCTTTGCATGGGATTGAAGACGCTGCCAAGAAATGTGGAATTTTGTCTTGATTATTGTAAGGAAGTCATGTAATTGTAAAGAAGTCATAGATTGTGAATGAAAAAATGTAGGAACCAGTAGAAATAATTAATGAGAACATGAAAAAAAAATTTCTGTATCTTAGAGAGGAAAGAGTATGACTGAGCAGTGAAATACGACCTTATTAAGGTGTATGTTTCTAGAGAGTAAGAAGATTCACCAGGATATTTCAAGAAAAGCAGAGAGGAAAAGAAAATTTTATTTTTTAAATATAAAAACATCTGAAGATAAACAAGTACTCTAGAGAAAACTTCTTTTAGAAAATCATAGTGTCTGATCTAAAACCCATCCAAGACAACGTGGTGTGTAATTTTCGGGGGGGTGGTGGTCATGGTCTTTTTATAGACTTAATTGGGTTCCATTGTTTCATGTGAACTTGTGATAACATCTAGAAATGTGATCACAAGGGACTGCTGCATAACTTACTTTATGCTAATTTAAACTGTTCAGACAGAAATTCTCACGGGAACTTAAATAGATGTATATTGTGTGATTCTTGATGGTGGGGTCTGGGAGGGTTTTTTTGTGTGATTTTCTACTCTTCGACCATATAGTATTTGGTAACTTATCTTCTATTTAGGTGTTCCCTGCATTTTTAACATGTTTCCTTCCTCTTCCTGTCATAGGTAAGCAACTTGAAGAAAATTTTAAAAGGGATACTGAATTATAACCATGAGGTAAGAGCAGTCTTAAGTAATCTACGTTCACTTTTCTTTTGTTATTCTCTTCAATGTACAATATAGTCTACTGATTTATTAGGTCTGGACTTTTTCAGTGTTGGGCACTCAAGGAGTTTTGTAGCCTGTTCTCATGTGTTAGCTCTCTCAAAATTGATTGCCCACATTACCACACAGTCATGTATGTTGGAAGGTACCTCCAGAGGTCATGTAAACCAACCTTGCTCAAAGCAAGGCCAACAAGAGCTGGTTGCTCAGGGCCTTCTCCAGTTGAGACTTGAATACCTCCAAAGATGGAGATCCCACAGCCTCTCTGGGCTGGAGTTACATCATTTAACCACCCTCATGGGGAAAAAGGTTTTTCCTTATATCAAATCAGAATTTCCTCTGTTGCAACTTGTGTCTGTTGCCTCTCATCCTATCACTGTGCATCTTCTCTACACCCTCCCATTAGGTAGTTTTAGACAGCAATAAAAATCTCACCCAAGCCTTCTCTTCTCAAGGCTGAACAAACACAGATCTCTCAGCTTTTCCTTGTATATCACATGCTCCAGCCCCCCGATCATCTTGGTGGCCCCCACTGGACTCATTACAGTATATCCATATCCATCTTTCACTGAGGAGCCCAGAACTAGACACAGGACTCCAGGTGTAGTCTCACAAATGCTGAATAGAGAGGAAGAATCACTTCCCATGATGCGTTGGCTATGCTCTTGCTAATATATGATTGGCCTTCTTGGCTGCAAGGACACACTGCTGCTTCCTGTTCAATTTGTTGCCCACCAGGTTCTCCAGCAGCTGTTTGGTTTTCAGCCGGTTTCGGCACCTCCTGTGGTAGGATGTTCCTTATTATCAGCCTTCCGTTCTTCTTCAAGGGTATATTCCTTAGTAAGGCATTTATTGTTTATATCAAGTGTCTGGTTTCACACGGCCTTGTGACCTTTTTACAGCTCTTTATTCTTAATGAGAGATTCTACCTTCTAAAATATATTTTACCTTTTAAAAAGTACATTCTACCTTCCTAAAGTACATCAATGAGTTCTCTGTTCATCCATAGTGGCCTTCCATGCTTGCTCAGCATCTTACATGTTGGAATGGACATTTGCTGTGCTTTGGGAAGATTGTCCTTGAAGACCAATCAGCTGTCCTGGGACCCTTTGCCTTCCGGGGCAGTCTCCCTGGAAACAGATACCTGAACAAGCTGAAATATGTTCTCCTGAATTCCAGGGCTGTGATTCTTCTATTTTTCTTTTTAATTTCTGTCAGGATTTTTAGCTCCACCATTTTTTTGTCACTGCAACCAAGTCTACCCTTGACTTTCACATCACTTAACAGTTTTTCCTTGTTTGTAAGTAACAGATCCAGGAGAACATCTCCCCTAGTTGGTTCATCAGTCATCTGCATCAATAAAATTGTTTTCACTACACTCTAAAAATCTCCTGGATTGCTTGCATCTAGATATGTTGCCCTTCCAGCAGATATCTGTGTGGTTTAAGTCTCACAGTACCAGGGCCTGTGATTATGAGGCTGCTTTTTGCTTTCTAAAAGAGGCTTCATATACTTCCTCTTCACAATCAGGCTGTCTGTAGCAGACACCTACCACAATGTCACCTGTATTGATCTGTCTGCTCATCTTGACCAACAGGTGCCTGATGACTCATCACTCATTCCAAGGCAAAGCTCCATGCATTCAAGCTGCTCCTTTGTATAGAGCATCTATGGCAGCACTCCAGTCATATGAGCTAGCCCCCCACTTCTCTGTGCCTTTCCCATCATACTGTCCCCCATGCCATGACTTCAGGTTATGGTAATCCTTCCCTGACATACCTAACTTAAAAGTCCTCTTCACTATCTTAGTGAGACTATTGGCAAAGACTCTTTTTGCCCTGTTTTGTCAGATGGATCCTGTACCTGCTCAGCAGTCATCATTCCTCAAAGTGGGTCTCATGGTCATAAAAATGAAAGCCCTGCCTGCAACATCAGGTTTTGACCTTCTGTGTGCATCCACTCATACCTGAGCC
>VXBH01006632.1:197729-216480 GCA_013400035.1 Rynchops niger | reverse complement strand
GAGGAAGGAGAGGAGGATGAGGCTTAATTCCCCTGGTATCAAAGGAACTTCTGTAAAGCAGGCATGTGTACTGAATGACTTCTCATAGTGGTGGTGAAGCATGTTCTCTAGAAGCTGTGTACTCAATTATCCTCTCAGCACTTGTAACTTTGACAGATTTCTCAATGTAACAGTTCTGAATCCCAGTTATTACAATGTTTTTTGTCCTTTAATGTTAAAAGCACATAAAGGCATGTATTCTAGATAATGTTTTCTGTCTTTCTTAACACCTCTATTGGACACAGAACAGCTATTCAGCCTGCATGTCAAGAAGTAAGTTTAAAGACATGTCAGAAATCTTGCACCACAGTGGTGTGCTCTGATCCACTGAGGCTTACATATTCTCAAAATGTATGCTTCTCACACAAATATCTTTAATGTTTTTTCTTACAGGACTCAAACCTACCTGTAACTTGAATGAAAATGGAAAGCCAATTAAAGCTCCTAAACAAGGCGAGGACTAACACCTCTAACTTGTTTTACAGTTTAAATCAGTGCAGGAAATCCTCAACTTGTCTGTTGAAGTCCTCTGCAAAGCGCAGGTGTAGGTTATGCTTTCCTTCTGGCATTAGAAGCAACCTTAAGAGGAGAAAAAAAAATCAAACACTGAATATGCAGTATATTCTGTGAGCATAGGTAATTGAAATTTGTTGTCTTTTTCCTCGCAAATACAGAACTGAAGTAATTCTTGTTTTAAGTACTGTCCCTGTGTATGTTCAGCCACTGTGTCCCTTCAGCACAGTTGAAGCAACAAGCATACTGCTTGCCCCACTTTGGGGAAGATGTACTAAGCTTAAAACAAACTCTTGTGTCCTAGGCCCAGTTTCTAGGAACCTTTCTGGTGGTATGCAAAGAAGATAAAGTTCCAAAATTAATGTGAGCGGGGTGCAACTTTAAAAGGTATGTGAAATACCTGAGCTCTCTTGCCGCTTTCAGAGAACAGTGGTTGTGCTGGGCAGTGAGCACAGTGAGAAATCACTACAAACACATAGATTTCTTGTCGCCACCCACACTTAATTGTCATTTGAACTTTAATCTTTCTGCAAAAAGACAAAATCCAAAAGTAACACTATTCATTCATCCACTAAAGTGAAAAAGGAGGTCAGGATTTCTTCAGTTATAACAAAAACTGAGGAGTAGTATCTATGAAGGTTAGGTTTTTAGACTGTAATACTGATAAGAGCGAGACAAGCCTAAAATGCTACTGTCCATTGCTTTCTGTCTGGGGGAAAAACTTTATACCTCCAGCATGTACTTTCTTTTCTTTACAAGGGGGTGGGAAATTCTTTAAATTATTTTATCCTACCACTTACTAAGCAGTTTCAACATACCTAAAACCATCTTGACTGCTACTTTGCTGTATTGCCTTCATGTCACCTAAGCCCCACTACAGCAAGGGGGGGTCTTGCTGCTTTTAGTGGTGACAAGTGGTGTTTTGTCTCGGGGAAAAGAGCAACAGTGTGTGAATGTACCTAGCTTCTCTAGCACTTCTGTCTGAATTTCATTAAGTATGTTTTAGCGAAGACCAAGCAGCACACATGTGCAAACCTATAGTGCTGTGGATGGTATTCAGCGCTGCTGTTAAGCCAATGTAATGCTACCTAAACTCTAGCCATAGCATGCAAATACAGATTGATGGCAGACTCTTTTTACCACGAGAGAAACAGGCACTGTATCTGCCCTACAATCAGCAAAAGCTTTTTCTACTTTATTACCTGATAAAAATCAAGGCAAGAGAAGTTGATGGCAGAGCATGTGTTACTGAAAATATGCTTAGTTTAAGGTTTTCTGCATGAAGCAGAAAATTGTGAAAATGGAACATGTCATCTCCAGTGCAACAAGGAAAGAAGGGGACCATGTACCTAAGTATTAATTTCTGAGAATACCATTAGTCTAATTTCTTTCCTGATAAATACACCTATGGGGGAGCACTTCATGAAGACATGCAAAGAGCCCCTCTACATTTTACTGGATCACAACTTCTAACTCTGTTTTCTCCTCTGCTTGTCTTTCAAAGAGAAGCTATCTGATCATTGTCTAGTTTTTGTGAGGACTTGCCTTAGTCATCATTTTAGAGCTCATCTGAGCAGGGCATGTGGGAGTAACTAACTAGCAGACATGGAATGAAACACCTGCATGTGATTGTTAGGAAGGTCTCCTGTTCTCATCTTCCTGTGGCGTAATGTATTTCTATAAACAGCGGAGCTGACTTTAAGGCAAATATATCACTCAAACCTTCACAGAGATGACACCAGTGAAACAGTTCCCAACACTTTGCATTCATAAAAATGAGGTTTGTTCTCCTCACTCTTTTCTCCAGTGATAATCATCACGGTCTATCGTTAAGTAGTAACAGAACTCTTCAATTTGTGTGCAAATCTATGAAGAAAATTCAGCTGGTGAAATCCCAGCTTTTTATAGGAAGCTGGAGATTTCAAATGAAGCAGATGGTGCCCTGAGGTTTTCTTGTTCATAAAGTAATATCTCTGAGCATAGTTGTACTTTTTTGTATGCTGAAGATTTATGGGACAGTTGGAAAAACAAAATCTTTGAGGTTGTTATTCACATCAACAAGGCAGAGCAAACATCAGTATCCTGTGCTTCTCCAATAACAGAATCTCTCTCCATTCATAGCATCTAAATTCACTGCTCTACTGAACAGGGCAGAAATATGGTCTCTCACAACAAAAGGATTGCAGTGGCCACAACAGAGAAACAGAAGAAATTTGCTTGTTTTAATAAATGTTAGGGACTGGTTCTGTGTACGAAGTGGAAAGAGGAAAAGGACCTTAATTTGTTTCTCTTGGAGAACATTAGGACAGAACTTATTAAAATCCTATACTACTTATATCACAAGAAAGGTCCAGCTACACTGTTTGCAATGTAACTTGCTAGTGAAGTTTAGAATCGTTCTGTCTGTGGCAGAGAAAACGTGTCCAAATAATTTTTGTTTTGGCTGGCTGGGGTGTTTGTTTGTTTGTTGTTGTTTGGGGTTTTTTTGTTTTGTTTTTTACTTTGTGACTTTGAACTTAATTTCTTCAACAATGACTTATAAATACTCCATCATATAACTTACTGTGAGCCTTTGATGTGCTTATGAATGTATTCTGCGTGAGCCCTTGGAACCAAAGGGTCTTTTTCACCATGAATTATAAATGTGGGACATTTAATATCTGGCAGCAACTCTTGGCAGATATTACCTAGGGAGAAAATAAATGAAAGTCACAGTTTGTTTTAAAATAGTGTTAAAGACTGAAACTGCTTCTGTTAAGGACTGCGAATTCCACTGGGATCTAGCTATTGCCTCTCCTTGTGGATAGCATGCAATTAATCTGCAGAACTATGTAAGCAGAACTATAATTAACATTTCTTTCTCCAAAATGTTACTTCCCTGAAATTTGCATCATTAATGGATACTAGCACAAATGGATAGAGCGAAGGAAGTACTTCTGTCCCACGTTTCCTCTGGGCTCTCTTTGACTGCTTAAAGCAAATCCATGCAACTCTTTGGCTTTGTTCTTGTCACCCTGAGCCTCATTGTCCTTTGTGTTTAGGCTACATTTTATTACACCAGTTGTCAGTTAAAAGATTTGCTACTTTTATCAACAAGTTAACTTAGGTGATATCCAAGCCTGTTCCACCTTTTGGACTCTTCGCTGGGTGCAATGAATAACGCTTTCATACAAATTATACTAAAACTATTCAAAGGTTATTCTCCCTGCCCATTCATCTTATAGAACTTCAAGAATAATTTTATGCATGCTAGTCTTTAATCTCACTAGAAATAATTTTAATGCTTTTCCTTAAAGACTCTTCTATTTTCCCCCCTCTTTCTTTTTTCCTTGTCCCTTAGTAACCCAGTTTCCATACTCTTTGCCTAACTTGCCATGCTCTCACAGGAGAATCTGGGGGCAAAACATACTTGATGAGTTTTATGTTCCATTTCTCTTGGAGCAAACTTTGCCCTATTTGTAGTTGTCTCCTTGCAGCTACTAAGAGCTGTACAGTTAATGCTCATATACATACACTTTCCCTAGCTCTAGAGTCGTATCCTGTTTCACAAAGTTTTTCCAATTGTTTGGTTATTTATATAGACTAGGTTTGCAGTTCTACCAGTTAAATATTTTCACTTAGAACATTTTACCCATAGTTCTCAAACACCTACATAAATGACTGTTTTCAGAACAAGTAAATTTAGGTTATTTACCTAAGGATATAGTTGGCAGTCAAACTATTATTTCCAGCCCTAAAACTGTTTTATACTATAACCACTAGATTATATTTACTCCAAAAAACACAGAACAGCAAGAAGACTCTTGAATTTTCCAGCGTTATGCAACTTATTCCGTTTCAGAAAGTGTTGGCACCGTCTGAAAGTTCATTTCTTATGGCATTTCACACTAAAAGCTGTCCCATTTAGGGCAAATAATCTATTTCTTAAAAAGAGCTTGAGTTTTTGACTAACAAAGGCTTTGCCGTCCTCCCTTTACCTCTGATGGGGTTTATTAACGCCTTGTCTAGTATTTGCCATATCTGCAACTTCTGTGGAGGGTGTCTTAACTTTAATTCCAAGGAGTCCTGCTTGTAGTCTAAGTCGTCCTCCCCAAGCTACGCCTGGAAAAAACCTGCAGTCTGATGGTTGCTTACCTTTTTTTAGGAAATGTTAGCCTTCTCCCAAAATCTGACCCAGTTACAGTACCTAAGTAATGCAGCTCCTTGTTACATGTCTCCAGGTGGTTTCTTTTTCACAGTGACCCCAACTCATTGTGTTTGAGGCTTGTGCAGGCAGTAAAAGGATATCCCAGCCAGAGTTTCACCAGCCTGGGCTGGTGAACAAACTAGTTTTAAGGAGGTGCATTTCAGAAAGGGTAAAATAAAATCAGATCACAATTTGTTACATCACTCTACTGGGAGAAGTTCTAGTACCATGTTGCTGATCCTGTGCAAAGCTTTATGGAAAAAAATATGAAATGAAGGAATGTTTTCCTTGTAGTACCTGCTGCCTTTTAATGTATGTCAGCTCCTGTCTTTCATTATGACTGCTACAGGAAAATGTGTATATCCTTGTTTTATGTACTATGTATTTCTGCGTTAGGCAAATTAAAAGCAATTTTCCCCTAAATTAAAACAGAACTGCAGGTATCCTTGGCTGCAAAAGTCTACGTAGAGTAATTACAGAAATCTTCAGAGATAAACATTTAATAATTATATTGTCTAATTTAACTACTCTTTCTGGATTTTTAAAAACATAAGCTGTGTCAGTAGTGTTTCTTAAATGTGTTTTGTCAATTCTGAGTTCTCAAAATCTGAACTTCCTTCTTTTTTAACTCATTATACGTTACTAGTTTTGAAACAGTGCTTCAGCTCTTGTTTGCAGAAACTGGAAAGAATGTGCCTCACTTTTGGGATATCTAAACAATGTCACCAAGAGGTAATCCTTCAAAACTGAGAGAGGAGAGGAGAAAAAGGCTTGAGCAGAATCCCTCCTGTTCAATCTGCACAAAAGCAATGATTTAATAATGTAGTTTTGTGGCAGAACAAGAGGAGAGACTCATCAGCTAACGCTTCCCATAAATGTGTTTTCCTCCTGTACTTTGCCGGTTGTGTGAACCGTCTACAAAGTAATTGCTTTGTTCATGAGTGTGAGTCAGACCCAGTTTTTAATGCCATATGCAGAGTCCTTCCTTTATTGGCTGCTAGGAGAACCATTAGATTTGAGTTGTTTGGGGTTTTTTTTATCCAGAACTGTCTGCTACTATAATTGCTTCAGTTTAACATTGTAAAAGCCTTACCATCTGATTTTTCAGCAAAGCGAGATATTCCATCTACCCAAGCTTCACAGGTTTTTGCAAAGTATTTATGTCCATACATCTCTTCTAGTGGTTTCTTGACCTTTTCACTCCACTTTGAAACATCTCGGATGCCTACATAAAATAACATTGAAATATGTTAAGTCGTTTCTGGCAACAAGATATAACCCAGCACTGTCAACACCTAATATCAGTGAGTTTTCAAACCAGACTGCAGTTGTGTATTTCAAACTTGAAACCACACTGAATGGTTTTAAATCATTCATAGTATGTAAAGGGTATAAAAAAGGTAGTTTTACAATCTCTGATGGGGTCCTCCTGAGTTGCAGAAGACAATCTTGTTATTGTGGTCACCAAGAACAGCAGAGAATAATAATCAAAGGACCCAGTCCTAAAACTTCTGATATTTCCTTTTGGAGGGCTCGCAGAAGAGAAACTCGGGAAGGTACTTTGTGTATAAAAAGAGGACTGTTTTGTAACAGTGCGCCAGAGCTGGCAATTCTTTTTTATCTCCTTCAGCCTTTTGCTTTGGCTCATGGATGGAGGTCCTTCCATGGCTCCTACCAGTATTCAAAGGAAGGAAGCTCTTACTAAGGCATTCCAGCAGGCTGACATCATGGTACATTTGCCATAATCTTACAGAAAAACAAGCAACTCTACTTACTAGAGCCCTGTGACTCATGGCAGGCTGGCTAAATCTGTACAAATAATCTGACATTCTAGTTATTTATTTACCAGAATTATCTATTTTTTCCCTCCTAAAATTTTCAGTACTGATCAAAAACCAAATATCCACAAGGATGACTTCACTAAACTATATTTCAGCTGCCCAGCTTTGCATTGATAAAGCCCCAAACAAGGTTGGCATAGCATAGAACCTGAAAGAGACTTGAACAGTACAGAATCATCAAACAGCAATATATGCCACTAGCAAAGTTTTTAATTGGTTTCAAATGGGAATTAAGGGAAGAAAGGAGTGAGGTGTTAATTAACAAACAGAACCTGCCTAGCCAAATGAGCAAGGTAGCAGTGACTGAAAGTGCTTTATAACAGCATCTGATTGTAAATGAGTTTGCTCACCCCAGGCTAGCTGTTCCTGAACAGCTGTTTGCCTTATAAAATCTGCTGTTTTATCCTTGTGGCTGGCCTTAATTTAAAAAAAGGAGGCGGGGGGGAGGGGAAGCCAATGTTGAAAGGACATAGATAAATACGTCCTTTCAAATAAACACCCTTGTCTCCCACAAACTCCTTCACTGCAGCTGAGATGCACTTGATGGGCCAGTTGTAGAAAGCTTGTACTGCTACTTTCTTAGCTCTGTCACCCAGACAGAGATGTTCAAAGCACTAGTCCATGAAGAGGCCAAAGGTCAGCACTGCTGTGGGTGCTACATGTAAAGTAAGACTTCTTTTTTTAAAAAAAAATTATTTTTTTTTACATTTTAGCCTGTTGGCTGATACTAGTTGACATGCATTTCATAATTACATAATAAAAATTTCATCCCTATAAAAGCACATAAAGAATAAAGCAGCGTTTTTACAAGAGCTAAAAAGCATTTTGCTTACTGAACTAAAAAATATACTACTGCTACCAATAAAAGTGCTTTAGTATAGGTGAGTGCACATGTGAGGTAAGTACACATGTGCAACACATGCACTTGTAATTTAGCTAAAGAGAGACAGTCAGATTTCACAGGTGGTATAAATCAAAATCCAATCACTTAAATGAAGCCATACTGGGTTACATTTGCTGAGAGCCTCTTTTAATTTCAAAAGGAAACAAGGTCTCTTTATGAGTTCACCAGCAGTTTTTGCTATTTTCCTTTAAAGTGACAAATGGCCAGATCCTATTTCATGGGAGTAGAACAAGGATCGCAAATCCCATGTTTCTTTACTTTCCAAAGGTTTTGTAACCAAAGTAATTAACTTCAAAGGAATGCAAATAAGAAAGGCATCCTGGGACACTTACTTGAATGATTCATTTGCTCATTTAATACAAATGGTAAGTTATGAGCTTGTTTTCTTACTGTCTATGTATTATATAGGCCCTAGAGGCAAAATTTGTTACATTTTGTTGCACAGGCCGGTGATTTTTCTGTGGACCTTGTCTAAAGTTGTGCAAGATACGATAATGGAAATCAAGCCTGGGATCAGTAGCATTATTTGATTTTTTAGGAACTTGTTAGAGCAACAAAAATTTTACTTTCTGAAAACTACTGTTAAGCTATTGTAACTTATACTTTTCAGCAGCTGTTAGTAAGGACTTATAAAAAATGATATTCTATTACCCTTGGAGTAGTTGTTAGGGAGCTTGTCACTATGACTTTCATCTGTTCTTATACTTAGCAACCTGGTGAATTCTGTGTCCTGTTCTTTTAGGTTTGTTGTGTTGTCAACTCTGCCTCCACTTAGCTGTTATATGACTAAGATTCTTAGGTCAAGAAGAACTGAAAATAATTCTTCTAGGATATGCTATTCAGTTTGTACATACCATTATAAATTCTCACATCCTCTTGAGTAACGCTGGCATTTGCTCCCCAGACAACCAACTTGTGGATAAGAGTTGGATACTTTGCGGCTGCAATGAGTGCTGTAATTCCACCATCACTCCACCCCAGCAAAGAGAACTTCTTAAATTTCAGTGCCTTGATTTGTACAAGAAAGTTATATGCCAATCATCAGCTGGTTTTACAAGCAAATGTCAAATATTTCTTGAAAACTAACAGTACAGATATAGACACAACATCATATAGTTGAACTATAATTAGGTTTCATAATTAGAAAATATAATTTTTGGGCTATACATAAAAATATTTAAGTTCAAATGTTTAGAAAATAAGAAATTATACCTGCTTTTCCAATTTTCTACAACCAGTTAATGAAACAGACAGTAGCCATACCAGATTTCAAACACTCTTGCAATTAAGAAATGTTTATTTAAAATGGAAAATAAAGACCTTTTCAGAGAGCCTGAGGGTATCAAGAATCTGTGGATTCTCTTGGTATAAAGTTGGCAAAAACTATCACAGTGTGAGATGGTAGGTAATCCAAGACCAAGATGAACTTAAGAAAAAGAAAAGTTTAAGACTTGAGAAATGGAACACAGTGATCCAATTTACCGATGCTAGCTCATCTAAAAAAAAAAAATATATATATATATCTCTGCTCTGTAACAACCAAAAAATGCTTAAAGTATTTGCTACAGGATTGCATCAAAATTTAGTGCCTAATTCACATTTTCTGAAGCTTTTAAGTGTACATTTTAAATGTTACTTTATGGTGAATTGCAATTCAGAACACACTAATAATGAAATTCCTCCTCCTTGAAAAGGAAGGCTCAGGGCAAAAAATATGACAACCAAGACCTTAATTCATCCTGACGTGTACAATGCTTTCCACCAGAATTTGAAGCTCTTGTTTCCTCATACACAACCATCTGTGGTAGAGAGTACTAGCAGGGACAGTGGAGATGATTTTCTGTGTGATGTTCAGTGGGCAAAGCGTGGGGAAGTTAAAGCCACTCAGGAGCAAATGCATCTGAAGGTCGTATAGGAACGATATTAAATGGTTAAGCAGCTTTTGCAGTTTTACATACAGAAACCTCGGTTTGTGAACTCCCTCAAACATAAAGCTTTCAAAGGGCCTGCCTTTGTTTGTTTTTGCAGAAATTACAGCCTTTTAGATGTGATTAAGGAAGATGATGTACTTTTGGAAGAAAAAGAGCAAGTTAGTTGAATGGATTGGTTTGGTGCTCGGTGTTCTGTTGTTGGAAGTTCAGGCTTGCTGCCTTCTGTCCAAAGAAAGCAAAAATGCAGGCAGTGAGAGAAACAGCTACAGAGAGAGAAAAAGCAGTTTCTGGAAGCTTACTCCTTGTAAACTTAACGTTCAAGAGAGGCATAACTTTATCAGTCAACTCGATACCTAGCAAACTTCTATTGCTAGCAGGATTTTCTGGTTTTGGCTTCTTCCTTGGTATTAGGCTCACTGTAGTGTTGCTCAATATTAGATTTCACCCAGCTAAGCCTGAAAAGAAAATAAGGTAGGGGAAAGAAAGAGACATGTAAGGTAAGAGCTGACAGCAAGAAAAGAGAACCTTGAATTTTAGCAGCTGATCGCAAGTTTGCTCTGGCCTGCTGAAAAAGCATTTATCTGTGACTAGCTTTCAGTATCATGCTGCTGAAGAGTTACTGGTGTTTTGGCAAGTTTCAGGAGCTGGCAGCAGTGCTTGTAAAGTTTAAGTTTTTGCTGTTGCTGCTGCTGCTGTTCTCCTATCTCCAACAGCACGTTACAGATCCCAAAGTCAGATGATGCGTGGAATAGCTGATTAAAATTTTTGTTCTTCATGCCAGGTTATTTGCCAATGCTTCAACTGAGATTTATTTGCCTCCAGTATTTCTCTTGTTTACTAGCCATTATCTTGATGCGTTCTTTGGGTTGTGTCAGGATGCCTTTGCAGCAGGAAGAATTTAATTTATTCTTTGCAGCTTTCCAAAAACCAACGTGGTGTAACAGATGTGTTGGATATGATATGCATGTGTGCTTGCTTTAGTCTTGAACTACTTACACTACAGGCCTCCCCCTAATATTGGCAATAACCTGAGAGCTGGTTGCACCTCCTTAATTCTGTGGTGATTTTGTGTTGGCTCTTCCCCGTAGTGAATAAAATCTCTTTTGAAATTACCTTTTCCATCCAGGCATTGAAACACAATCAAGTGACCATGTATGCTGCGATGGAAGGAACTTAAAATAGAGAGTTGCAATACAATGGTACTCTGTACCATATGCTTTCACTGGATCACAGGGAGTATATCACAAGTAAGGGTTGTGGTTGACCTACAAAACCTTGGAGAAGGCCAAGCCTATCCTTTCACTAGGACAGTAGCTCTGAAGAGTAAGAACTTCTTAAATATCAACCCTAATTATTTCCATGGTTGTTTTAACACTATTGGCCTTTGCTATTGTTAGGCATTGGGATGGAGTGCAGCAAAGTGGACTTATTTGCATTATACTCCTTTTATTTCAAGCAAACTCCTTCACAGAACATGTACGGTGAAACAGAGCAGTGTCATCTGCATCAAGGTGCTAAACACTCTGCAGAATTTCAGCTTTTGTTACTTCACAGAAACCTTGCAGGACTCACAGCTCCAGCAGAGACACCAGAATCTGAAGGAATACAGGTTCTGAAGGTTCACCTATATGGATGGGGGTTTTGGCCAAGTGTAGGCCAGACGGTGTATTGAAAAAATACATCATTATCAAGCCCTCTGCAGGAATTATTGTTCCAGAATAAAGCCAAAAAAATTTGTTTTATTCTGGAAATCCTAGTTGCTATGATTCCTTGGGATTTGTGTTATCCTTTATGTTATGCTAAAATAGAAGCAAGTTACCCACGCTTGGGAAGAATAATAAACAAGAATTTGTTCTTATACGCTTATATCAATAAACATCTTCAAAAGACCAGGACTCTGTGTGTCATTTGTTTTGGCAGCTTTAGAGATTGGTAGGCTGCTGTTCTGTTTGACTGGAAGCTACATGGTTATATTCTCTTTGGGGACAGTTCTGTTTTCTGTTCTGCATTTATTACTACTTGAACAGAGACGGGAAAGGGGGTTACAGCCATTTCGACTGAAAGTTTGTCACCTATCCATGGCAGCATCTTTATTTTCTTCATTAGCATAGCAGAAGAAATTGGCGATTTACAGTGCAGAGAGATCGCTCTTATGGCCAGAGGGCAAAACTGTGTCTTAATCCAGATTCTGCTGTCAGATTTATTTTGTTTTGCTACGCAGAATGCTCCAGGAAGGCTGCATTTCCAGTTTCAGATGGGTTTCTGCAAGGTTACTGCTTATTACAGAAATACAGTTGGATTGACTGTCTAAATCTTGTCTCATATTTTTGGAATTTTAATGCTCTGCCAACTTTCTTAACATGGCCAAAGAGACTGTATAGCTTACTATAACAAAGCCAAAATATTTGTTGAAACTAACCAGAAAATAGTGTTAGCACTTATAGGATGGAATAAAAGAGGAACACAGATACAGAGATTTGAAATAAAAAATTCTGCAAGATGGAGAAGTAATAACAACTTTAGGTCATATTCTTTATAATCACAACAGCTGTATTAGTTATTGAGATCTGGTATGATCACAGGAACTCTTCTATTTCCCACAAAAATTATTTCAGTGATATGCTGTAAAATGCAAAGTGTCAAGTTAATTTTTAGAACCAAATGTTTCTTGAAATGGGCTGCTCAAGGCAAAATGCCAAGATTCTATTAGCTAGAAAACTTTCTAAGAACCTTTCGCTATTGTCATCTCTTCAGTTAAACTGCTTCGCATAGACTTTGGTGTTTATACACACTTCACCTAAACTTATATAGTTCTTGGCTGCAAACCTCTTAGGGCAGGGTCTTGGAATAAAAAACATTGCTTTATAATTAATTCCCATTGCTGAGCTTCTATGCATATCACAGAAGAGATGGAAGAAGAAAATATTTTCCAGAATAGTGTGCATCTGCCCAGTTTTAAGCCTTCATTTGTATGCTCTTTTGCGTAACTTGCTGTCTGCTGGAAACAACCTGCTTAACACTACTCTTCCTTCTCAAAATTTAAGGTAAACAGCTTTTAAATATATATATATGTAAAACAGTAAAATCTCAGAAAAGGTTTACCTGCATAAGATCCACAGCATCTTTTGCATCCCTCTCAAAGAAATCTGGAGGAAAGTCTCGAGGTGGAGGAATGGACTGTCCATATCCCCGAGGATCCCAAGCAACAATTGTGAAAAGTTTCTTATTCATAGACTTGAGCTGCGGTCCAAAATCAGTTTGACCACTCCCTGAAACATCATTTTTCAATTATAGTAACCACTATAATACATACATAGTATACATACTCTAAAGGGAAACCTGAGGAAACTTGTATTTTAACTCTAAAAAGAGATTATTCATCAACTGAAGTACACTTTATTTCTAATTGTAACTAACCATTGCAACTCTCAGACAGGAAGTACCACAATAATAGAACTATCTGCAATATGCTCAGGAAAAAAACCATTTCTGCTAGGTAGGTAAGCTTATAAAAAACTGTGCTTTACACTGATGCTTTAATACAGAATCTTAAGCTGAGTTACCTGGGTACTGATTTATCTTTAACAGATTTAAAGCACTAGCATGGTCATTGCTGTTTATCTGGGCAGCACAGATGAAACTGAAAGGTGAGGAATACGCTCACTCTAGCTGTAAATTTGTAACTGAAAAGCACTGTATAAGACAGTTGTCCTTATTTGATAAAACACTTCTACGAGAATATTGGTGCTTAAAGCTGGGCTTGCCTGAGGAGACAGTGGTGACATGAAACCATAAAACTGTTACTTCTGATTTTTCTAATGTGTATGTTACCAAAATAAGCCAAATATATCCATTTTTCTGATGCAGAACAGTTTCTTTTATTGATGCCTCTGACCTTCAAAGGATTAAAAAATTAAGTACTCCAGTCTATTGCACTAAGCTGTCTATGAACACTAGCATGAAGGTAAGACTGTAATTTATTTCTTATTTGCAGTACGGTCATGTGGTAACAGTATCACAAGCTACTTGATTAAAACCTGTTAAGATTTAATATATTCAAATGATGTAAATCAAATATCAAATTGGCTATCCATCGTTATATTAAAAAGGCCATTTAAGGGCATTTAAGATGTTTTTTTTTCTGTTTACTTGGAGAAATACGTCCTCAGATAACTCCTCCTATACCATCAACTGGTCTAAATCATAAAAGAGGCTGTATATAGCATGCCATGATGAGCTGTCTACAGCCTGGCGTGATCTCGTCTCTCTTGCAATACTAGTTAATAGCTGGAGTCAGAAGAAAACTATCAGGTTGTTTGAAAAATACCAATGCAACTTGACTAATATTAATCACACATTCTTACATAGGCTTTGTATGAATCTCTGCACTATCATGCATACACTTGTATTTTTTGTAACTTAAAGAAAAATAATCCACACAGATGAAGGCATATTTGAATGCTGCGTTTTCTCAGTGCTTTTCTAGTTATAAAGAGAAACATCACTTTCGTTTTAATGTAGTTTACAAATAGTCTAGAGACTAAGTAATTCTATTGAGCTAAAAAGCACTTATCTGGATGCCTCAACACACTTACTAGTCTGCTAATACTGTAAGTAGTATACAATAATATTGAAAACTTAGTATCAGTACAAAGGGAAGTATGTGACAGCCAGAATGTAAAGCTCTCCCTCACATTTTGCCCAAAACCATTAAACAATACACTTAATAATGTCAAAGATACTAAGACTAACTATTTCTGTTTGTAATAATGATAACTGAACAATAGCAATGTACACTTAACAATAATACTACTACTCACAACCGAAGAGATACATTATTTCTATTTAAAGAGTTAGCATTGGCAACAGGATTACTAGTTTAAAAAGCTGTTTCAAATGAACAGGTTAAAACATATGACTACCAAAGCACCCCTAGCATTAACTTTTTTGCACTCTCCCCTTGAGAATTCTTTGAAAGAAAGAACCACTTCATGAAGACTTGGAAATGTTGCTGCCAAGAACAAAAAATGTTTCCTGTTCTTCAGTTCTTGACATTCTATTCATCTTGCAATTCAGTTAGGCGTGAGCCCAACTCTGAGTGCAGTAACAGTCCTACTGACAGCCTGCCATGAACTGCTAGTAAGTCTGATGATTGGTTCTTCAGAACTGCAAGAACCCAGAAAAAAAGCACCTGTGTTAATTTTAAAAGGTTGTTATCACAAGCAGTGGTCTCAATGGATAGATACCGCTTAGCTGGCAGAACCTGTTGTCCATATCAAAAAACCCACTGAAAATCTTAATGATGTTGCCCTGAATAACCAAAACATGAAAATACGTTTCTAAGCAAAAAGGAAGTCTCAACTGTGCCCTTTTCACTATGATAATAAACTGCAAGTGCTGCATTATGTCTATTAATTCAATTGGAATGCACCCAGTTTCTAAAAAGGAATGCATAACTCTGTGTAACAAACATAGCTGACCTGATTCCCTCCCGCCACCCCTGTTATTTTGTACCTTGTGTAGCTATTTGCCACCTGTGCTGGACACCCCCTTTGCACAGTTAAATCCAAAAGTGTGAGTGACTACTACACAAATCAAGACATTGTATAAAAGATGCCTGGTGAGATAAATGACGTATTTAAAAACTGCCAACTGACTGCAATAACTCTGCCTTTTCCTATCTGTTCTATGTGTGGCAATTTTTTTAATGACAGTGCTCCATAATCAGGTGCTGAACTTATTACAAAATAGTTTTATGCAGTTTAGCTTGAGGCCGGATGGTGAAAGAGGTGGTTGCTCTACAAAGAGAAGACAAAATCTCCAGACCTAGCATTCCGGGAAGCAGAAGAACTGCATGGTTTCCTTCTCCTGTCTGCTGATAATGCAGGTGGACTCCATTCACTTGGATTTTGGCAGATGTTATTGAAGTACTAGGGATGGGAGAAGGGGAGAGAAAAAGGGAAATGTTCAGGCAGTTAATTGTCATTACTACATGGTCATTCAAGGAACAGAGAATAATTACTTTTTCTAGGTATTTATGACACTCCAGTGAGATTTAAATGGGCCACTGGCCTTTCATGGGTGCACGGAAGACTAAGTAAAAAAACTTTTCAGGAGCGGAGAAGTATTCAGTTGTGACCAATATATAACATTTGTACTGAGGTTTCACAAATGTAGTTAAATGACTTAAGGGGGGGTGGGGGGGAAGTCTTGGCTGTGCAATGAGGGGAATATAAAAGCAGCTTCACATAGCTACAGAAACGTGTTGAGAGAAATATATTAGAGAGGAGAAACCTCATTCTGTCACAGCATAACTTTTGAAATGGCTGGTGTTCACCTTGTTATTACTAAACCGAGCCTCTCCATCTGCCAAAGAAACCACAATCTACCGTTATGGTTCCTCATGTACCAGGTGGTCGACAACGAAAACAACCTTGCACTGAGATGAGGGTGCAGAAGAAGAATGTGATAACAATATATCCATCAGCGTAATCTCAGCAGGAGATAATGTTTAATTGGAAAATACCACCTGACCAAAAAGCCCACCCACTAAAGAAGTTCCACAGAAATTGACAACATAAGCCACTTCTCAGCCCAGACCCCAGATCCCTACCATAACCTTTAGTACAAAGCAAGACAAATTGTGTAAATGCAAACAGGTAACCTGAGACACCATGCCTAGATACAAACACCTAGTGAGAAAGCAAAAGTAGCATAGATTGAAGGTATCTTCTTAACAGTATAAACCAGTGTGTCTGGTCTCCCAAGCAAGTTTGTGCCCTAATGGTTGCAAGACATCTTTTCAACAACCTAACTCATTCTATTTAAAGGTAGTAATAGGATATGAATTTTGCCATTAGATTATCTAATGGTTAACTCTTATTCCCCACACTTCTCAATTTACCTAGATAAAGATTCTTGCCCCATGAATTGAACCGTTGTGAATTTCACACGCATACTTAGAGAAATGTTGTTTTCCAGTCTTATGGGTAACAATAACCTCTATTCCCTAATACATCCTGTGCAACTTATTAAAAATTAAATTTTAACATACAAAGTCTGAACTAATTACAGCACGTAAGCATAGTTCCACCCGTATAAAGTTTAAAATGATGGGTAAATATCCCACAAACTGAAACCCTTCTCATAAGGCAAATGGAAATGAACAATAGCTTGTGAACTCAGGTTCCCAGTACGTACGTGGCAGCCGAACCACAGAAGCTGTTCTAACACAAAGCCATCTGCATTTTACATAGAATCTTAGTCTACATAATGCAACTAAAAATGCCCCATGCCGACATATAAGCTGTGGTTTTGCAGAATAGGATCAGCTCTTTCTGCCTGTGCAGATCCACTTTTAAAACTGGACTACAAATGCAGATCTGTGGCAAGAATACAGCTCAAAGGAACTCATTGTGCCATTATAACTTCAGTGAGTTTTGCTGAATTGTTATGCAAACATGATTCAAGTCATTAGTTTGACTGTAATGTTAAACCTCCTTTCAGTCTATATATCACACCTGATGTGGCTATATACTTCACAACTTGAATTCTGAATGTAGCATTCAGATGGCCTTCTTATCCCTTTTCGAATATCTGAGTTTTGCTTTTTTCTGTTTATAAAAGAAAATGTTTTGTTATTTTTTTCTTGATATACCATCTTTTGGATTGTCACACATTTCAAGAGGTTGTTTTATCCTAGTTCTCACCACAGCAAATAAGCAACTTGTTCTTATTATTTTTTATAGAAATACGTGATTTTTTTTTTGCTTCTGATGAGTAACTGCCAAAAACATTTACAGTTCTGAACAAAACTGAAATAATCACCATTCTGATACCTTTTTAAAAAAAAAAAAAAGTTACCAGCATGTAGTTTAGACAAGGGGCATATATTCTGCTTTCCTGATCCAGATGATAGATTTTTTTAAACAGTTCTACGTTTTTTAGGATTAATTATTAACATCAGGGACTTGAGAATTTTGGAGTTTGTGATGGTTTTCTTTTCTTTGATCATGCCTCAGTGCAAAGTCCAATGGAATTCAGGAGTTTCACGTACAGAGTATTTTCAATACTTTCTGGACTAAGAACAAATGAGTTGTTGTTTTACTTGCTGAGACACTGTACTGGAACTGGCTACACCTAAAACAGATCTGGTCTTTCCCACAGCAAACTTCTGCGAGTCTGAAGTCACTTCAGTCAGCATGAAGGCTAAACTTTCGTAAAGTTTTCTTCAAGACTGCATTTTCCACTGGTTGGCATAATCAGAAGCTGTGTTAAAATAAAACAAACAAAAAACAACCCCGCTATCTTGTAACTGAATTAGTAGCATTAGGGTTTGTAGCTGTTTGAGAAGCATTGAGGGTGACAGAGCACTGGAACAGGCTGCCCAGAGAGGTTGTGGAGTCTCCTTCTCTGCAGATATTCAAAACCGGCCTGGACGTGTTCCAGTCCAGCCTGCCCTAGGTGAACCTGCCGTGGCAGGGGCGTTGGGCTAGATGATCTCCAGAGGTCCCTTCCAACCCTACCGTTCTGTGATTCTGTGACTGTGTACATACTGCCAAAATTTACCGAGACAGCACAGATGCAGAGTAGGCAGGTCTTGTACTGTGCCTTGTTGGAGGCCACACTTCACCTCATACTCTTAATCTGGGAACTACTTTTCTGTGCCAACTGTGCTACAATACAACTGAGTCTTCATCTGTGCAGAAGGGAAAAAAATATGGTATTATGTCAGTTTTCCTTAATGCGATTTGCAGAATAAGCAGTATTATATATACTACATATATGTATGAGGAGTAATGGTTTTAAACGGAAAGAAAGTAGATTTAGATTGGATATCAGGAAGAAATTCTTTACCCTGAGGGTGGTGAGGCACTGGAACAGGTTGCCCAGGGAAGCTGTGGCTGCCCCATCCCTGGAAGTGTTCAAGGCCAGGCTGGATGGGGCTTTGAGCAGCCTGGTCTAGTGGGAGGTGTCCCTGCCCACGGCAGGGGGGTTGGAACGGGATGATCTTTAAGGTCCCTTCCAACTCTAAGCATTCTGTGATTTTCTCGGTGACCTCCAGGAAACACCTGATGGGCAGGCGGCCGAGGAGCAGGGCGGTCAGCAGCACCTCCTGCCTGGCAGGGGGAAAATGGACGCACGCACACACATCCCGCCCCCAACCCCCCCCGCCAGAGGGGAGGGTGACAGACACGAAGGGGAAGGGACTGCCCAGCCCCTTGCTTGCAGAGGCAAAACAGCTACGGGAAGAGCTCTTCCCTCTCCCGCCTAACCGCGGAAGCAGTGCACCTCAGGCTGCCACCAACGTCGCTATCTTGTTACACCCACCCACCCC
>VXBH01006632.1:164687-197650 GCA_013400035.1 Rynchops niger | reverse complement strand
TCCCTTCCAACTCTAAGCATTCTATGATTTTCTCGGTGACCTCCAGGAAACACCTGATGGGCAGGCGGCCGAGGAGCAGGGCGGTCAGCAGCACCTCCTGCCTGGCAGGGGGAAAATGGACGCACGCACACACATCCCGCCCCCAACCCCCCCCGCCAGAGGGGAGGGTGACAGACACGAAGGGGAAGGGACTGCCCAGCCCCTTGCTTGCAGAGGCAAAACAGCTACGGGAAGAGCTCTTCCCTCTCCCGCCTAACCGCGGAAGCAGTGCACCTCAGGCNCGGGGCGATCCGCCCCGCCTCCCCTCCTCTCTCCTCTCCTCCCCGGCAGAGCGGGCAGTCGCCTTGCCCTGTCAGCAGTCCGAGGACGCAGGGGCCGCAGGGCCACCCTCATGGCGCTGGAGCCCGCTCCCCGGCAAGGCCCGGGTGCCTCTCTGGGGACGGCGGCTCCCTCAAGGCGATGCCTTCGGCACGCCGACCCCAGGCCCTGGGCGGGAATCGTTAACTATGCCTCAGCCGGGTTTTTTTGTTTTTTGTTTTTGGTTTTTTTGTTTTTTGTTTTTGTTTTTTTTTCTTGGTGGGCAAAAGGACGCATCCCCTGGGCTAGGGATTTGGCCTGGCAAGTGCTTATACTACTCGGGGCCAGCCATCTGTGGAGCGGCCTGGCTGCCTTTGTTCACCGCAGCCCTTGGGCTCACTTTCCTTCTCACGTGTTCCTCATAAAGCACCCAAGGAGACTGACTTCCTTGGTGCTTTTTTTTTTTCTTTTTTTCCTAGCGGCGTTCCCCGCTGTTACCAAAGACAGGCCTCTGCTTTGTTTCTAAAATAGTTGTTTCTTACCAACCTTCTTAACTGTGTGAGAAAATAGCTGATTACTGACTTTCTTACTGTGTAAAAATAATTACTCACTGAGCTGATGTTACAGATAGTGATAAAGAGGAGACAACCAGAAGTAGTTAATCACTTCAAGGTTCTTCTATACGTCAAGTATGTACTCCTATACCAATTAGGATGGAGTTACGGCTGCTTCAAAGAACATCCTTATTATCTTCAAGAAGTCGGCAAACTTACAGCAAACTTTTACTGTCCTGAGATGACCCAGTATCTTAAAAGGATAATGTGAGGAATGGTCTCCTTACCCAAACGGCCACCGAGACACTCACGCTTGCGCAGAAATGTTTTGCCGACACAACAAAATTTGATACGCAT
The DNA here is from genome assembly GCA_013400035.1 of Rynchops niger. Lineage (NCBI taxonomy): Eukaryota > Metazoa > Chordata > Aves > Charadriiformes > Laridae > Rynchops > Rynchops niger. The sequence continues at coordinate 196,442 of VXBH01006632.1, read as the reverse complement.
GTGCAAAAAGACTATTCTGTCATCCTAATGAATATGTAAGCCTATGTGGAGTTATGTATTAGGTAGGCGGAATTATGAGAATATTTTTTGTATAAAGAATGGGTAAATATCCCCAGTAAGGTGTGCTAGATTTGTGGGTTTTCCCCCTAGCACCCGATGTCAAATAATATCTCCTCTCTAAACTACTTTTGGTTTTGAGGGCTTTTATTTCAGGTAACACCGCTATCTGCTTTCCAGGTGCGGAGGGGAATGACCAGCCCGAGCCACGGCCGGTCCAGGGCGATAGTGGAGAGGGCTGTGAAGGTGGTGAGGAAAAGCAGCAGAAAGCTGCACAGCTGGTAACCAGGCTTGAAATAGACGCAGGGAAGAAGGTCTCCTGCCTTATGCCTTATATATGTATCAGAGAGATTTCCTCAGGGCAGGTCCATGTTACATATTCACTCCAGCCCTGTGGGAGCTCAGAGCTTCTGCCCCGAGCATGGGTAGCTCTCAGCCTTCCCACTCCATTGCCATTCGTTTGCACGGGACCAACAAGTCTTAGAGGTGAATGACAGTCATAACAAGTCACAGCCCATAAAGAGATTAACTCAACTGTGTGAGCATACTGGTTCCGTTTATCCCCTGAGCAGATCAAACCATTTAAGATTAAGGTCTTTAGTGTGGCTAATTACAGACAATCCATCATCAGGACAAGCTGCCTTCACTCTTGCCCAATGACATCTACAAGCCCCTACAGTTTCCTTGACTCTTAGGCCACTTTCAGAGGCCCATCTTTGTTGTGAATGCCACTGTCTGCACTTCTTTCTGATGGAAAATGACTGGAGGTGGCAGCCGACTGTTCTGCATTTAAGGAAATAGGGGTACCTTGGTCTTCTGCTACACAAACTGATTTTTTTCCTGAATTTTGCAATTACCACAAACCAAAAGGAGCTCTTATTTCATGTTGCACTATGAGCTTCAGAGAGAAAGGCCTCAAACTTTTTGTATCCAATTTCACTCCTGTTAAAATGCCTCTGATTCTGATCTTCCTACATATTCTCTACCTACTGTGGCTGAAGATGTAACAACTTCTTAGAACAGGTGCTGAAGAACTGAGGGATAATGTAGAAAGGGTTCATCAAACGGTGCAGGGTGTAGAGAAGAGATAAGTAGAAATGTAACGCCAGAGGCCCTCACCGAATGAGAGAAAAGGGAGATGAGGAGGTGCGTGTATCACTTCAGGAAAAGATGGGGTAGTTCCAGATGGGTTAACCCCACAGTCAGTGTGACAGAAGCTGAGGGGTCTCTTTGCAGAAAATGCTGTCGCAGTCGAGATGCTGCACCATGTGTCATCTCCAGGCCTTCAGTCACAGCTCTGCAGTATACGAGCCCTGTAAAAGGGCTGTTCTTCTCCCAGGTGCTTGTGCCATACAGCCCCTCTCACAGGCAGTATCCTGCCCTCTTTGGCCTGGGGAGGGAAAACTAACATGAGAGTTGGGGCAAAAATGGCAGCGACAAAACCCCCTTTTCTTTCTGTGTGGGGAAAATGACCAGCTCCAGGAGGGGTGACAGGAGAGAGTCGCTCTCGAGGAGATCATTGCTGTCTGGACGCAAAGGGCAATGGCCCCAGATGCAGCTGTGGAACCAGGACCTTGCCAAGGCTGGATGCAGGTGACGGATGATCTGGGGACAGAAAGCGTGTAAACTGACAGGTTCAAACTGCGTTTATGTTAGTTCACCAGAACATGCTGTCTTGTTAGTAAAACAGATTTGGACATTTCTCCCAGATCGGCAGCTGGGAGAATTAAGTATTTCAGCTCAACCATTTCCTCAAAAATGTTCTCCTCATAAATTAATGACTGAAAAGAGAGAAAATGCTTTGAGTAAACCAGACACAGGCTTACCCTTTCATAGCCTGTGGAAAGAGTTGAGAACAACTGGGGCACTAGTTCTGTCTGCTCCCACAAAATGTTTGTATTTGTCTGGTTACTGCTGATGGTTCAGGTTCTGGAAACTGTTTCTGGCCATTGCATGGAAAAGAAAAGTAAAAGAAAAGAAAAAAGCCCTTAAAAGAGGTAGCACTGCTCTGCTACTGATGCATCTCTGAACACAGGTTTCCCTTTGCCTCTTAACTGCCGTTATTGTTTTTTTTGCCCCCCTTGTATTTGCCTCATCTCCCTAGTATGGTCATGTCTACAGAGAGAAACTTGGGTTTAATGACAGCTTCTGGCTGCTGATGCTGGGAGGATTTGCCTGTGAAGTCCACCTAAGGCTCTGGAGGGCATCACTGCTGCACAGTGGGACTTTGTCACCTGTGATCAACCCTCACAGTCCCTGCAGCCAGCCTGCACCATCAGTGCTGCATGGATTTGTTTCTTATGGAACTGGACAGCAGTGAAAAGGGTGATTCAAATGCCATTTCCCAGCCCACAAGTATTTTCCCAAACATCTTGTGAGGGACAAAACTGCAGAACAGTGAGATATTTCAATAAGCCTATTAAATTGCAAGAACAGAGTGGTCTTCTGAACTACAGAAAATACATACCTTCATTTTTTTTACTTCCTCAGGTTGTAGAAAAATCTAGATAACACCTAGTGGGTTATTGACATAGTTGGTCCCTTGAGACATGCTGGAACATCAATCAGAAAGACTAATTCCAGGTCTCCAGAGGCATTAATTTCCCCCAGACAAGGGATTCTCGTATCAGGAGCAGTGATCCCATACAAGACACTAGAATCGTTACCATTAGTGGGGCTTTAGCTCTGGAGCTTCCAAGGAGGAACTCATTTGTCAGGGCCTTCAGGGCAATAGGCTTTAACGGCCATGATTGGCCTCAGCTGGGGTCTCCTCACACACCCTCTGCTCGTGGGCCCAGGAGCCGCAGTTCAGCACAAGGTCATGGGTCCTTGCCCCAGCCCCAGCTGTGTAACAGCCATATCTGTGTTTGTCTGGCCTCCCCCTTGATCTGGGTACTGTTGTAGACTCTGCTTCTTGCTGCTGACTTGCTGCCTGGTTCTGTGTACACATTGACTGATTATTTTTGCCTCTTTTATTTTAGCTCCTTCTGTGAAGTGAAATATCCTGCTGTTTTCGTGCCTGTTTTAATACTTGGGCTCTTGTGCCTCTTGGATGCTGAGTGTTAGAGCAGATGATGACAATTTCACTTTAGGACAGAACCTTATTGTTCCAGCTCCACAAAGAGGTAAGATTTGTGTAGTGCTGAATTGCTAAATTCAGAACAAAGATGTGAAAACGCTGTTGTTTCTATGATTTGGTATTGACCTTCCAAACAAGAAAGACTGAGTGGACGTGGAATGACTTTTGAAGCTGTGAAGTGTGGAGAGTAGCAGCATGTGTTTTTGTAGCAGCAGGCCTATTTAGCTAGAATATTATCCGAGTTGAGAACAACTGGCCTTACATCACAAGAAAAAGGATGCTTTGTCATAAGCAGAACAGCTAGTAGAAAAAGATCCTGGGTACCTTGACTCAAAGAACATTTCAGACTGATGAAGAAACTAAGATGCAGCTGTGCATTTAAGAACTGTTTTCTTTATGTTTGCCTGTGTTTTTCTTATGCTAGCAAAGGACAGCTGCCTGTCAGCTTAAGTAGTGTCTGCATACCTTTCATAACGTTCATGAATAACTGCATTAGAAATCTGAAGTGCCCAAGTGCAGGTGTGTCAATGTGAGGTGGTCTCATAATTTCCGAGTATGATCTGCATACTGTAAATGTTAAGCAGAGTCTTGGTATAATTTTTATTCACATTGAGGGCATTTTAGATTCAGAGGCCTGAAATGGTTCCAAAAACTCTGGTACAAAAGCAGAAACAGCTTTTCCCTTGGTGAGGGCAAGAGTAACATTCAGAAGATGGTTCTTGATATGTTTATGGAGGGGGTTGTATGTGACTATTTTAGTGAACTCAGTGACCCAGACGATGCTGCATTTATTTTTCTTGACTTGAGATGTGTGTGGGGTGCAGAGAAATTGCAACCCATCATTCAAAATCCAAGTAGTATTACTGGTTTGCTAAGGTGATTAACGTGGATTTTTGTCTCAAACATCTCTCATCAAGCACCTCTCTGAGTTCTGTAAGCTCTAATGCTTATTATCTGACCACATCTTAGCTCTGGCAGAAGTTAGTATCTGTATCAAAGAGATGAGGAAACTGTGCTAAAGAGAAAGGAAGTGACTTACTTAGAGTGGTAGAGGAGTGGGAGAGGAGAGGGAAACCCAGCATAAGTCAGGAGTCTGGTCTCCTTTTGTTTCACTTGGAGGCAGTACTTCCCCCAGCACAAAGAGAGCTTCTAGACTCTACGCCCTAGATCCTGTTCTGATCCTAACTTCCCCCTTGCTTTCTCCCCAGGGGCTGTATTAAGTTTAGAATTTGAGAGCTGCACTTTCCCTAGCTGTCATTTTGTGGTGAGGAACAAAGGAGCATCAGTCGGCTAACTCCTGATGCTCATTGGTATGCTAGGAGGGAAACCTGGCATGCTGCAAGGAGCACTTTCTGTCATCTGTAGAGACCGGGGTGAGGAAGGGGTGGAAAAAATGCCTAGAGGGCACAGGATCCAGGGCAGAAAGCTCTCCCAAGTGCTAGTTAGCTCTGATGTGGACCTGCTTGTACTGGTTCATCCTTCTTCCTACTTTGTTTCTGTGTAGCTCCTTCTCACCATGTACAAGGCTGAGCATGTTTCAGAGATTCTTACTCTATTTTCCTTGTGCCTCCAACACTGAAAAAAGGTTTTTTCTTTGTTGTAGTATAATGATGAAAAATCTATCAGAGAAAAGTGACATATTTTATTTAAAGCTGCTTGATCAATTAGAGGCCAAGTTCTCGAGCGTTGCCTCTGCTTGGAAACTGGCCTCTGAGGAAGAGGAGAGCTGTATGTTGCCAGCTGTGTTCAAAGTTCACATATCACACATTGCAACAGCGTCGTCTCTGAGTTTTTCATTTAGTATTACTAACTGGTATTATTTAGAAGCTATTTTTGGAAGCAGTAAAGATTCCTCAAAATTCTTAGCTGCTTGTACACTGTTAGTGGGGGCATAGTAACAAAATTAACGAAATAAATTGCTCTGAATTACACAGACTTTAATCCTCGCTGCATTTAAGAATTTCAGAACAGATTGGCTGCTTTATAACCCAGAAAGTTAATATTAGCTGATCTCTCTCTGCCATATTTAATGTTTCTGTAAATTTTTAGGCCAGGGGAAAGCACTAACCTTTTTCTTTGAATCTCGTGTACACCATCATCTTTCACGTTTCAACTAGTTAACCTTGTATTGACACCTATAGCTTCGGTTTTGACTATACCCACCTTAAGAAACAAGACCAGTCTTAATTAAAAGATATCAAGAGGACCCACAGACTCCCTAGGTAGTTTATTCCAGTAGTTAATCATCCTTTTTATTAAATACATATTCTAATTTTGGCATGCCTGGCTGCAGCTTCCAGGCATTGGGCCCTATTATGTGTCTTTCCACAATATGCTAAAGAGCTTGTAGTACTTCGTATTTTCTGCCCAGGAAGCTGAACCTTCTTCTCTGTGATTGAGTTCTATAAGCATTGTTCTGAAAGAGACCGTGTCTGGCTTTCAGTTTTGTGTTTGCTTTCTGTATCATCTATAATATCACCTGAACTACGAGCACTAGTCTAGAATCGGACTTGACAGCATCAAAGCTAAAACGACCTTCATCTTCCACATCCTGCTTTGAAGATCTAAGACTGTCCTATTCCTAAATCTTGTTCTGCTTCGTGTTTGTGCTGTATATCTCGTTGTTGTTCCGGAACATAAGGTCCAGGCTTGCTTGCTTTAATAAAGAGAAAATGAAGCATTTAGTGTATGCCTATTAAATGGTCGCAATTCATTCTGTGTACCAAATAAGATAAGGCTCTTATGAGGGGAAAAATAGCGTGTTTTGTAAAGACTGTAGGTATGTGAGACTTCCTTAAAAGCAAATGGGGTGTGTTCAGTGTGTGTAGGGAATTGATGTAGCGATACAGTGAAACTAATCTTACTGGACACTAAATGGACTTTGCAGATCCATTCGGGAATCTGTTTCATAAAGTAACATAGTAGCTGGTGGCTGTAACTCTGTGTGGACTGACACTGAGAAGGTGGCTGCCCCCCCCCTCCCCCCGTGTATTTCTCTATCTGCGTCAAGAAGAGCAAATTATTATTTCTGGAAAGCGTATACTCATTATTCTAGAGAATGATGTATTTTATCTGTCTAATATGCTCAAGAGTCTATAGAAAATGTAGCATGTTGCTAAGTACAAACAGAAGGCAATGAAATAAATTCTGAGGAATTAAAAATATAAATATTACTGTGGTATATATTGATACACTCCAAGCTAGCATAAGTATGTTTTAGCATACATTAACAATAAATATATAAATGCTCCGGTATCTGGGTGGATGACACACTTCTTGTATTGATTTCTGCTAAACTCCCATTTTCACTGCTGCCTTGTGCTAAGTAGGTTTAAAGATGACAAATACGTTGGTGCTTGCTATGATTCCAGTTTCGTTTTGCTTCTACTAAAATGGTGTCTGCTGTATCAAAGAGCAGGAATCCATTGTAACTACACTTTTATTAAATTGTTAGCTTTTTTGACGATACCCAGAAGCTAGTGAACACTTACTGCTTTTTCTACAGCATAAAGAATGACCCAGTCCAAAACATATGCTGGAAACCTTTGTAGATTTGATGCAACTAGGAGGTATCATCCTTCATAGGAAAAGTTTGACATAATTATTCTTACAGCATAAAAATTTAGAGCTCAATAATGCTTCTTTCATGGATATTGCACACTGAGATTATGTCGATGCTAGCAAATTAGAATGGCAATGAATATTCCCAGGCATTGGGATACCATCACCTACACGGCAGAGTGGTTCAATTGTTCCCTGACACAACTTCAGCACTTCCACAATATTTTGGAGGTTTAAAGAATTTCATATCCTTGCAGCAGGCTGTGGCATGCCAGTTAACCTCAGCACCCACGAAGATTCCTAGGCACATTTAATTTACTAGTATAAAAGCAGCCTAAGAGATTGAGGAACCAGTAATCCTCCCCAAAGTGAGTAGGAGCATGGGTCTTCTGTCATGTGGCAGTAAGGCACTTTCACCTTCCCAAAGCTCTCATATTCCCAAGTTTTTACTTTGGATTGCATAATGATTAAACATATTTTTTCACTATTTCATAAAGCAGATGAGAAACTTACCATGTAAGATCTTTTCTACCAAGCAATATAAAAATCTAATGCAATATTACCCTGTGAAAGTATTTTATCAATTATATACTTTGAAAGCCAAAAATAATTTTTGCTTTTATTCACACTTCTCTTTGCATAATTACAGACATCTGTATTTAATAACCATTATAAAAAGATTTTAAAAAATAGTATCGACTTAGAGCAATCTGGGATAGTACCCTTCTAAGTATTGGCACTTCTGGCAAAACTTAGAGTTGATTTTGTCTTCTGTCCAAGTTTTTCAAGGAGTGAGTCACTCTTTCACATACTATTACCGATATATTAGTTTTGCTGAAGTGACATGCTTTTGTTCACCAACGTGTTTCAAGATAGAATCTAGAAATTTTGTATAACGTGTTCTCCTTGAATCAATACTTCTATTGCATTTGCTTGTCATTATCTTCAAAAAATCATTTTATTCAGAAGGAAGATGCTTATTTTCTTTTATCCTCTGGAAGACCAACTATCTTGACATAAACTTTTTGGTTTACTGGAGATATTTACTGAAAACTGCTTGGCAGAAAAAATGTATTCCAAAAAGTCTGTGCAAAAAGAAGAGCTCCAGAAAGTCTGTTCAGAATTAATACTTATTACTGGGAGGTCTTTAGGAAAAAACACCCCAGTTCTCAGTCAACTTATTCCTCATTGATTTGCATCAAACTAGTAAGAAGATCCAGTCTTTGGCAGCCAAAGAGGGCTCTGGCAAGCTTTCCCACTGTAGCACCTTTGGAGCCTTCCCTCATTACCCACTTAAGCAGCATTTGGTAAACTTTTTCTTTTAGTCCATCTCGTTCATAGTCATGATCAATTTCATCAATCTCAGGATCACAGAAGCCCAGTTTACGAGCACAGTGCTTCCACTGTTTAGCCAACTTGTCTCTCACTAGATTCAGATGTTTATCAGTCAGGACAGTAGTATCATCTACAAAAAGGAAAAGAGTATAAGAAAACGGCACTGTTTAACACTTCTGCTCCTTTTGCTGTCTCACCTGTCCTCCCCCAACTATTTATTGGTAATATCTGGAAACAGAATTTTAGTGATAAAATCAGAAGTGGATTTCATGGAACCAGTATTACCCAATGATGCCAGGAAAGAAACTCCCAGTCAGAATGTGTATTCACAGGTCAGTTGCTGGACTTGCTTTTTGATCTGAGGCGATCATAGTTTCTCACTTAAGCCTGCAAAATTGAAAAGCTCCTTCCTAGAGTTCTTATACATCTGACTGATGTCTAGATGATATGTTTTATATCCTGGGACACAATTAATTTGTTTATTTAGGAATATGCCAGGATAGTTTAACTCAGTATTGACCAACGAAAATAAATTAAATTCCAAAATCTTCTAATTTCTACATGAATGAAGTGATCGTTCCCCCAAGCCTGTCAGCATTCAAGAAATGTTTGGACAATGCTCTTAGACATATGGTTTAACTTCTAGGTTTCTCTGTGTGGCATCAGGCACTGGACTCGATGATCTTCAGATAATAACTCAGGTTATTCCATGGTTTTAAACTATAAATTGGGTGAGGACCACTAATCCTAATCTTGCTTCTACCAATTTGAGTGTTGTTATTCCTCTTGTTCTTGATGCATATACATCTATACCTGCATCTGGTGTCCCCTAAGAGATCATGTAACTACAGGACAAATGAGGTACATGGTATTACAGAACATTATCAGCACAAACCCTTACTTGTTTTATACGCTCTTAAATATGAAGTAGAAAAGGACCCAAACATTTATTTCTTGAGTATCAAAGGGAGAAAGCTGTACCAGATAAATATATGGGGAGAATACATCAAAACTAGGAAGATATTTCTCTTACCAAATATACCCGATGCTTCATAATGCATGTAAGTTGCTTCTGTAGCAACAGGAGAAGTGCTGATGTGTTGATTGTGCTCTTCAATCTTCATGTGATTGTAGGATCCAATTTGAATTCCAGAACTGTTACTTATGTTGTACTTGACTGAATCTTCTGTATAAGGGAATTTAATACAACTTCATAAACAAGTGCATACGGTTCAAAATGCCAAGAAGTAACATAAGGAGGAGGAAAGTTTTGCTAATCAGGGAAGTGATTAAATGGTTTTATAGGCATTTAATGCCATTTACTGGCAAATAAGACCATATTTTTATTACGCAGTGTGACATAAAGGTACTTTAGTAAAAGCCCATCCTATTCTATTCTGTGACAAAGTGACATAACCAAGCCTTACATGCTGGTGGTTACTAGACTGTAAATAATGTTCCCTGCGCTTCAGGAATGCGTGGTAGCAGCTGTGCTTTTTGTTGGCTAACAGCTTCAGGAGGTCTGTACTTGAAAGCGCTTTTTGTTTAAATCTTAAAGCCTTCTGCCTCTCAGCTTTACTTTTCATAGATGTAAGTTCAGGCTTACAGTTAGGACTTCCAAGTTCTGCAAGATTGCAGGAAATCATTTCTAGTCACTCGTAATGTTTCTATATTCCATGTTATACTATGCTGTCTCTGTTTCACAATGTATTTCATCCCTGCTATCTAAGTGTGTATTCTTCAGCTGTATCTATTTTTACAGTGCACTACTTGGTGTTTGTTTCAACCATATTTATTTATTTCCCCTTGTTCTGTACTTTTGGTTCTAAGGAAAGACTACAATGTTTTCTGAGATACCTTACCAAAAAACCCTACTCCTTTGTTTTAATGCCTGAATCCTCAGCAATAAAAGTCAACTTGTATATACAACCAATTGCACCGCTAAATTTTGTGCAACTCTGGGAGCTTCCATCTGTGGTTTAGTGCCTGTGACTAGTTAAACACCTAATTTGTTATCTTTTGCTTACAGTTGTCTGATTTCCACACATAACATGAAACCAAGTGACTATTCTAGCCATGTTAGGTGACATCAGTTTTCTCTTGACAATGTTTTCTGAACTCTGTTGGGACAGTCATCCATTAAATGTTCTAATTCTAGTTTAAATGGTGTGTATCACAATCTGGGCCTAAAATTGAAGTACAGATAACTAAAATGATAGACGAAGCTCTGTATTTAGTCACCCAAAATGATGGCGAGATGGACAAACATCCTTGTTACACACCCAATTGCAATGTAAAGTGTGGAAATCTGTGGTCACGTATATAAACCTGACTAAATGTATTTAAGATCTGTTAACGTGAATCTGCTAGTCAGAAATACTTATATGTATGCATGATTAGTTTCTAGAAGTTGCACAAAAGGAATGCATTCTATCACGTCTCAAAATAGTATGATTTCTGGGTTGGTTTTTTTTTTTTTTTTTAGATTTTTTATTTAGGTGAAGGACCAAAGAAATACGTTCACATTTTTAGCTAAAAAATGAAGAAATCTCACGTGTTTGCTATTTTCTTATCTGGTAATGAATCTAGCAAAAGATATGAAAACATGTACAAATGCTTTGTCAATAATAACAGTAAAAGTTACTGTGCTTACAAGTCTCCTTTCCAAAGCCTCTATACTTTGCTTGCTTGTCACTTTTAGGCCATCATCTAGAGACTCTAAGGGGCATATAGTCAAGAAGACAGAAACCTGCTGTTTCACGTTTTCTTTGTGTTAACCACTTAACCCTTTCAAAGCTTGTCCAGTTTGTAATTAAAGAGTTCAGGGTGCCCCAAGCAAGCTTCCAACTCGAAAGGAGCATATATTAACGACTCCTGAGGGACAGGACAGAATTTCAGGGGTTTAAGACAGTTGAACTGTACAGACATGTGCGCCAATGAAGGCTGATAGGCATGAAGCCTGTAGCTAGAGATTTATATTAAAAATTCAGAGCAAAAACCGGGAGGTGTCCCAAATGCATGTGTGGCTCAGGAGTTGGGTAGAGTGGCAGCAACTTGACATTTAATCTAAGAAACTGACTGGTTTAGGTATACAGAGGATCTCCCAATGCCTTCATGATTTTAGAAGCATGAGAACATAAAAGTTGTTGTCCTTGATCCATCAAATAACACATTTAACGGCGTGTACAGGTCCTGGAGACAGGACTTAGTTTTACATACTGGTACTGATAACTTTAGCTATGGTTAGGGGCATTAAGCAACAACATAAATTATTTCAAGACCCTGAAGTTTTTTGCTTTACTGATCAGGATGCAATGCATAGCCTGTTGGCTACCAGGACAGATGAAGGCTAGAGTGCTTACCTGTGCTTACTCTGGGTGCAGTAGGATAATATGTAAAAGTTCCCCTTGTGAAAGAAGTGGAATCCTTGTTACCTAAAAAAGAGGGAAAATAATAAAAAAAAAATGCCAAAAGCATTATGTAAACAAAAAAAGCACATGTACTTAAAAATGACTGCCATATTTATAACAGTATGAGTACACAGTTTGTGCTCTTAAATACAAAGAGATGAGAAGCTCTTTAATTAACAGGATTGCATCTCCTTGAATAACTCTAGTTAAAGCGATGACCTTACTGTGGTTTTTCTCAGTGACCAATAGCCTTAATCATCCTTGGATCCCAATAAGGGCAATGCACTTCCACATGGGTTATGAATATCTGGCTAGTAGACGGCAATGTGGGGTCACAGCACACCACAGTTATGGGCTGAGCTGCCTCTTAGCAGGTATTCAAATTGGAAAATTCAGAACTCCCAAGTGTGCTCCTACTGCTTACCGCTGAGACTGACTGTGGTTTGTATTAACACGCTGCTTGTGAACGGCTCTAGCAAAGGCATGGAACACCACTGCATCTTTCACTGGTGCCAGTCATGTCCAGCAGAGATGTAACCTCCTGCCCAGGGCAGTAATCGATTTGGATGCCCACAGATGAGCTCTGCAACTCAGGATGGGGCAGTAAGAGTGACTGGGTTAGCGTGACCCGACAACTCAATGGAAGAGCTGTAATGCAGCTCTTCTGCATCTCAGTCTGATATCTACCACACTACTGCACACAGCCTCCCTATAACTTTCTTTTTTTCTTTTTTTTTTTTTCTTTCAAACAGATCTTATTAGTGATGTTGACAGTTCTAATCCCTGCCTTCTGACACGACAGCTCTGAGATTCATTTCAGTAAATAAACTCACATAAACACCTAGTCACAGCCTCCGCATAAATAATTTAATAGAACAACACCTTTGTGGCTTTCTGCCTGTAAACAGCTAGGCATCCTTGATTGTCTTGTGAGATGATCTGGAAAAGAATGCCACACTAAAAATATCCAATATTTAGTAGGAGCAGGCTCATGTTTCTCATGCTACCTCTAGTTCCTAGAAGCTGCATCTTATAGGCCTTTAGTTACCATTTATTTTTACTTTCTGACAATGTTCATTTGTTCTCTTCCTTCTTTGTCTCCATACCTTTCTAGTCCACAGCTCACTAGCAAATACTGACAGAGGCTTCCCATCAGCACCAGGCAGAGCTCTCTGGAGAAAAGTTATGAGCCTTGCTGGGTACCTGAGCTCAGGAGTCTCTTACCTTGCTGCAAATCAAGCTAAAAATACCCATCTATTTTCTGAAACACTACAAATGTTGTTTCTGCACAAGCAAAACCTATTGTATAAATGTTAGGTTTCTGAGAGCCAAAAGTTTTCCTTTGCTTTCCTAGAAGGATTGGTAGCAGCTCTTGGGTTTGGTAGCTGCTATAGCAGTATATGCTGTCACTTGGCTGGTAGCTGAAGAGTTAGGCATTGGGTCTGGTGCTCCTCTATTACAGTGATGCTTTAGAAATGGTTCACTTGAAGTTAACAGCATGAAATCAGTGAAAGCAGCATAATGAAGTCAAAGCTAGAGCATTTTAGCAGCCTGGATTAACTTCAAATAAACAAAGACAACTTCATGAAATAAGTTCACTTTGCTATATCACAGATCAACTGTTAGCAGTAAGCAGGTGGTTGTTATATAAACTACAAAACACTCCTGGATGCTTCATTTTTAAAGAACAAGTGGGTCTTCAGAAACAAAGGTGTTGAGGGAGGTGGAATCTCACCTGTATCTGTGTCTGCATTCTTTGGGTACCAGTTTGTACTGGTCTGTGACTGCAGGTTTAGGCCCGATTCAGGCACAGGAGGTTTACTTAGGCTAAAAGTATTGGCTGAACGCAATCCATAGAGACCCTCTGTGTTTCCCGTTAGAAGACTGTTAGGGTTTGGCACACGAAAAACATCCACATTTCCCTGTTTTGGTGCTGTTGCAGCTGGCGGTGGCCAAAAATATGGATTAGTGTTTGATCCTGTTTTTTCAGCTCTTGGATACAGTTCATTCCATTGAGGAGCAGGAGATGGCTTTACAAATGGATCATAGGAAACTCTTTGTCTCCTTTCTTCCTCTCTCATTTCAGGGGTGTATACTATAGGTGGAATTGCTTTATCCATCCGGCTCCCGAATACATGGTAGTTGTATTCACACTGAAGTTTGCTTTCTAGATTATCAGCAGGTGTAAATGAGGTCTCACAGCTCTCAACAGGCTGGTTTTCAGGGGAGGCAGCAAACAGAGCTTCGTTAATCTGACTGGCCATGGGACCTTGAGAGCTGTGTAGAGAATTAGGCTGATCTAAAAGGGAGGAAAAGTAAATATTTGAAATACATCCAAATGCAAGCATATCACTTGTTAGGATGACACTAGAATCTATTAATCTACCTTTAATAATACAGTAATATATAAAAGATGAAAATAAAACATTACTTCTAGCATAAGCTGTATTTTATTTTATAGAATGCCTTTACTGAGAAGTATTACAGATTTTTATCTAGGAGGTATAGGCTTGTTTAAGCTATCGGTGTCAAAATCTCACTTAGTCAAGTGGTGTCAGAATTCACTGCATACTCTGCTTATGTTGACATCAAGTTCTCAACCACTGAAACAAACAGTTCCTGGAGGCATTCAAAGGGTCTGATTTAATAGTGTATCTCCACTGGCCTTAACCATGTTTAATCAGTGCAAAATTGGAGTGTAACAGGATGGAAAATAACACCGCTGTAATAGGTGTTACTTCGCACAGCACAAATAATTTGTCGTTAAAGTCATGTTTGCAAATGATTATGTAAAATATTCTGTCTAGGTATTTCATGATGAATCCTTTTTGTCTAGCTTATTCGTCATAGTCCAAAAGAATACACTTTCACACGTAACACCTACCAGGTAAAATAGTTTGCATCATCTACATCTTTCAAACTAATTTTCACTATCAAAGGAAGCTCTACTTAAATCTTGAACTACACTGAGTTATGATCTGGATCATGGTGCAGCATTCCAAGACTAAACAAGAATGTAAAAATCTGCTTGTTGTTACTTTTTCTTGTGTTTTTAAGGGTAGGACTACAGATGCTTTCTTAAGAAGTTCTGAAAGCTTCACAGTTGTCTAGAAAACATCGTACACTGACTAAAGCAAGAGACTCTTACAGACCACTATAAAATTGGAATAAAGTGCATGTATGTGCTTCTATTTAGCTCAGATAATGCCAGTGAACTCTTTTTTTTTTTTTTCCAAATTACATGAATTCAGTCTGTATTAGGCAGGATCAAAACTAGTTCCTTTTGATGGCTGTATATTAGTACACCTTCAGTCTGACTCGCTCTGCTTCTTTTGTTACTGCTGCTAGAGAGGGACTGGGAGGAATAAGCTAATACAGAAAGAATCTCATGAAAAGTGACAGCTATTAGCAATTCAGTATTAGCATAAACTATATCACATCCATTCTCCAGGGCAAGCTTGAGATGTAGGAACAGATCCTGTGGGATATCTTTCACTACCACTGCCTGAGTAATGCCCATTGACTGGAGAAAAAAACCCCTGACTTTGACTGACAGCTGTCAAGATAGTATCTTTCTGAAGTGTGGATTCACAATAAAACTTTTGTATTTAAAACACAAGAGCGTCTGTAATCTGCTGCAGTCATACATGATTCTTTCTGCTAGGGAAATGTAATTATACTCGTTTAAAAATATAGCAGTGGGGCTGCCCTAATAAGTCCATCAGTTCTACTGAGGAACAGTTACAGCAAACCTAGCTTTGGGGAAAATTTATTAGTTGCATGTTACAATTTAACACTATTGATTTAATAATGTCTTTCAAATGGTGTGAGCAAACTTAGAAGGATTTTATTTCTACTGAATTTGATGTTGCTTGTAAATCAGTGCTGCAAATATGATCCTATATCCTTTGCGATTAAGTAACTTTGGTAAAAGAATTCCAGATACACTACTACAGAACTGTAATGATATCTTCACATATTTTAGAGAGCGCTCTATAAAAACATGAAACATGCAACTCATCCAAGATTTGATAGGAAATATTGGAGAAAGGAGATAAAATTAATCTATTTGTGCTCCTCAGATAGATTCCATAGAGACCTTGATCATAAACAAAGGAATACGTTGTAACTATGCACCCTGGTCATATTCAGAGCATTCATGAGAAAGGCTGGAGTGCGAAAAAGTAAAGTCTTGATGAAATTAAAGCCTACAGACTAAGCAGTTGGCATGACTAAAAGGATGGGAAGAAAGATTAAGTATGCAATGTAATTATCAAAGTGACCATTGAAAAGTCTAGTGTTAAACAAAATTTTTGGCATGGGAGAGGAAAGAAAGGGAGTGTAAAATGAAATGGGTTCAAACTGTAGACTGTGGAAAATTCAAAACAGTAAGTATGACTTTTGGGAGCCAATATAATCTTTACAGTGACTACAATTCTGTCTGAAGCGCTCAATAACTGAGTCTTTTCATAACCCCTTAATGGTAAGATTTCTGACTTCGTACGCGTACACAACTTTTATCTTTGGCAGAATACACAGAATAATGACGTGCTAGTGACTTACCTACTTGACCATTACTGGTATCTTCTGCTACAGCATCTATTTGAAGGGATTGCATCCTATTCAGCAGTTCATTTGACTCGGGCCACATTTTCTGCATGTAAGAAAGAACAAATGATCGAGTTATAGGCAAAAACTTAACCAAAGGACCTGCAGAATAGGAAACAGCACAGCTTCACAGTGAAGCGGTCTGGATGAACAGATTCTGTGCATCTGTGGAAAGAGATGCCATACTCTTACACAGAGCACAGCCTGACAGAAAATACCCAAATACCCATTGCTTTGCTACAGATGGGCAAAATTGCAAAATCTTTTCTTCAATGAAGGGAGGAACGACTGCAACGCAAATGCAGCATGTAATACTCTGAGTTGGCCACACAACACCCTTGCCTACATGAGTACAAGCTTAATCCAGACAGATTGGTTTTGGATTGACTGTCTTGACTTCATAGCTAGACTGTCTGCAAGCAACCTCAGTGAGAGGATGCTGCTGAGGTAAAGGTAGCAAACGTGCATCCTGTTTTGTGGATCTATATTTAGTAAGTACATTCATGAACAGAGAAGAGATGAGGAAGAAGATTTACATTCAGGTATGGCCATATTGACTTTTATGAAGAGTATTAGGAACAATGAGTTCAGAGCAAGTCTTCAGAAAGATGTGGTACAATTTCCTTTCTGTAAACCGTCATCGTTACTTCAATAGAGTGAAGGAAAAATCCATTCCCGTTCTACTCTTTTGATGTTCCTATTATTCAGACTTCATGTTAGTAAATTTTTTTTTTTTGCATGGAAAAACTATTTTTCAATTCCCCCCCCATGCTTCTTACTCATAAAATAATTTCTAAAAGTAGGATGTACCTGTGTTTGTACGTACTTTCACAGATTAAAAATCAACAACTACTATCTCTTCTCAAAAAATCTATTTCCTTCTGAAAGCAAAACATGACATTCTAAAGTGCATTACAACCTAGGTCTTTAGATTTTTACTTGAGTAACTGAACTAGTCGAGCAGGGGGGCTGGACCAGATGAGCTCCAGAGATCCCTTCCAACCTTAACCATTCTGTGGTCCTCTAGTTAGGAGGCTGTGGACTCTGCTTCCACAGTTGGTAGCTGTGGGGGGAGAAGGCTATGCCCAAACCCTCTAACTCATGTTGCTACTGAAGTGCTACCAGTAGTTCACCACACTGACTTGCCTTGGATGCTGTATTTGCATTCTGTGCACTGATCAGAATGGATGCTTTCCTTCCTGAGAAAGTAATAGACTCATGGCCCATTTTCTAAATAGTGTTTTGGTCCCTATGATTTAAGAGGTATGTTTGCAGACCGCTAAGGCAGTGAGTATAATTGGCCATGATCTGATTTGGGGACGCTATCATAAATTAGATGTATATACTCTCACATTCGTGAGCTAGTTTGGTCAAATCAGTCCAGGAAATTTGTTTCATCAGTTTCATTTTACAAAATTCTACCGCTTTTTTGAACAGTCACTGGTGCTTCATAAACATCACATGTTTTCTAAAGCAGAACTTTCATTTCCACAATTGTAGACTTTGTGACAGAAGTACACACTTTAAAGAAAACTGTAAATGAATGGTTTCACAAAGGCAGTTGTTTTTCTTTCCTTAAAGAAAGTTGCTTTTCTTTCATTCCATACCAAGTTAAAATAACTTGGTATGTATCCTTCTGAGTCTCACTTCACTGCAAAGATTAAACCCCTAATGCCAGGAGTCTCACTGATAGACATCAGTACTACCAAAGTGATTAAATTAATAAAATCTGTGATAAAAAGGTTCCATAATCAGCCCAATTGTTCAAGAAGTTCTCATTCTCTTATTTTCATTCAAGAAATCATTCTTTGTATCAAAATTTATAAATCTACAGCTAGAAAAGTAAGAGAAACCAACTTGGACACTCAGGAAAAACACCCAATTTCAAGTTTCCCTGGTTGTTATTACTATGGTATAGCTTCCTCGTCTCAAGCAGGCTGAGACTCGTTAGACACTGCACACAGGACAAAAAATTACCAAGAATTTACAGAGTTTCTTTTACACTTACTCTAAATCAGATTCTGGCACTTTTGAATCTCTAGGAAGACTAACATTTTATTTCATGCGTGAGACTTAATTGGATATATGAGGAGCTTTTGCAAAGTATTATCAAAGAATCAGGGTGCCACTCAGGTAGGAATAGACCTTGGGGGACCTCAGGCCCACCTTCTGCTCAAAACAGGGTCACTTATGGGATCAGAGTTGGTAGCTCAGAGCTTTGTGCAGTTGTGTGTTGAAAACCTCCAATGATGGTGACTGGACAACCTCCTTAAGTAACTTGCTCCACTGCTTAGCTGTCCTCATGGGGAAAAGTTTGTTGTTTTTTGTTTTGGGTTTTTTTTTTCCCTCTTGCATCCAGTTTGAATCTCTCTTTTCAGTTTATGTTCACTGGCTCTTGACCTCCTACTATGCACTGCTGTGAAGAACTTGGCTCTGTCTTC
The DNA here is from genome assembly GCA_013400035.1 of Rynchops niger. Classification (NCBI taxonomy): domain Eukaryota; kingdom Metazoa; phylum Chordata; class Aves; order Charadriiformes; family Laridae; genus Rynchops; species Rynchops niger. Next base: position 177,951 of record VXBH01006632.1, on the reverse strand, counting down.
TCAATAAACTCCTCAGAGATAGGGGCTGGCTGCTATTTATGTCCCCCCAAAGCCATTGCATGTCTGGACTGAAACTGCCCTGGTCCCTCAGCCCCATCTCATATGACAGGACTAACTAATGCCAAGCAGATCTGATTGATCTGTGGCCTGTGACGCTGTTGGTATAGCCTGGGATGCTGCTGACCTTCCTGGCTGCCAGGCAGGCTGTGGCTGATGCCCAGGTCGCTGCTCACCACCACCCTGAGGTCCTCTTCAGCAGTGTTGCTCCCCGGCCAGGCAGCCCCCAGTTGGCACTGAAGCCAAAGGTTATTCCAGGGGCAGCATCTTGCACTTGTCCTTTCAGAATTTCGCAAGGTTTCTGTCACCCCATGTCTCCAGCCTGCAGCTGGCAGCCTTGCCCTTGTAACTGTATTGACTGGTCCTCCTAGTCTGGTGTCACCTGCGCACCTTATGAGAGTATGCTCCATCACTTCCCTGAGGTCACTGATAAAGGAGTAACCAGGGAAGGTCCCAGAACAGTAGACCTTTGCACTACCACAGTTGTTACTGGCTTCCAGATGAAGTAGGACCCATCAACCGCTACCCTCTGAGACTCGTCATCCAATATGTTTTCATCTGCCTACCCAAACTTGGATACAAAAATATTTTGGGAGACAGTGTTGAAAATCTTCCTGAAGCTGAGGTAAATGAGATGTACTGCTCTCCCCTCGTTCACAAATCCAGACACATTACCACAGAAGGAAATCAGGTCGGTCACGCATGACCATTCTCAAAGTGTCAGAATCTGGCTATAACTGGGGTCAGGGAAAGAGGATGTGGGGAACTGATGCTTTAAAATGCTTAGAAATTTACTCACTTTTAACTTCTTCAGATCATCTTCAATATTTTTTCCTAAATTTTGATAGTAAAATGGCTTGTATCTTTCACTAATTTCTGCAAAAAGAAAAGAACTAAGTGAAAGTGGTTTTCAATGGAAAATAAGTGATTTATACTGTTAAATTTCATGGATAAGGATTGAATAAAGACTTGTATGAAGTCAGGAGCAAGAAGTTTATTTAGCCTTAATATAGTAACAAGAATAATATGATTTCTAGGGATTTTGTTGTTGTTGTATTGCTTTTGAGGGTGAAAGCTCTCCGTCTACTATCCGTGGCTGACAGCACCTTGACTTGACTGGCCAAAAGATTGGTTGTCCCATTTAAAAAAAAAATAAGATACATTCAGTTACATTCAGCTACCTGATAAACAACTAGCCTGTCTCTGCTAAAAATGGAATTACTGAAATAATCTACTAACATGGTAAATATCAGTAGACTGCACATGGGAAAATTAGAAGCTAAAACCCAGTGCGAGCATAAACTCAATCCAATAGCAGTAGATTATGTCGGTTATATATGGAAATAGTAGAGGGGTTCCTCCTGGTATACAAATTTCCTCTGAGTATTTAAGTACATGCCTGTTGTTTATGAAGCTCTTGGTGCCCCTGTCTAAATCCAAACCTCCATTTCCTGTTAAGCGTAGGGGGGTTTTTTGTGGTTTGGTGGTGGTTTGTTGTTATTTTTTGCTTGTTGGTTTTTTTGGGGATTGAGTTTTTTTGGGTTTTTTCTTTTTTGGCACTACATATTGAGGCAGAAAGAAGAGACACGAGGAGATTAAGAATTTTGACTTATTTGCTGAATGCTCTTAGTCTCCTTCCCAGACCATTCAGTCAAGACTTTTACTGACTGCAAGTGTTTTGGGACCTGACCACACAAAAAGACGATTAGCTAGTCAAAGGTTGTTGCATTGCTCCTGGAAGGCTAAACTGGGACAGCTTTTGAGGCTAGTTTCAATAGGGTAATTTCTCAGTCATGCCCAAGATATACACTCTGCCCCTTGATGTTAGTTTTTTTGTAAATTTCAGCAGGAAAATTGTACTATGCCTAAGACAAATTATCAGCAGGTATAAAGTGTCTTCGCTCCATCCACTCACTAGTATTTCTCAAACCTGTAGATGTTGGACCATACCCCATTTTAGTCAGGGTACAGGAAACAGGCCTCACTGGGCATGTGAATTGATATTTCTGTTTTCAAAGCAAAAATGTATATTTGAAGAGGAAAACACCCAAGTTTGTTTTGCTGCATTACAAACTATTGACAGACACATAACAAAAAGTAATCCCAAAGTAATGCCTTACCTGCAAAGGTTGGCCGTTTCTCTGACTCTTTATCCCAGCATTGTTTCATTAAGTCAATAATTTCCACTGGACACTTCTCAGTGATCTCCTTTATGTCTGGTCTGTTTCCATTCATGACACCAAAGCAAATCTGGGCTTCATTTATACCATCTGAAAAATAAAATTTCCTATCAGATCCTGATCATGAGTTTTGCTACCTTTCCATAGGTAAAAGAAACAGTAAAGCAGCTTCCTGTGTGTTTGTGGACATGTAAAAGAAGACTTCAAAGAAAGATGCCCGATGTACAGCTACACATCTCTCACATTAGTGAATCCGAATCCACTGCCCTGACTCCCACAGATTAGAGATTCATTTTAAGATTAATGAATTCACTTTTATATGTAAAATGTGCCCAGTGCGAGTAAGGGTGACAGATCTAGCTCCCTACATCCTCAATCTCAGTTATGCTCTGCGCTGGGTATGAACACAAAGATGGCCACACAGACAATGTTGAGCTGTTGCGTTAACGAAAAAATCCATTCAAAATGATAAAGACATTACTCTGGACGCGTAACCAGCCCACCTTAGGAAATAGCGTACATCAAAGTATCCATCCTGGCCTGCCCAGTGTTTGTCTTCTGCCACTGAGTGCAGGTTTATGCCCATACCACGTGGATGTGAAAAGACTGGGTTCATGCTTGCATTTCAATTCAAATGTTCTTGTCCACACTTAGAAATCAGGAATGATGCAACAAATGCCTCTTACTGGCCATGAGATGCCGAACAGGTGCCATTCTTGGGCATAGGCGATTTAATCTACTAATCTTAACTTCATAACTTTAAATGCTTAACATTTGTAACTTAATTTTGTGATAGTGTCTTTGTGGGAGTAACTTACGTTCATATGGCTCTTTGTCAGCAAAAATTGCCCAGATCACTATGCCGAAGCTGTAAACGTCTGACTTCTCCACAGGTTTTACATTAAGACAACTTAAGTGCTCTGGGGCCATATAGAAAAGGGTCCCAGCATTGTTCTGGAAAGTGCTCTTGATTTGCTTCTGTCGGACAGTCTCTTCTTGGGTGAGCCGGCTCCAGTTCTTAAAGGAGGCAACACCAAGATCTGCAATCTGAAAAATGAGACACATCAGAGCTACAGCTGGGATGAAGAGGAGATAAACAAGTATTTCACACAGTGCTCAATTTTATAATGAATAGTTAGTAGTAACTTATCTAAAAATGTAGCACTGCAAAAAATATAACAACAAGAAAGGAAAGCAAATTATTTGTCATTTTATCGGTGGGTTTTTTTTGCCTAAATAAAATATCACTGCCAACTGGGAACCGTTAGGCTGAACCTTCATTATTAACTTAACCACACTTGGAACAATCACACAATGTAATGAAAAAGGCTTGGTTTTGCTCATATTGACAATTACATTCAAGATCTGCTTACAGTTCTCATGGCAGAACAGAAGCAGCTGAGATTCAAATCCAGAAGTAATCTATGAGATGGCCAGATATCCCTCCTCCTTCACTGCCCTTTCCATTTAGAATCCATTTAACTCAATTTCCTTAGATCCTCCTACAGAAAGGGGGAGGACGAGGACCTAAGGTGATGTGATATCCCTAGCCTGTATCAGGAACAGCGTGGTGAGCCGGACTAGGGAAGTGATCATCCCCCTGTACTCGGCACTGGTGAGGCCCCACCTCGAGTACTGTGTTCAGTTTTGGGCCCCTCACTACAAGAAGGACACTGAGGTGTTGGAGCGTGTCCAGAGGAGGGCTACAAAGCTGGTGAGGGGTCTGGAGGACAAACCTGATGAGGAACAACTGAGGGAGCTGGGGTTGTTCAGCCTGGAGAAGAGGAGGCTGAGGGGAGACCTTATCACCCTCTGCAACTACCTGAAAGGAGGTTGTAGAGAGATGGGGGCTGACCTCTTCTCCTTGGTGACAGGTGATAGGACGAGAGGAAATGGGTTCAAGTTATGTCAGGGGAGGTTTAGATTGGATATTAGGAAACATTTTTTCACTGAAAGGGTTATTAAACATTGGAATAGGCTGCCCAGGGAGGTGGTGGATTCACCATCCCTGGAGGTGTTTAACAAAAGGGTAGATGGGGTACTTAGGGACATGGTTTAGAAGTGGCTTTTATCAGGGTAGGTTAGTGGTTGGACTTGATGATCTTAAAGGTCCCTTCCAACCTCAGCGATTCTATGACTCTATTCTATGACTCTATGACATGGAAAAGGATAGCATGGAATAAGTTAAAGCAAGGATAGCTGGGTACTGTGCACTTAACAAGGTGGCATTACTGAAACCTTAGGGTGGAGTTTTACAACTAAACTAATGGCTGAAGGTGAAGAAAATAATCCTTCCCTTGTTTCCCCACAACCTCTGCCTCCTCCTCCTGTTCCAGCTCTGACACTTAACCTGATGCTGGGAAGACCTAGCGTCAGGCACTCAAATGGCTGGCTGAACCAAATGCTCCCCAATAGAAGGGCAGCACTGCCAATGAGGCAAGTCGTAATCTGCTGGTTTGGCTTCCTAAATCAGGGCAAGGTGGTCAGATTAGCATGAGTGCTAATACCAAAGGAACAGGAGGTCAACAGGAGAGAAAAGATGGAAGAAAATGTGACTGCCTCTCTTGGCCACAGGCAGCTATCAAACTGAGTTGTGCAACCCAATCACTTCAGATAAAACTGAGGTGACGCCTTGCCTCGCTTCTAAATCGCTTTTCTCTGTTGTTGCCTCTAACTATCTCTTGAGTTTCTGAAGCTTTGGCTAAATTTAGAGGTATTCTGAGGGAGAGGAAACGTAAGTGACATCCTGCTGAGGAAGTAGGAGTCCAAGTTCATGTCTACAAGTGAGAGGAGGTCTAATGTGATAGAGGAAGTTATGATATAAATCTTCCTACATTTGCAGTTTCCTATAACAACTGTTTCCCTTTATAAATATTGGCAATGCTAGACACATTCAAGCAGATAAATCATACAACAGCTACCTTAAATTATACTTTTGATCAAGCTACTTAAGGAAGTCTGATCTGATTCTGAATTTGATCCTGGTTCCAGTTCAGTGATGATAGCCTAGTTTGGTCCTGTCCATATAAGCAAGCTGAAACCCAAAAAACCATACAACTTACATTTAAAGCAGATCATGATTAATTAATTTAATTTTTTGGGGGAAAATAATTTGAAAAATTAGTTTATATCTCTTATCTACAAGCTGCTCATACTGCACTGGGACTTGCTACTGCAGTAATCTTGTCAAACCCCTTCTCAGTAATATATGTTTGAGAAATATTGAATGACAGAGCTCTCTTCACAGGAATCTATTCTGTAGTTTCATATTGTAATGGGGTGATTATTTCAGCAACTCACCTTGGCTAGAGACAGGATGTTTGATGAGGATTGCTGCAAATTCTACTGTTCATTCAGTAGTAGACTCTGTATCTACGTGTCTTTATCCAAAAGCCCACTAACGTTAATAGAAGGGCTTCGGAACAGGCTTATAAACCACTCTTTGAAGTAGCTTCCTGATGCTTTTTTTTTGCAGCTGCTGGCTGTCATTTTAAAAGGATGACTAAGGGGAAAAAAAGAGAGAGACAAAAGAGGAAAAGAAAATACGCAAAAGAAGGAAAGGAATAAAAAGGAAGAGGTAAAGACAGGAGGAGAAATTACAGCAAGAAAGGACAAAAGACATGATCCATAAGACATTTTGTTTCAATCTCTGCATGTTAAGGTTTGTTTTTTCTTTCTAGCTGTTTGTTATTTGTAGTTCATTAATTCTCAACAATATTATTCATTTTTTTAAATACACTTAGTGGTTTGGTTTTTTTTCATAAATGGGGGGAAGATTATACAAACCTCAAGCTCAGAGGTTTTATAGGCCACCAGACTTCAATTACCCGCTGCTAACGCTCTCTTAGCGATAGCTCACTAGACTACAAAGGAGTTCATCTACCAATCAGGAATACTAACGAATGCAGCTGAACTGGATTCTTCAACCCAAATCATCAGCTTGCTTCATTTACATTCTAACAAGTACCTTAATGTGGAAATCTGTGTCCACAAGGATGTTTTCTGGTTTTAGGTCTTTGTGTACGAAGCCTTGCTCATGCAGATAAAGCATTCCTTCTGCAATCTCCAGCACAAAACGCCCTTTTACCGACAAAGGCAGTGGGTGCTAAAATAAAGAACAGAAGTACCAGCTATTAAAAAATGCTATTGCAATCATCAAATTAAAAATCAGTCTTTAAAAAAGTTTTCTTTTTCAGTCCCAAGACTACCTCTGCTCAAGCCAGGGTAAAAAAGAGCCGAGGACTTTCTTGGATCTAAAATTTTGCATTAAAGTAATTCTAGAGTCACTCCATATTTATCCAAGCGTTCTTCTTTAGCAAGTTCTCCGCATATATCTACAAACACTTCTACAACTCCGAACCGATAACTCTCATCTGCTCCTCTTTGATGTGCAGGAAAGCCATAGCTGTCCTCTGCTGTCTCTAGAGAAGGCAGGGCTGCCACTGGCCCTTTCATACAAGAAAGAAGAATGAGAAACTAAAGACTCCATTCCTTGGAGATAGCAGTAACATCCTGTCCCTTTCAAGCATCATATCAACCCCAAGGAGTGGCAAGGGATGAAGCAATTCACTGCTCACTTTCTGTAGCACTTTCATCATGTTCCCCCGGTCCACATACTCCATCACAAGTGAGTAGTTGCCGTCTTCCAAAACTATACCTAGTAGTTTTACCACACGGTCATGTTGCAGTCTGCGCATAATCCTGCCTTCTTCAAGGAGGGAGGCATTATATCTGTAAAACAGACATTACACTGAACTTAGGTGTCAGGCTAGAAAGAACACTGGGATGAAAACGTGTTAATTCATAATGACAACGGTGGCCAAAAATGTCAACATCCCTAGAGCCACTGTAAGATGAACCATACCTTCAGCTGGTTTTGAATTGATACAGCTTTGTTCATGCCAGGTTATATTCTCTAAGTCTCAAATGCCTTGCACAGAGACTGTCTGCTCCGCCTGATTTTAAGGCCTGCTTTTCAGAAAGTGCATCAGCATTCTTTCTGTAGGTGCACTGCTGACATTGCTGAACTGGGGTGGGATCAGGACATGCAGGGCTGAAAGAGCCTTTGGATGAGGAGGATCAAGACGCACCCCCCTACCTCTCGTACAGGAAACTATACAGGTCTCTTTCACGAAGGGCTGGTATTCATGTTCCAATTGGATTTATTACAGGGGATCCACCCACATACTGGATGGTGATAACATTTACTAACAATTAGTGGTTTAGAATGAATTCAAAGCCTAACTTTACCTGGGCCTCAGTAAAATCCATCAGTAGTCACAGGTACACAGCTGGGAGCTCACTAAGGGTGTTAAATGGTACCCATTATATTAAATAGTCTTATTTTTACTATTGTTCCTGTTCTAGTTATTGGGCAAAACAGTGTAAGAAAATCTTGAGACTATGTTGCTTGCTAATGCTTTCCTACTCTATGACTTTAGAGGAAATTGCTTTCTCCTTTTGTGTTCCTCCAGTACTAGAGAAGAAAGAGGCTGCTTTGTTTGCATTAGGCTCATCTGTAAATCTGCTGAAGACTTTTGATTCAAGACTTTAAGGAAAAACAAACTTATGAACCTGTGTAGCAGGAAAGTAAAAACACAAACCCCAAAATAAACTAGGCAGGCTTGTCCTTTTTAACTGTGTTCATCCCAAGCTGTCAGTGCAGTCTGCAAACTGCTACAATCTCTTAATTCACTTTCCACCGGCAAAATAAAAACTCTGTTAATTTATTTATTATAACCCAAACCGGAAGAATATGGGGTTTTGTCTCTCTCTAGTGGATGACTCATGGGAGTTTTAGGTTTATCACGGTTCTGAGGTAGTAGAGCTGCAATGTGACCTGAATTCATTCAAATGAACAGCTAATTCAATCCTTGAATTAAACCAGTGGGCTTGGCTCACTCTGCTTTTTCTCAAGGGACAGAGGGTTACATTCTTGGTATTACACATGTTGGGCTGGAGTCCTGCTGATAGCTCGTGTGTTTAGCTCGTAGTGGACATCTACGGTTGGACAACTGTATTGAAAATTGATCTGTAAGCTTGAAAATATCACGTGCCCACTGAGTTTCTGCCTTTTTTAAATGTGCAAGATTCTTAAAAACTCACAGTAATGCTCGCTTTGGAAGAGAAAATGGGAACTTCACTGGAACAATGAGTTAAAACTAAAAAAGTTGGCTCATAAGGGAAAAAAAAATTTCAGGACAGCTGCTAGTACTGTCTTAGAGTATTTTCCCCACATATAGTAACTCCGGAATCCAAAGATCTCAAATTATTATACTTTATTTAGGTTTATTTCCATTGAGTTTAGAAGATTCCTTAGACTAACTGAAAGATAAAAATCAGAACAAAGATCTGTGACTTACTCAGCGCGCTGGGGTCCTGTATATACTTTTTTTAATACTACATATCCATGTTTCTTGTGAAAGCATAAAGAAATTGTTCCAAATCCTCCAGCATCTAATTGTTTTTTTTCAAGCAAATCCTGGGTGTTCATATGGATGTCTTCCAGCGACATGTTTGCAGTCTTTGTGGTTTAGCAATTAAAACAGAGTCAAGTACCCTAGTGCTTCTGGACCTGTAGCGTAAAGCAGGAAAAAGAAGTGTCATTATCAAGCATTTAGCTGTTCCACTAAATAAGCGCCTATGTAAGGAGTGGGACACAAGCGTATACTCTTGTGACCCTTATGAACAAAGGACCTCAGTTTGAAACCAAAGATGCTGTCGTTCTCACAGGATCAGACCTAAAGATCCCAACGATTTATCCTGTTAACCCATTACAGTTACTTTAAGTCGATGTAAAAACATTTGTTCACCTGAAAGATTTCAAAGTGCTGTTAATAAATAGTTTTTATCCATATAATATGCAGTAGATCGGCACTGTCCCTACACTTTGTATGTGCAAAAATTGAAAGCTAGAAAATTCAAGGGCCCCAGTCCCAGAGGCAGGTAGTGCCTTTGCCTGAACATGGGCTTGTCAGGTGTCCGGGTACTTATATAACTCTGAGCCACCTTTTGGGCACCTTTGCAAATCCATCTCTACAGGGTTTGCTTAAAGCTTCAAACAAACAAATAAAAGGTTTCTCTGCAGGGTGAAACAAAGAACCCAACTTCCGTGGGAAACTTCTTTCCACAGCCGTCCGAATTTGTCTGAGACAAGTGCCAGGAAGGACTGTGGTAGAGACATAAGGCAACTTCTCTCCTGCCCCTCAAAAAGAAGAGGAACAAAGAAATTGTGCAGGTTTGCAATATCTCCTAAGTGCACCAAGAGAAAAGGAGAGTTGGGGGAGCCTGTGAAATGGGTAGATAAGTAAACCCCAGTGGATGCCAGAATAATTTTAAGCCTTTGATAAAGCTGTCATGCTCTCTTGCCTAACGTGTCTCTCAGGAGCTATAACCTTAAAAGAAGGCTGGGCAGCTGGTACCTTTGGCACATGCCAACAAGCCCAATTGCTAGCACAGGTGAGAGCCACAAGCTCTGTTTTTTTCCCTCACTGAAGGTACCTTAAGCACCTTCCATCAAATAAAGAAAGAGTTTGCTGAGAAAAGGCAAAGTCCAATGGCTGTTCAGTTTCCATTCCTCTTGGGTGACTATGACGCAGATATACAGAACTGGGAGAAAGGCACCATTTCCAAGTGCTGCTATCAGCAACAGTAAGTCGGCTCATTCGGGTAATTAAGAGCCCTAAATAGTGTAGCAAAGGGACCGACAAATTTTTCAGACCAGCAAGCGACTGTCTGTAAACTACTGTGTACCTGTATCATCAAACCTCTAATTGAAAAAATGGCTTAATGTTGTTACGAATATCAGCTGCAGCCTAATTTCCCCAGCCTTGTTCTGGAGCCTGGGAGCTAAGGAGGTAGTGAAAGTGTCTGGAGAAAGCAGGTGTCTGAGGGAAGAGGGATGTTTACAGGCAGATTTGGAAATTGTCTGGTCAGTTCAGTACTGACAAGCCAAAATAGGGAAGACTCAACTTAATTAAAAAAAAAAAAAAAGGTTGTGCCTGTAGAAGAAAAAACGCAAGAGCTTCCTCTTCCAAGTGGATATATACTGTATGGGCTGTTGCCTTATAGACAGGGAACATCTCTAGATCTGGCGCAGTGCACTCTCTTCAGAGTTTTCTTCTTCGGCTTTCCTGACTTTGAAAGGATGCAGATTTTTGTCTTGCTGGAGTGCTAGCCTGCATTACGAGCACAGGACTGAGGACATGGCTGCATTTGTTTAGTAAGAAGGTAAGCCCTGCTATGCCTAATGCCTTTCAGGGGAGAGACAGTTGTTGTGTTTTGTTTGTTAGTTTTTATTTTTTTAAATTGCTTTACAGTTAATCAAACAGCTGAATAACAAATGACTCACAGCAGTGCCAGGAATACTCACTGCTGCTCTCCTACGTGAGCTTTCGTCTCCCTGGAGGTTTCTGGTGATGGTTCTCTGGCTTTCTTGGGGTGGTGCTACTGACTGTTGTGCAGACGGGGCGGGTGTCACAGGTACAAAGGCCTGAATTCAGTCGTGAGACTTTAACTTGGCATGAAGTAACATCTTGCTTCTTTATCTGGGGTTTTCCTTTCAAGAACTGGTTCAAAGTCACATATCTACAGTAATTTTACCATGCTAACAGTAATCATGCATCTAGGTAGTAGTTATTCTTGTAAGAATTGCACATGCTCTTCTTGTGAATGAAAATTAACATGTGTTGTTGGATGCTGAATTTCTAAAGTTGCATTAATACTATAGATATCTTGGGGCTGCCATTCAATACCATACAACCTGCTGAAAACCAGCTCTGCCTCAAACTGCAACAACATAGGACCTTGTTCCTATTTACGTTGCTCACACCTGTTGCTACCAAGCAGCATATCATCAAGGTAACCAGAAGGCCTGGAAATTCAGAAGAAGTAATAACTTCTGAAATCATAAGATATCTACTGAAATAAGCTGGCTAACACTCAACACAGAGAATTTTCTCATAAGAAGGGAGGGAACCCTCCTCCTTGGGCTCTGCTATTAGGATGTTACTACCCTCTATTGTTGTTAAGTACTGAGGTACTCTGAGTAAAAGCTTTTTGACCCTAGGACTTATTTCAAACCCTAAGTTTTTTGTAGGATGGATATCACTGGAAGGCAATCTGTAGCCAGGTTTTCAAGCAAAGACTGCTTATTTCGGTACACTATTTAACAGGAGGTATTGTCTGATGTTACCTGGAAGCGTTAGTTGGTAAAGAAATCAGGGAGAGAAGCTTGAAGGCTCAAGTTCATTCCAAGCTTACTGCTCTTTATTGGTAATTCATGGTAATTCAAATGTATCCTCAGTATCCACTTATGAATACACATCCTAAGCATCCACTTATGATACACCAGTGCATACACTACGTATCTGTGGTTAAGAGAACAGAAATTTTGTAGTTTGGTTTAGCCTAACCTTACAGAAGCTACGCGTACTTCTAGGGGCAAATTTGTGTTCTATGAGGTAGCCCTCCATCTGTATACTTGATTGATTATAAAGCAGTTTGGTTTTTTTCTTAATATGCTATTCTGAACATCTGTATTGGGCTGGTTTCATATTTAACAAGCGCCAACATGTGTTATGAAAATTTTGAACACTGGTTGCTAAAAGAGAGGGATTTTTGCCTACTAGTATGTTTTGGTTTTCTTTAGAGAGGGATGAAAGTGTAGTAAGTGGTTTTGTGGCATTTTTCTTTTTAATACCATGGTTATGTTCTCCCCTCTAACGTCCAAAGGGCACATAAACTCCCAAGAATCATGACCTGGTCATTAGGTCATATCGGGCCTGATCACCATTCAAAAGTGGTTTGCTCGAGCCTAACGATCTGTTACTGATCTGATGTCGATCTTGCGCAGCCCGCACAGTTAAGGAGGATTGCTGGGCGCATCAGCGTGGTAAAGTAAAAAAAGGTCACGCAGTAATTACAGCCCTTTTGGCCTAATGATACTCACAGGGCGCAAGTTCTTGAGAGGTGTTACAAGGTATAACTGGAGAAAGTGAACCAGTTTGCAAGCACCAAAACTCATGGCCATTTAGTTATCGGTCGGGAATGGAAGGGAATAACAAACAGGAACCAAAGCTGGTATCACCAATATGGGTAATGGGAGATAAAGGGAAGGGTCCATGCAGCTGAAGACAAAAATACTGCATGCGTGGATGTTTCAAAAGCTGTCAGTGCATCTCAACTCTATTGCTGTAACTCTCATAACCCACTCCTAAACCTAAACCTTCCCCTTACGCTAAGGGTTTTCAGCTGCTGCCTCTTTTCACTGAGGAATGATTTTTACTTTTTATTTTAGAAATAGCAAAGAAAATACCCGTGTCAGACCAGCAGCAGGTTACAAAAGGCAACCCGTGGGAAGGCGAGGAGGAGCCAAGCCCAGGGAAGCGAAGGTGTTGATGACACACGAGTTTTCATAGGACCAGAGCAGAGGGAAACACCCGGCGAGCGCCGGTGGGGCTGGAGCAGAGGGAAGGCGGAGAGGGGAACGGAGGGGGTACCTGCAGTGGCTTGCGCCAGTACAGCTGTGTCACCGAACACAGCTGTGACAAAAATGTGCACTCTTGTAAGAGAACGGGCCGTCTGGGCTGCCCCGTCCTGCCGCGGCTGTCGGAGGAAGGGACCAGCCGGTGCCGGGCCTTCCCGCTCCGGCCGAGCTCGGTCCCCGCAGCCGGGGCGGGCAGCGCCGAACGCACCCGCCTCGCCGCGGGGCTGGGAAAACCCGAATGCGGATTTTTCTCTGGCCTAGTTCCTCGTTGGCCGACTTGACATGTCCTCCTCCTCCTCCTCCTCCCGGCGGCTTCCTGCCGCCGAGGCCGCCTCTCCTCGCACGCACCGCTCTCCCGCCGTGCCGCTTCCCGTCGCGGCGCCCCGGGGGTTCCCCGGTGGCCGGGAGATCCTCCCCAGGCGGGGACGGGGGGACGGGACGCGCCGCGACCCCGGCGCCGGCAGTCCCCCGGGACCCGGACCTGGCAGCGGCGGCGCCTTCGCGACTTTCGGTTTCGGCGGAGCAGCCCCTGGGCTTCCCA